>OY796891.1:34665001-35120015 GCA_963680785.1 Diplosoma virens
AGCACAAGTCTCAATACGTCAGTCGACTGCGACCTACGTATTGAGCAAAGGCTTGGGGTTGCAGGTGAAGACCTTTATGGAGCCAGCAAAAATTTTGATGGCTCCAGCTCCGGCTCCGGTTCCAGCTCCCCAGCCCTGGTTTCGAGTAATGACTTCACTTTTTGTCAAACCAAATAAAATATTCCAGTTTTTTTAAATTAAAACGTACAACTTCAAAGCACTGCTACGTCTCAAAAAAGAAAAACGCTATAAATTAATTAAGTATTAAATAAACATAAAGGCAAAGAGCTTTTATCAATATTGAGTTTTAGCAAAGGTTTTCGGTTTTACATCTACGTTGGCTCTATTTTTCTTATTTGCTCCGAAATCTAGTTTTGTAATTTGATCGCCTTCTTGCGAGCCTTGTTTACAAAAGATTTTGTTGGAAAAAACTTTAATAAATAAATACTGTATATTAATGTTGAAAAGCATTTTTGTGGTCTATTAGCTAAGCTATAGCTGTACTGCCTATATATATTGTGCAAAAGAACTGCAATTAAACATTGCTAAAAAATCCAACTTTTTTATTATTTATCATTGGTTTTGGGTCTGTAAATGAAAGGATTACGACTTGGACTCAATATTTTATTAAGTAATAAATTTTTCCATGCTATTATTTCCATCGAAATAATAATAAAAAATTTTAATAAAAATTTTTGCCAATAAACTTACTGGCAATGTTAGTAAATTAATTTTGTAATTTTTGATTTGCTTGAATTGTTGTTTTATATTGATCGTATTGAAACAGATATCAAATAAAATGTGACTCCTTGACATTAACAAGTAATGAAACAGAAAAAAAATACAACCAACTGTTCCAGGATCGCAAAGAAGTTGTTGAATTCTTAAAAAAATCATTGGATCAAAGAGCTGACGAAATTTCTGATCTTAACGACCGATTAATTGGTCTGCAACAGGTAGATTTATTCACTTATTTTATAGATTCTTTATAATGTTTCTGGTGACCATCCTAACAGTAATTTTATGGTGATATTACTATAAATTGTTCTAAATTGGATTTCATGGAAACCGTCCAATTTCATTATTAGTTGATTATACAGAAGTTTTAAATGTTGTTTAAATCAGTTTTTATTAAAAATCTGCAACGTCAGCGACCTGCCTCTGAGTTTCGCTAAACTGAATTTTCATATTCGAAGTCGCCATTTTCTTATTAGACATGCGTTACTTTTTCCAGTAAAATTATCTCAAAAAGTGGTCAACTTCTTGTTGGTTTACATTAAATTTAACATCGCTAATGCTCTTATAGCAAACCCAAGATATTCATAGCAGCCTACATTCTACGACGAAATTTCGAAGAAATCAATTTTCAGTCCAATTTTTAGCTTATTTTAAGTTGTAAATTTCACCGAATCTTCAACATGGTCTCGGTTCAAAACCCACTTGCGCCATTCTGTTGTGTCCTTGGAAAAGACACTTAACGGCACTTTCCCCTGCTTGTTGGTCTTGGAAAGCAGTTTTAAATTTCAGTCATACTCTATAAAATTAAAAACCAAAATAAAAATTTTAAACGGATAGCAATATCTTGGCATTTGCGGAAGCAGGTCGGGATAATTGCTTGCCCTATGTATTAGCGCCTCCGTCGCTTTCGTTGTGTGTAAGAAGGATAAATATAGAGATAAAACAAAAATGAAATAAATATTTAGCTTCTTTTAAAAGCCTGTAGACCGTATTAAAGAGTATGTTTTGTAAAAATGGTCGGTTTTTTAAAAAAATTTTTTGAACTTTAGGCAAAAGATGCCGAGAAAGAGAATTATGAAATCCAGCTTACACAGTTAAAGCGAGAATTTCAAGAAGTCAAAGATCAACTGACGTCAGAAAACATGATTCTTGGAGGTAAATTATCCTCCTTGGAAGAGTTTAAGGTAGGTTGAATAAGTGCTTCATTTTAACTCAGTGTTACTCCGTTTGTCGTATTTCTTTATTAGATTCAAAAAGATGATTTGATGAAAAAGCTAGAAGGTATGGAACAAAAACTCGAAGCTCAGGACAAAAGTCATATGGAGAAAATCTACACACTTGAAAGAAAAGCGGTTGTTGATAAGGATAGGTATACATAGCCCTAATAAGTTGCATATCTATGGTAATGTAATCGATGCATTTATGCTTTTAATTTCTTTTTTTGTGTACGATAAGTGTGAGGCCTATGGAACCGTGAGACCAATGGAACACTCCGTATTTCAAGTTATAGAAAAAAATATGTTAAAAATTGGGGTGACTAAGTGTTTGTATAAAAGAGTAAATTGAGCTCGATTCTATCTCAATCATCCCTTGTTATTATATGTAAGTTAACACAGTGATGAAGCTATGATAAAAAGATTTACTCCAACTGTCTCGGATGTCTTCAAACTGCCCAAATGAAGAAGTTATATGGATAAAATGTTCAATATCACTGTTTAATGCATCTATGTTTCTTAACAAAAAATTAAAATTTCAAACACTGCAATGCGTGTTTTAGTAAATATTTAAGAATAGGACCAATTGAACAGAAATGAAAAATTAAAAAGTCTATTATAAATACGCGATAACAAGTTGTAATCAAAAACCTTTTCGAAATGTCATAATACTATCCGGTAACATTACAATTACCAAAGTTCATGTAATTTGAGCCTACCGTGCTTTATTTATGACCAAATTAAGAAAAATGTTCTATAGATCTCACACTTCCCCTGTTTATTAAATCAGGCTTTCTCAAACTTTTTTATTCAGGGAACATTTAGTCTTACCGTTTTAGCTCTAACCACATATTTTTACGTCAAAAAACTAAATTTGCTTAATTTTCTCTCAAAACAGAACGTAACATATCAAATGAGAATGTGAATTTTTTGAAACAATATGTAAGGGTTATGCACGCTCATTAGGGTGTACTTTCAACCCGTCATGTTCATTGTTCAGCGGAAAACTTTTAGTAAGCTCGCGAAACACAGTTTGAGAAACGCTGAATTAGGTAATTAATCGTTTGGCAATGATTCTACCTTTATTTGAATTCTGTTGTAACCATTGTCTACTAATCGTCGTGTATCATATTAATAGTTGAATTTATTCAAGCTAAAGCAGTTGCTTAAGTATTCCTTAAAAATCATTTATAGCTTATAAATACTTTTTATGTAATTTGTTTGGTGATGTTCAGGTTGAAGAAGGAAATGGTGCTTCGAGTTAACACAGTGGCGGCTGAATTTCGTAAAGTATCCAACAAGCAAATGGCGGATACTACGAAGCGCAACATCCGGGAAAATGTTTCAATTAACGCTCAACTTGCCAAAATGTCGGAAAAAACTAAAGAACTTGTCCAGGTTTGAAGCAATTTCAAGCATTTTTTCAAGTTAGAACCTTTTCGTGTTTTCCTTTGGTTTAACTGTTTTTAATCTTCTAAGTTTTATAAAACGGACAATTTGAACTAAAGATATTTTCACGATTTTTATTACGTTGAGCTGCCACGACAAAATCAAGAGATTTGACTAATTCAACTTTCAACAATATAAATTTATGAAGTAAAAGATTTTTTCTTCCCAAAGCTTTACAGCAACGAAAAATTTTCTATTCTCGCTCGAGGTCGCTCTTTCTTTCACCTTTCTGCTCTTGAAGCGACTTTCATTAAATCTCTCAATCCCCTTCTGTGTAAGCAAAAAGAATTCGTCTACTCTTTGAAAATTTCTTAATCTTTTCTTTCATTGGCTGACTTCTTTCAGCCAATGGGAACTCTACTTTCTTCCTTTATAACCTGGTTCGGTTTCAATTCTGCTTCATTCTGACGATTTCCCCTGAAGAGTGTCAGATGAAAAGCTTTGGGAAGAAAAATCTTTTACTTCACGTAATCTTCAAATTCTGTACCACAAAATGTTTATTCATATAAATTTATCTTCAGGAAAATGATGAGTTGCGTGAGAAGGAGAAAAATTTTCAAAAACAAATTGAAATTCTTGAAGAAACCCAGACTGATCTTGTGAAGAAGAATCACAGCAATTTAAAGGTAGAACATCAATTTTTTTATATTTTTGTGCGCTCTAGTTTGTTCATAAGCTGTTTACAATTATTTAAATTTAAAGCATTGCTATAGATTTCCAAACAGTCCAGTTTTTTTGTTTATCAGCGTATGTTTAGGTTCTCAAAATGATTACAGCGAGAGCGCGGCAGCAGGAAGTCATCCTGGAGGAACTGGAGGCAAAAGATCAAGATTATATGGAGCTCGAAGAAGAATCACTTGGCGTTCGACAAGAAAACGACCAATTAATAGAAAAAATAGATGAGTAAGTTTATGACCTATCAAGCACTTAATGTAATAGTAGTACGGGTAAAGTTATTAAAAAGTGTTATTAAAAAACTGTTTTTCAATGCATTTTTACTTTTATTTGTACGTAACAATGATTTTATAACAATAAAAACTTAATACAAGACGTTAAAATATATTTCCCAAAATTTTCTGATTTAATTTGCAGCTAAAACCTGTTAACAATTCTAAAAAAGGTAAAATAACTTTAAAAATACACTTAGCCATAACCTATAATTGCTTACCCATACAGCTTAGAAAACAAGCTAAAAGCCCTCACCAACACCTTGGAAAAAACTACTTCCGAGAGAGACAATTTGCTCTCAGCCAAAGAGAGATTGGAAGATATCTTGACGTCAGCAGCTTTTACGTTGCAGCAGGTGTTTTATATTTTAGTTATTATATGCAAATTTTAGATTTTCGCACGGTTTTGGTCGGCTAGTGAAAAACAAAACAAGTGTTTCCTTTATTTTTTAAAATAGTCTATACCAGTGCTTCACAATTCCTGGGTCGCGCCCCATAAAGAAGTCGTCGTTAAATTTGATTCGGTCGCCGACGACTGCAATTGTGTAAAATTAAATCACTAATTTTTAGGAACGAAAATCGAGAAATTGGAGATAGATTCAAAGTGAAGAACTTTTGGGACGAAAATGGAGATTTGGACACTGATTGAAATAATAACTTTTTTTTAGAGAGATTACTACGTTTTTGGGTCAAAAAATAGAGATTTTTATGCTTGCAATAAACTCTGTAGAAAAGATTGGGTTGCCAAAGCTTTGCTCTTTATTTTCGCTTAACATCGGGTTGCCATAAAAAAAGGTTGAGAAGCACACGTGTATACTTATAATTGCTTTTGGATTTAAAATGCTTTTAGATTCCATCTTTGGCTTGTTCACTTGCGGTCAGGTCTTATATTTTGCCTTGCTACAACTTGAATTTAAAAGTTTAACATAATTTAATGCCGTTGTTATTGGTTGATTTTTTTTCTGAACTTTTACTTTAAAAAAAAGGTCGTCGCTCCTTCGGAAGACGAAGATGATATCGACCTTGCTCATAAGCGTCAAACTATGATTGACCGACTTTTGCTCGTTCTCAATTCGGCCGCTCTTCTCGGAAAAGCTCCTCCTCCCTCCGACTTTTTCCAGCAACGACCGAAAGTGAGTTTCTTGTGGTTTTCATTTTATTCATCATCATCTCTATTTATCGTCCTAACCCGCAGAAAAAACATTAAAGGTGTTATAGTTAGGACCACCTTCAAACAATTACCCCTACCTGCTTTCGGAGATGCCAACATATTGCTGTTCTATTGAAATGATTTTTGGTGTTTTTTAAATTTTAATAGAATGATATGTTGAAATTTAAAGTTGCTTGCTAAGACCACCAAGCAAAAGAAAGTGCCGTACAGTGTTTATCATGAAGATAGAGCACGATGACCTGGGTAGGTTTTGAACTGCAACTGTATCGATCGCATTCACCATCAATACGGCGCCACTACCCACCCGACCACGCTGCTGACTTGTTCGATTGACCTTTCTGAGTTGCAGACATCAAGCTTCTGGTTTATCAACTACTTTGTGAATTACAGACCATTATGGCTCCATTATCAATCGTCAAATCTGCCCCCAAATTGGATTCGAGCCGTGTTGAGCGAACTCAGGAATTTCCCCATTACAAGCTCGGGGATTTGGGACTTATTCCTCGCCCCAGGAAGCCCCCAAACAAGCGGGGCTCTTACGCGAGCAAGGTAGCTCATCTTTCACACACCACTCGAATTGGTCTGAAGCCTGATTTGGAGTTTGGGACTCTGACACCGTCTACACTGGAAAGACACAACAAACTGCCTCCGGTTGGGCAAGCAATGAATTAATCGAGGAAAGTTTTTTATTTTTTCTATTCTCATGTTTTAACCATAAATTGCGAAAACATTTTAAAACTTTTTTGTAAAGTTTTTGAATTTGTTTACATACTTTCTCGTTCACTTTACCAAAAGTTTTATTGGTTTAGAAAAAACTTTTTAAAGATTAGTCGAAATTGAAATAGGCTTTGTTTGATATATATAGAGAGAAAAAACCTAAAAAAAGATTTTTCGTTCAATGTGGAGATTATTTTTTTTTGCTTTCGAGAGTCGAGTGAAAACCAAACAAGTTTTTTCCCGGAAATATGACGTAAACACTTATACGAAAAAAAAAGTATTTACGTAGTGTTTTCATCACTTCAAATTAAACGCAAAAGTGTTCATACGGTAACTAAGAGTCTTCTAAAGAGTCCGACGACTGCTAGTTTAAACGATTGTTCGATTCAGCACAAAAGTTCGATGTGCTGAATTCGATTCAAGTTCGATTCAGCACTTTACTGAACCAGTTCTGCGAATTCTTTTATTAGCCGAGTCTTATCTGGCTGTTATTAACTTGTGGTTTAAAGAATTTATTCCTTTACCAAAAATGTTTATCTTATGCTTGGGATTTGAAGCGTATTTTATGATTAAATTGAAAAGCGCCTGTAGAAAAATGCAATTTTCATTTCACAGAATTGTTTTTACGATCCTTTCAACACAGATCAAGTGAACTTCTTTTTTTATATATTTAAATCGTGTTGTTGTTTTTTAAATAACTTTTGTTTCATTTCTTTATTGATTCGATTTAATCTTTGTTTTTGTTTTGCAATTTAATAAACTGACTTGAACAACACAGACCCACTTGATTTGATGGCAGAAGGCGCAATTTCAAAACTATTCAGCATCTTTAAGGAGTGTTAGACCAGTTAGCTGTAACTTTTGATTTATAGGTGGCGAATTCGCGAAAAACATTTTTAATTTTTAACATGGATGTATTTCGTTTCAGTGTTTTTTTGATCGTTTTTACTTTAAAAAAACTAAAACATTGACACAAAGCTGAGCAGTCAACATAACCTGGTTTCAGCAATAGCGACATTCTTCTACAACTTATTGTACATGAATTTCTGCTAAAGAGGTAAGATTCGAACAATCTAGAACTATCCACTACGTAGTTGGCGACCTGCTGATGAGCACCGGATGAGGAATGAGATTTGACGCCCGCAGTTGCGCAAGTTTGAATAATGAATCTGCCCGGTTCATTTTAAAAATTAATCCTACGAATAAAAAAGAGAAAATCCGTGTCAACTATTGAAATCTATCGGAAGTGAACGAAAAAATGTGCGCCAAAGTTGACTGAGTTGACGCCAAACCTGACGAATTGAGCAGCAGCTGACGAAAGCTTGGACGATTAATAAAAACTCAGTCAACTTTAGTGCACATTTTTTTTTGTTTTTCCTGAAAAATAGTCCTGTAACACTTTCTGGAAAGGGTGAGCTTTTTTTGCTGTTGATATGGGCAACTTTTAAAAATGGTACTACACCTAAAAATCATGAATCTTTATCATTTTTTTTAATAAAATATAATTGTTGTATATCGTGCTCAAACGAGGTGGTTTGAGCGCAAGTTCTAACGAGAACCGTAATTATGGCTACATAATAATAGGCTTTCTCGAGAAAACATGGATCAGATTCAATCGTTAAAAAGTACGATAATATTGATGATCGATAATTTTGCGCCAGAAGCGATGGCGTATTTAGTTTTTCGAAAAACAGCTCAGTAGTTCAAAAGGAATATAAAGTCCACGACCAAAATAATAAGAACACTAAAAGAATCAGCATATTCTGTTTCAATAATTAAGGAAGAAAAACAAGTAAAATTAAAATTAAATATTAACGTTTTCGACAAAAGACTATCTTGATTTTTGACAGTGCTACATTTAACAGTAAACCTAGATTTTAGTGGTCGGTAGCCTATTATGTATTTTGCTAAGGAAATGGATTTAGTCAGAAAAAATTCAGTTTAGTTCAGTTCAGTTTTCTTTTATTTCTGCTCCGCCACATGAACAAAATAACAAAATGTTAAAAAGTTTGTAAGTTGTTGAAAGACGGGGTTAGAAAAAGGAAGAAGCAACAAAACAAGTTGACGTTGTGACTTGCTAATTAGCGATGAAAAGTGATTTCTTGATTTCTTGAAAGAGGTGGTCGAGCAAGTATTAAAATATTTTTTTTTCATCTCGGAAAAATCTTTTAATCTTTTTTAGTTGTTTTATATTACTCAGTAATCACCTTACAAAAACAGAGGCCCAGTGAAAGAAAAGTAGGGGGCACTTTGTAGTGTTCCAAGGCAAAGTGATCTCTAAAAAAAGGTCATTGTCTAAAAAAAGTTTATTTTGGGGGGCCGGTGCGGCCGCCCAAAATACCCAAAAGCAAAGGCAAAAAGTATCTTCGGGCTAAGTAAAGAAAAGCTCCAGCTGATTTTTACAGGTGAAAAGTTTTTTGTTATTCACTAAGATTTTTAGTAAATTTCACCCTATTCTTCAAAAAAAGTTAAGTCTTAATTTAAAATAAACTACTGTATTGTCATGATTTAACCAAGATCCGAACCGCTCTAACGCTCGCCTTGTCCATATGTTTATCTTGTCATTTATTCCTGTCGTTGTCTTCTTTTCTACGCACTGTACTGCCTTGCGCAAACTTCTTAACTTTAAATAATGATCTGGTTTTGTTTAATCGACCTTGTTAGCTTTCTTACTTCCAAACGCTCAGTTTTATTTGAATAATTATTGTGTTTTCTTTTCAGGTGTTAGTTTTGATTTTTTGTGAATAAGAGCCTAATTTATGGTTTACTTTATAACACTTAGCCTATTGCGAATTAATCGTATTACTTTTATTTTAATTTCGGTCCAAAGCAAGTTTTTAATTATGTATCGGTTTTTATTTGGAATGGATTTTACAATCAAAAAATGTTTAAATCTGAATGTTATTTATAGTTTTAATAAATGATGTATGAATAAGAACAGTATTTTCTTATAAAATTTCGTATTTTCCGCTCTAATTTGCTGGAAAACAGATGAAGTAATCGTGACAAACCTTTAAAATTAACACGATAAAAAAAATATGTCAACAAACTGATAGTTTTTTCAACACCCATCATTTTTAAAAGTTAATTTTATAACCAAGGTATAGTCTTATGTTTCCATTTAAGCGGATCTCATTGCTTTGTGCAGTAATTTATCACGTTCACAACTTCCGTTGGCAGTGGCACGACAAGTAGGTTGTTTGGAAATCTGATATTTAATTACTTCAGAAGAATACGTGTTGCAATTGCAAAAAATATCAAGTTTTTTTTTTGGAAAACGACAAGATTTCTTTTTTTTGATGGTTATTCAAGAAATTAGAGCAAACTTTCCAATTTCTGCTGACAGGCAGTATTATTTTTTCATAAAAAAAACGTCACAAACGGAGTGGCCACACCGGGCCACCTCTAAAATACATCAAAAAGCGGCCCCCGCTACACAAGATATTGCTCTATTTCTTCATGGTAGCACCAGGACGTCAGCGGCATATCTAAAACAAAGACTTTATATTTTAGAAATAACTTTGTTTTGCTACATTAAAAAGTGCCCCTCCAAATAAAACTAGGACTTTTTTTAAAGATTACAATGTTTTGGGGCACTGAACAATGACCCCCTAAAATAAAGACACCCTTTTTTAGAAGTCACTTTGTTTTGATACACTAAAAAGTGCCTCCTATGACAATCACGTTTTTTTAGAAATTGTTTTGCCTTGGAACATTAAATAATGGTCCCCCTTACTTTTCTTGCACCCGGTCCCCATTTTTGTAAAGCCATCACTGGTTGTGAATAGGTAATGAGCACATAAACAAAATCGGAAATTGGAGAATAATTTTTAATTTTTTTACCATATTTTGACAGCTGCAATTTCTTAAATCCTATGTAGCCATTTTAGAACCATATTTTATTGAAGTCTGTTAAAATTTGCAACAAAATATTTTATAGAATTTAAGCTTTTGAGCATTTAAACATTTTTCTTTGATCATTTAAACATTTTCCATAATTTGAAAAAAATTTAAATTTATATTTTGCAAAGTCTAAAAAACTTTATTTTAAAAAGTCTCATTTAAATTATCCTGGGAAACACAATAAATTTATATTTTACGAAAGGACCGTAAAATATTTTTATTGTAATTCAATGCTTTCAATCCCATTACTAGAAAAGTGCTAGCTACAATTTAAATGCCAAAATGCGA
Organism: Diplosoma virens; assembly: GCA_963680785.1. Classification (NCBI taxonomy): domain Eukaryota; kingdom Metazoa; phylum Chordata; class Ascidiacea; order Aplousobranchia; family Didemnidae; genus Diplosoma; species Diplosoma virens. The sequence continues at coordinate 34,675,429 of OY796891.1, forward strand.
TTTTAATGATATCTGTTATCCTAATAACCACTGACTAACTTCTAAGAAATGAAGGTAAAAATATTTAAGGGGCATCGAAAAGCACCTGCTTACTACTTTTCGAGCCGTAAAAGTCAACTAAAAACAAAAAAATTCTTCTTTACTTCATTTCTGATTTAAAAATACTTTTTGAGGACTACAACTTGATAAAAATAACCGCCATTAATGGTTAATTATTCAGTTAATACAAAATTTGTTTAACTCGGATAAAACTGAAAGTACAAATGATTTCCAATATAATTCTTAATAAAAAACTTCGGATTATCCGAATTATTTAATCCGAAACTTTATCTATTTCAGATAAAAATGCTTTTTTTAATTCGTAACCCGGATTGATATGAACCCGCCTTATATTGACCTAGATCAGGGGTGTCCAACCTTTTTGAGCCGAGGGCCACTTTGACTTATCGAAAATATTGGTGGGCCAAACAAACAAAACACCCCACTTTTTGTCCCGAAATCATAGCCATCTCTAAAAAAATAAAGGTCCTCGCCTGGAATCAGTCTCAGATTTCCCACTTTTTGCCCAAAATCATAGTAATCTCTAAAAAAAAAAGTCCTCGCTTGAAATCAGTCTCAGATTTCCCACTTTTTTCCCGAAATCATAGTGATCTCTAAAACTTGAAAAAAACAAGAAAAAAGGGGTCTTCACATCAAATCTGACTTCGACTTTTGCCAAAATTGACGGGACAGAGGGCTTCAAAAAATACTTCGCGGGCCACTCAAAACCTTTACACCTGCGCCACGCCACGGGTGGACGCTCCTGACCTAGAGTTTCTCTTACTGATCTAGATACTGTATTACTGTTACAGTAAAAGCGTTTGCTACGTTACTTCTTTATAACTGTTAACTTAACTCAATGACTTTAAAGGTTTGTTTGAGTGATAGATTGCGGTTTTTTTTTGTGCGTAATAACTGCTTACTGCGTAATATTTAACGAGAATCAAATTAAAGTCGAGGAAAGCCCAATCTCAAAACTGAGTGACGCTTATGCAGCTATGAAAAAGTTTGAGCGCGATGGGCTTGGCATGGAAAATATTGTTTTTCAATTGAAGAAAATACTTAATGACCAGTCGCTGAAATGTACGCGACTATCCACAATTACTGATTTTTTTTACAGCGAAGTGTGCTTGATCTGTGTGTCAGTGTAAATGTGTATCGTAGGGTTATTCTATATCAAAAAATTGTTTATTTCAAAATAATTTAATTAATCGATCGTCACTAGTTTAATTAAGGTGATTTTTATCGATATGCTACAACTCTGGATAACTGAAGGACAGAAAAAATAGTCTTTGAATAAACCGGATCTTCGCTTAATATTTATGATTTTGTCTGTCAAATCAAATCTGGATTAACCGAGGTCTAGTGTACTTTCAGTTTTATCCGAGTTAAGAAAAGCTCCGCATTAATCGAGGTATACTGTATTTAAAGTTGTTTTGGCTGCTCGAAAAAATTGCAGAAATAAACAAGAAATGTAAGTTTTGTAAAGTTTGATGAATGTACCAATATGTAAAATTTGATGAGGTAAAATTTTGAAATATCTTGATTTTATCCAAACTTTTTGACGTTAGTTTTAACTATAAAATTCAGCAAAAAGACTTTCTAGTAACCGGAACAAACATGTTTAAGTTTGATGATACGAACCCTTGTGTGACGGAGCCCTGAAAAAATTTGACTTAATTGACTTTAGAAGATTTTAATTATAACAGACTCGCCGCGGAAAACTCGCAGATTTAATCAAAATTTGGATATAAAGTACAATGTTAACGTGCAGGTCCATAATAATTAATTTTTTGAGACTTTCTCGGTTAAAAATATGTACAATGCATCTTTAAGATTCTGCTTTTGCCAATAAAAGTCATTGCACTTGCTTAACGCATTGGTATTTTTAAATAGATTTTGCATTTAAACTTATTTCGCAGAAATTAAATGACTCTTCAAAAATAAATTGCATTAACTTTTTTAGTTGTAGATTACTTTGCAAAAAGTTTTAACACAGCAATGTACTTGAATCAAGGCTAGAGATACATGTTGGGACTTTTCCAATGTTCGACTAAAGAGTGATGACTTTGCCGTAGGTCTTAACTGTGCACGTCGTTGCTTAAGTTCTTCGCGATTGAACAACATACACTTTGGTCAGCAATGTTTACTATTTAAGCTAGAACATGACGCAAATCAAAATGCAAAACACAAAATTTATAAAACAAAAACAGTTAAACACAGGATAAACGAATCATGTAAATTACGTTTTTTAACCACAAAAATATTAGCTCACTGATAGTTGTGCAAACCTGCAGCGACGAGGTGGACAGCGCACTCTGTATTAGCGGTTTCCAAACTAGACTCCGTAAGCAACTTTTATAGGGACCACGCTGTAGTTTTAAAGTTATAGATCTAATTTGTTCATTTTGTTACGATTTTATCGACTTATAAATTTGTGAAGTCACAAATATATTAAAGCTTTGACGACAATGCATCGTTGACAATTTTATTTTGTTCTGAATTTTTGTGGATTTTCTTTGTTTTAAACATGAAGGTGGGTCTGCCATTATTTCAAGGAAGCAAAATGAGTCCGCTAGCTAAAAAGTTTGAGAGCCGCTGCTTTATATTCATTAAACAGTGAAAAAGACCAAACAAATCGACGTGGTTAAATCTATACGAATCTTTCAGTGTTGCCAATATTAAAATTACAAATCTATTCAACGATTGCAAAAAAAAACAAAAAGCTACAAAATATCTAGCTATACATAATTATGCTTGAACCTAGAAACAGTTATACAATCAGGTTACCGTTTCGTGCTTATTTTTATGACTTGCGCTTATTTTAATAAACATTGTCTTAAAGAGTTTTAATATGCTTATCTTCAGGAAATGGGCTTTTTTAAAAATTAAGAGCTTATTTGTGCTGATTTTTTACTGCTTTTCTTTTAGTTTTTAACTAAATTTTTAGGAAACGTGCTTATTATGAAGTTTTCACTTTATGTCTGAAGAAAAGGGTTCAGTCTTTTACTGAAAATCAAGTGAAGACTTTTTTGTCTTAATTAGACGCATAAATAGTGCATAATTAATCAAAAATCAAAAAAAGTCTTTAGTACCAACAAAAGCAAGGCAATTGAAATTTTAACGCTTATTTCATTTCCTTAGTCGTGCTTATTTTTTGGTCAGTTCGGCTGACTACCCTGCATACAATAATAGGAAATGTTGTGCTGTGTCGACAGGCTTTTAAATGGTTGAATTTCAACATAGATCAGCTGATAGCTTAATTAACGTGCGATTAAAATCTTAAGCATTCGAAAAAAATACAATCTTTTTTTTGATAAAAAAACTTATGCAAAAAAATATGTTAACTTTTTTACAAATAAGTTTTGAAAAGAAATATTCCACTTCATTTCAAGCTGGCTATAAAATTAAAATATGTAAGCCCAAGTGAAGATTTTTTATATTTTGTTTAAAAAAATACTTGCGAAAAAATTTTGAAATAACTTTTTTTCGGTATTGTTTAAGAATACAAGGTTATTTTTCCTAATGTTACTTTATCATTTTTTTGCTCTTGACCAAATTGAAAAATTGTATCACAATCAAGTCGAGAAAAAAAGAAGAAAAAAGGTACACGTAATGTACACATAATGCTGTCATTTGGCAAGTATAAATGTGCGCTTGTAAAAGGCTGCGAAGTAAAGTTTAAATAAAGGGCTAGCTATGCCATGTTGTGTTGCCACTAATAGGTGTGTGATAGAAAGGAATAATTACAGCTTAGAAAGCACAATATCACTGTTCTATTTTTCTTTATTTTTTAGATGTCAGAATTACTATTTTATTAAAAGGTAGTGTTTTTTGAATTATGAATTAAAGAGCCCATTATTATGTCAGCAGTCAGCATTTTATTCAAAAAGAGTACGCAAGAATATACCATATTTAAACTTAATTAATAAATCGTATTTGAACAAAAACTACGCCCTGCTTTTACAGCTTGAATACGATTTTGTAAGCATAACTTTTATTTTTGTATAATCTTTTTTTTGAGTCCAATAAAGCTACGGTTTCCAACCCAAAGGAGCATGGAGTTCACTACGTTTGCAGCGTTTGATTCGACATCACAATACGCTAATTCCAGTAGTGCTTTAGAAAAAGCGACTTCGTTCAGGTAAGAACTAGAAATAAAACAATTTTGCGCTGTCTTAACGTTATAAATTTGTTTTTAGAAGGGCTAAAAATTCGTTGATTTGATGACGAACTTGACTGGCATAACCTTGCTTTAACTCGCATCATGTTGTTAAGCATCTATTTATATATCTTTTAGGATTACATCATTTTTCTGCTTGACAATCTTGATGAACATGTCTAAGTGTAAATCGCCTTATACAAACTTGAATACAAAATAAAAAGTTTCAACTGGACAGCACTATCGTAATATCCTTGGAAGCAGGACGTTGTAATTGTTTTACGTTTTACAGTCTCTCAAAAACAAAAGTCCTCAGTCATTGTTTCGAGAGTCAGATGAATAAATAGTAATTTGGTATAACTTGATGCTTAATTTTTTTTATTCACTATCGTGGTTCAGGCACTTTAGCTTAAAATCCAATTAACTCGAAGCAGAACTCGTGAATGCTAAAAAAACTTATTTCGAAGCAATTTTTTACATTCAAACTTAAAGCAATGTGCTTCAATTGCCAATACGATCGTAAATCAGTGGCGAGAAAAAGTTTAGATACACCTAATTGTTTTTTCTTCGATCATAATTTTATTCAAAATTGTTATAGAAAGTTCTAAATTACAAATTTGAATTCAGCATGAAAAAATCTTTCGAAAGATGTTAATTAATCATAAATTTATTGCAACTTAATTATTTATTAATTAGTGAAGTTGGAATTATGTATTTTGATGCGGCAAAAAGTTTAGATACTCCTAATTATTTTTTCTTTATTGAATTATAACTTTATTCAAAATTGGTGTAGTGAGTTCTCACAAATTTAAATTCATCATAAAAAATAGAATATATATTTATAAAAATAGACCAATTAACTTGTCAATCAAAAAATGATTGTCTAAACTTATTGTTACCTAATTATTGGCCAAACAATAATATCTTATTTTGCCAACAATTAACTGACAATAAATTTACTGTAGATACACGTAATAAAATTGCTAAAACCATTTGTCATTTGAAATAAAAACGCGGTGACTGAAAAAGATTTTAGTTTGGAAAAAAGTTATTTTAATATTTTAAATACATCTTGGATTGGTAAACGGCCCAGCATTTCACCAACAAGGCGTACAAGGTCCTACAGCTTCATCTTGAAGGATAGTCCTACAGCAGTGGCGTGCGGTCAGGCCATGCAAGTCATGTCTTGCATGACCAAATTTTTAGGGATTGCATGACGAACTTTTGCACGATGAGGTAGATATTGTTGAATTCAATGAAAAATATTACTCGTTCGGGATAAAATCTGAGGCCGATCCGAGACGAAGACCTTTTTTTTTGAGGCACTGGATTTTTAGAAAAAAAATTGCATCACTTGGCAACGATTTCAAGTGATGACCTTTTTTTTAGAGATCACTGCATTTTTAGGACTAAAAGTGCATTACTTGGCAACGATTTCAAGTGATAACCTTTTTTTTTATAGATCATGGACGAAAATCTAGGACGAAAATTGGTTAAAAACACCATGATATTAGGACTAAAAATTAGAATTTTACGCAGGATTTTTTTTCTACAGGTAAAATATTGTATGTCTTACTCAATGACTACCCATAAAATACCCGATTGCATGACCCGATTTTGGCATGCTAATTGCATGATCAGTCTCAAAGGTCATCGCACGTCACTGTTCTACAGACAAATCCAAAAGAAAATGCAGTGTAGTTTTAAAGCTGTACAAAATGCAATTTACAACTGCAAAGATACTGGAAACTTTAAAGATAAGGAAAGGTGCTGTAGACCAAGAATAACTACCCCAAAGCAAGAAAGAATTGCTCATCGCTTGTCTTCAAGTGATAGAAGATTAACAGCTGTTGACATTAAAAGCCTTTCGAAAGCCATTATGATGTCAAATTGTCTGTTTGTACTGTGAAAAACATTTTGAAATGTTATGGCTTAAATGGTCGAGTGGCAAGAAAGAAGCCTTTCATTTCTTTAAAGAACAGATTGAAACGTTCGCCATTTGCCAAAAATCATATCAATTGTACCATCGAAGAAAGATTGGTCGAGGATCTTTGGAGTGATGAATCGAAGTTCTGTAAGCTGGGATTTGAAGGCAGAATTTATATCAGACGCAGAATGGGGGAAGAATTGAAGCTCCAATGCTTGAAGCCTACAGTCGAAGGAGGCGGTGATTCAATCAATGTATGAGGTGGTTTTTCACTGCATGGTATGGGTCCGATTCAAAAAATCAATGGCATTGTGGATCAAACCATTTATAAAAATATCACAAAAGATGTTCTTCTAACTTATTCATAAAAATATTTGCCATTGAACTGGATTTTCATGCCAGATAATGATCCAAAACAAAAGGCAAAGTTTGTTATGAAATTTTTTGAAGACAAAAAAGTGAATTTATTAACATGGCCACCCCAATCCCCGGATTTAAATCCATTGAAAAATGTTTGGGAGAGATGGGAAAAGCTTTGAACAACCAAAATTGCAAGTCTCTTGAATAACTGTTTGAAAATGTACAAAAATTTTGGTATAGTTTTCCAAAGAAAATAATTGAAAAATACATCTCAGCTATGTCAAAAAGATGCCAACAAGTGATTAAAAATAAAGAATATTATTCTAAATATTAATAAAATATGTTTTTTAATGATTTATTTGACTAATTATAAAAAATTTACATGTATCTAAACTTTTTGCCGCATCCAAATATATAATTTTAACTTCATTAATTAATAAATAATTAAATTGCCATAAATTTAATGGTTAATTAACATCTTTTGAAAGATTTTTTCATGCTGAATTCAAATATGTAATTTAGAACTTTCTATACCAATTTTGAATAAAGTTATGATTGAATAAAGAAAAAACAATTAGGTGTATCTAAACTTTTTGTCGCCACTGTGTGTTCGGTTTGGTTAAAAAAAACAGTTCTAGATAATCTTAAACTGTTTTCCAACCAACTTTACATCTTTTTGAAATAGACAATGATTTTTTTGCAGTTGTATAAAAACAGTACCAAGTTTCTGCTGTTCTGCCAGAGACGACTGATTTCAAGGACAAGTTTCGTCTATGTTGTTTTCACAAAAACTTTTCAACGTATTGTATTTTATAATTTCACTGTGTTCGTCTCGTCTCACCAAACGACTGTTATTATTAATATGTTTAAAGATGTCAAGATTTTTTAGTTGATTTTATTGTTTTTTAAAGCGTAATCACTTTTATTAGAATTTTAGAACTAATTCTCAATATTGCCCAGTAGCGGATATTTTTAAGAAATTGAACGCGGGTCAAGTCTTTGCTTTGAGCTTTGAGCTTTGAGCGCGGGTCAAATCTTCAATCTTTTGTTGTTAAGAAGTGATTATTTATAGCTACAAAAAACAGCAGGAAAATTTCTTTATTTGCTTTACATAAACCAGTTATTCTTTTGACTTTTTGGAAAGCTCAACTACCAACTCTTGAAGCTAAATAAAGTCAAACCTAATTTTATATTGAAGCCCGTCATTGCAAATGCCGATCCGAATTTTCTGTCTCCCAGGCCAACAAGCAACACGGAATTTAGATTGGGTACAAAAATAAATTGCACAAAACTTATTGTTCATTCATTTTCAGCAAGAAATTTGTTAACGCTTTCTCGTACTACTTAGGATCATGCAAAACAATGTTTTCGAACATTTTGAATTTTCCAATCGTACTTAAACTTAAAATGAGCCTATGAATAGATTGTCAAAATAAATCCAACGTTTTAATTTTGCGCAGTTCAAATGCATTCAATAAAGATTATTAGCGTGCAGCAATTAACTTGCAGCCTAGAATCAGCTAACTTTTCAACATTCGAAACATTGACAGAATTTCGGTTTTGAATGGCTATATTTTCTTCAGGTTTTTGGAGGATGACTATTTTAAGTTGAATTTTGTTATTGATATTGTACATTTGGAGCGTCGAAAGGTTTTTTAGTGGCCTGCGGCGGTATTTTCCGAAATGACGTAACCTAAATAGGGTAATCGTGTTTTTAAAAAATTTCCGCAATGCGAAGTGAAGAATAAACAACGAAAAAAAGGTTTTCACTTGTAAAATTCGGCTGTAGTCTTTTATTTCCTTTCTCCAAAAATGTTTTCGTTAAGGCCTTGATATGCACAAATTGGCCCTTGACTCAAAAAAGTTGGGCCCCCTGACGTAAAGTATGCTCTTTAGGTTCTAAGCGTTCTATCGGACGCTGAATCTAATTTCTGTCACTTTAAGAGTTGTTTTACTGATTGTAGTACTTTTTCATACGATTTTTGAAAATGTAATGTTTGAATCAGCAATCAGATATAAAATAGTCACTTTTTGATTAGTTTTTTCAAAGAGCTTAAAAAAATAACATGGTTCTAAAACTGTCGATAAAAAGTCATGGCGAGAAAAAATCTTTACAATATATATTCCTTATGGCATTATTGCCTTGTAAACCTTCGTGTTTAGGTTTAGCTAAATTATAGAATTAATTTATGCAGTGCTTTATTGATTCGCTTTGGTTACCATTTTTGCTGCGCTTTGATTTATGATAAGAATATGTTTCTATCTATTTTTTATGACTTGATAAAATTAATTAAAATATAGCTTTTCGATACTAGTAAAAAATTGAGTCAAATAGAAATTCTCCAGAAATCAATGCAGTGTTTTAATTGTATTATTTTAATTAGGTTTACGCGCCGTGTCTCTTGGTTAAATGGATGTTATTTAAGAATTGTAACTTCTGCTAGGCTATCTGTTGTAGTCTTGTTTAATAGCTTTTAACAGCAAATGCTTCATTTAAAGCTCTTTTGTTGAATTTTGTTGAATAGAACGCCCAGGAAAACTAGCGAATTCAATACCGCACTGTGATTCAGCGATTGGAAACCATCTGTTACACAACCAAAAATGCGCATCTCACTATAACAGTGGTTTTCAACCTTTTCTGTACCGTGGCCTATTTTTCAACCCAAGTTAACTTCACAACCCACTTTGGTCAACAAAATTAAATTCCCATCCCAAAATCATAGTGTTCTCTAAAAAAAAAAAAAAGGTCTTCACTTGGAATTGCTGTCAATTTTTCCTATTTTTGTCCCAAAATCATAGTGTTCTCTAAAAAAAAAGTCTTCATGTGGTTGACTGCACAGGACGCCAGAAAAATGCCTAAAAAATGGGACGGATGGCAAGCCTAATTATACATATATATTATACATATTGCTTTCATTTTGATTTATGCTCCATGGCCCACTAAAAAAACCACTCTGGTCCACTACTGGGCCATGGGCCATAGGTTGAAAACCCTTGCACTATAAGGACAATCAATTTTTTATTCTCTCTAAAGCACGATCCGATTTCCATTTATCAGTCTTGGAATCAATTTTCATCACTCTTCGAAAACCTTATTTGTGTAGACAAAAAGAATTTATTTACAAACATAAATTGTTAGTATAATTGTAAAAAATTTTCTTTTTAGTTTCAAATTTTAGCACAAAACTTGCATAATTTTGTTCCTTTTTTTTGCCAAAAAAATTTTTACGCTGACGAAACGTGGTTTTATTTATTAAATACTTTTAATTATTATGATAACTGTTACTAACCTTAATTTTTAGCCAATCAGGATCAGTCTTAAAACTTTTGAAATACTACGTTCAATTCTGTAATTCATTCTAGCGAAACCTCCTGAAGAGAGCTAGACGAAAACGTTCGAGTTTTCAAAACAACCTTTTTTAAGGCTACTTATTCAACAAAACAGTTTTAAAAGAAGCATTTGCTGTTAAAAGCTATTTTAAAGTTTTGTACCAATAAAAAAAATCTTGTGTAATATTAAAATAAATGTATGCGAATGTATTTTTTAGATTTTTTTTCTTTTCATTTCATTTCATCTCTGTATTTATTATAATATAGATATTTTGGAATCGTAATTGGTATCGTGGATATTATACTTGGAACCCCTGGGAACATTATCACTATCTTTGCAGTTCTGCGCAATCGGAGATTGCGCAGACAACCATTTAACTTGTTTGTGGCTAATCTGTGCGCTATTGATCTTTTAACGGCGTCGGTCATGATGCCGTTCAACGTCACAGGTTACATTCGCATGCAATGGTAAGTCATTCGTTATATGAAGCCGCTTTTATTAGACTCACATTTATTCAGATTTTTTCGCATTAAAAACTATTTTTCTTTCACAAACAAAGCAGTTGCCGATGTTTTTGATTTAAAGATCTAAAGTTTTTCTTGTCATTCAGTTTCACTTCACTTCACTCTTATGCGACATTTCTCTCAAACATATTTTTGAAAAACTTCTTTTCATATTTTGGACCTCAAAATATTGCTTTGTACCGAATATTGATGTTTTTCACAGTTCAGCAAAGATGCTAATTAAAAAAATTTTTGTTGAGCCGTATTTGGCACCGCAAAAAACAGGTTTATAAATCAGTGATTCGTGTTTAGCAGTCCAGTTCCAGTTTAACCTTTTCTTTCTTAATTAATTCTAAAAAAATTTTTTCACGTGCCATTGACTTGTGATAATGCATTTTTAGTTAATTAGACTTATAAAATTTATTTTCACCCAAGTTTGATGATTTTACCATTTAACTAAAAAAAGAGACCTTAAAGTAAAATAGATGGCACAGCATAATCTGAGTGCTGCGTATTTACAATAATTTATTCTTTTTATTAGTTAATTAATAAGAGTTAATTATATAAAAATTTAAATTGTAAGGCTCTAATTTAGCAAATGTTAATTTTCAACTTAACAAACAGCTTTTTTCATTTCAAACGCACATATTAAGGTGTTTAACATTCAATAAAAACAAACGAAAAGTTCAATGAGAGAAAATGATTAAAATCGTGTCTTTCCGGAAATTTTTAGTCATTAACTTTTCTCCTTACCCTATGACTAATTTCATAATTACAAACTTCAAGTGCATAAAAACCTATTTCGTATTAAAAAGATAATAAATGTTGACAATAAAATAAAATAATTAAGTTCTTAATTCAGCGGTAAGCTACGCGAATTTGATTTGAACTAGGTTAAAAGGCTGAGTTGAGAGAAGTTGAAAACTGCTGCATCAATTAATATTTTCACAAATAGAAGTAAATATTTTTGCAGCATCGAAGTGAAGATGACGTACGATTTTTGTTAAATTTAACATAAAAGGAGTTTTCTTGCTGATAACTGAGTAATAACATAAAACCAAAAATATAAAAGTATTTGCTGTTTTTTTTAAACAGATTTTTTCAGTAAAATAAAAATACAAGTTAGAAAAACCGATTTATATAAGTTTTGATCTATTTCCTGCTTTTTATTTTAAGCGGAGTTATTATTGTAGGTTCGCAGTATAATTACATTTACAAATTGACGTTAAAAGCCTTTTTTGAAGGCTCGACAGAAATCACTCTAGACCGATAATTGAACTCGCGTTTTTGTAGTTGCGACTCATAGCGGTTGCATACTGGCTATTATGACACAATAACAAAAAAAGCTGAATTTCACAATCGTGATAAATCTGGTAGTTGTATCGCCTTAACCGGTTTAGAAATATGTTTTTAATCTACATCGAGTAGTGTTTGTTGGCTTTTGTTTTATTTTTGGTCGGCCAGTGGTTACTAAACTTTATTTTAAAGCTATGAAATCTTTTGAAAATATGGTTAAAAGCTGTGGGTCCCTATCGCTGGCAGATCCCGCGTGTAAACGAAAACGTTTACCAGATTTTTGCCTTTATAAACTGGGATATATACCGGCACGTACCTTGGAAACCAAAGGTCCAAAACTGTCGCCAGAGACGTAAACCTAGGTTTAAGTAATTTAAGGTACTTGATTTTTAAAGCAAAAAGTAAAGATGTTTGATTTTTGTTTTGTAACATTTCATGAAGTTAGAAGCACCAAATATGTTTTGGCGTGATCGGAAGCGAAAATAAAGAAAAAAGCACTTGACAAATCGAAATTTTACCTCGATTGCCTATAATAATCACATTTTTATTTTTTAACATGATTATGACGTAATTCTTTACGTCTAGAAAGAATTAAGTTCCCGGGTGTTCCACACACAAGATTTTACTTGAGAAATAGACTGCAATTAAAAAAAATTAAATATATGAAATTTGAAACAAAATATCATTTAAAAAAAACCTGAAGCTAAAATTTCAGGTTGAAAAACAGGAGTCGATTCTTCTCAATTTAAATTCGCGTTTTGCACCACTACCAAGAAATGCTTGTTTTAAAACCTTAAACTTTGCAGTTGTTAATTTACAAGCTTTCTATCAAGTAGGAATGCCCGTAAGATCAGCCTTAATGTTGCAGAGTGTACTTTTTGCAAGAAGGCGGGCTGACAAACTTAAAATGGCACAAAATTATAAACTTCAGGTATTTCATATTCAATTCGTTTTTTATTAAACTTTTTTTTACACATTTTCTTTTTTTGCATCATTTTGATCAAAATGAACTAAAGCAAAATAAAATTTTTTGAACTTTCTTTTTAATATTAATATGAATTTATTGGACGTTTAGATAGTTAAAGTTTAACCATGTCTAAAATTGCCAAAAAATAAGAAAAAACTCGGCTGAGTATGGAAGATAGTGCAATGTCCTGGAGAGGTTTGGTCGAGCTGTAACCTCCCATGACAAATCTGTACATTATTTTCATATGATTAAAGACATTTGTTTATGCTTTAGGCTAATCGAAAAAAGGTTATTAAGCATCATACCTGGATTTGTTTTCTTTTTTTAAAGTTTTACCTATAAGTACTCTTATTTTCAGCCAGCAAAAGACGTAAAAATTACTTTTCTCTTTAACGTTTTTTTTATATGAAAGTACTGTTGATAAATCGTTTCAGCATTTAATGAGATAAGGCGATAAGGGCAGTTTGGATCTTATAAACAATCGAAAAGATAATTTTATGCAATATTCGTAACATTAAAAAAAAATTAAAACAAAGCTTTATGAATATAGTAGGCCCATATATATTGTGTTTTTAAAAAATAGTTTTTACGTTACTCGTCATTGGGTCGGGTTCCGATACTATACAAACAAAAATGTTTTTTATGAGTTTCACAACTTTTGGTTTGTTTGTCTGTTTTAGTCCGACTGAGTCACCAGCACAGCTTGTAAACAACAGAAAGAACCCGTAAACATAAATTTTTAGGTCGTGACTTTGACCCAATTGAAAAGCTAACACTATCAAGTTGGTTCCGTTTCTAAAAAACAACACGATATTATTCAAACCGAAAATATTTCAAATCCCTGTTTTGCAGGCCTTACAGCATGACGACTTGTATATTGCAAGCATTTTTTTATTTCTCCTGTGGCTACACATCGATTGTTTGTCTTGTAGCTATCACTCTAAATAGACTTCTTGGAATCTCATTTCCGACCAGGTGGGTTTAAATTTTTTACGCTTGATCAAGTAAAAATTGCTTGCTTCATCGATTCAGCGATTTGAGATTGTAAGTTGTGAAATTAACAAAGGTATTTTAACATAAACTGGAAATTAAAGACTAGTTTTCTTTAAATTGCCTTGTATTGTTAAAAGTGCGTCAGCAGTAAAATTCGCTCTCTGCGCTGTCTGGATATAACTGAAGTTGTCACCGCAGACTTTTTTTACCAACACCGTGACAATTTTGCTTAGTTAATGAGATCCTTAGTTTTCAATTACAAGTTCAAACACTTTTCCGTAAAACAATAACAAGGTTCGCAAAAAAAACAACTACACGCAAAACATTTAAAACACCAACAAAAAGCAATGAAATGGAAAGCAAATTGCAAATTTCAACTGCTCTCCATGAAATTTTAAATTACCGGTAATCTTGATATTTTGAATTTGATTGTTTCCAAAAACAACCATTGTTGTTTGTAAAAACACTGTGAAACCAAAACTCTCTTATTAAAAAGGGATTAAAAAGTTTTCTTTTCTAATAGAAACGGTCATTTAATTCATCCAAAGAAAAAAAACAAGATGTTATCCACCTACTTGTTTTAAGAAAGTTGTTTTCGAGCAAGTAGTTGATTTTATAAACATCCGGCGCGAGTCAACTATTTGAAACGCTAAGTCTAAGCCAATATCAGCTCTTTATTTGTCAAAAATTTGCCCGAAATATAATAGCTTTTCGATTTTAACATACTCGTATAACTATTCGCTTTTGGCACAATTCGTTTAGGTTTTGGATTGAGTCATTTGAATGTTACATGCGAACAAGTTTCTTATGTAACTTTAACCAAGTTTACAACTGTTTATTTGACGATAATCCATCATGGTCAAGTAAAGTTTTGAAACGCATTTACTGAACTTTGTAACTAGTGACATTAATATTGTCGTTTGCTTGACGTGCTGGAAACATTTATTTGGATTATGAAGGTCGCAGAAATAGAGAAACATCTTATTTTTTTCGATAACCTACTGTGTTTGGTTGATTTTTGCATTTCAACTATTGAAATTCATCAATTGAACATTCTGTTACATCTAACGAAATTAGCAGTAGCTTACGAAAGCTAGTGTGAATAAAAAAACTCAATTTTAGGGCTTTTTTTGGTTCATTTTTGATTTATCTTCTTTAGATAATATCTTTGGACATAATAATTCTTAGATTCAAGATCTTTAGATTGCTATCAGTGGTTTATTTTGTTCATGGTAATATCGTAAACAAATCAATTCGATTCATGTTTATATTTATTTTCCTGACACGCAGAAAAGCATCAGAGGCGCTATACTGTCTAGCTCCCGGAGACGCCAAGATATTGCTGTCAAGTTGAAATTTTTTATTTTGTTTTTTCAGTGTTTTAGAGATATGAGTGAAATTTAGAACTGCTTGCCAAGAACACCAAGCAGGAGAAAGTGCCGTAAAGTGTCTTTCCCAAAAAGATAACAGCATGGCGCGAGTAAGATTTGAACAGAGACGGCGTCGATCACAATCGCGGTGCTCTTAACCACTCGACTATGCTGCCGACTTAAACCAACTTAAACAGCTTAACCTGCCAAAGAACTCATTCAAAGTGACAGTAAAACTTACAATGCTTTAGTGACACTTATTTCCGCAATGAGAAGATTTCCAACCGGCAGTAATCCTGAGGTATTAAAAAGCTAAAGAATCTTTTTTCCAGTTGTCATTTTTTTTCTTTAAGTTATTAGTGAATAAAAAACCACTTCCAGTTAACTTTGAAATATTTCAATAATTCCCATTATAGAATATTTTAAGATCAAGTGTTGTAGCATAAATCTTTTTTAAGTTATAACTGCATAAAAGAAGATTTATGCTGAGTCACTTAATCTTAAAATGTTCTACATAGAGAGAAATAAAATATTTTAAAAGTTAACTAAGAGTTGTTTTTTGGCATATTAAGCTGTAGATTAAGGTATTAACTTGGACTGATTCGAAACATTTTTTTGTGGAACTTTTGCTTACTAAAATTATTCTATCATCTTTTTTTAGATATCGCTTTTTATCCAAGTTTCGAGTTAAACTGGGATTAGTTTTCTGCTGGATTGTGGCTCCGGCTTTTCTTCTTCCATTTCTGGTTGCGTCTTTGGACGCGTTGCATAAAGATGAAAAAGACTTAATTACTGGGTGGAATTACAATCAGTTTCTTTGCACATTTGTTCAAATTAAAGACGAATGGCTTCACTACATGCAGGTGAGATAGCTCTAAAGACAATTAAAAAAGTCTGTTGTTTTCGGATAAAGCGAAAAAGCTACAAAAACTTTCTGCGATCGCTAAACATGTGATACAATCCCCGAAAACCTGAATTAGCTTTTTTGGTTCAGCAAAACTTCCCTTCCGCCCCTGGACGGGGGAAGAGAATATTTGTAGGCATGCCAGGTTAGCAATCGCTAGCGGTTGCAGTTACTGTTCAAGACACTAATATGTAACTAGTACTTAGCTAACTTCTTTTCCAGTTTATTCGTTTTCTCTTTCAACTTTGTCCTGCGGTAATCATGATAATCAGCTATTCTGCCATGTTCTATTCCATTCATCAAAGTATTATGAGACGGAAAAAAAATAACCCGTCTGTACAGGTAAACTGTTTGTTTGTTTTCTTGCGATTTTAAAAACAACTTTTATTAAAAGACAATTTTGAAACTAGCGTAATACTAACAAATTTACGTCACTTGACAATTTGGCATTCATAAAACAATGATGAAAAACTTCGATAAGAAGTCCCACGATAAAAGAATTTATTGATAAGCTTAATCGAAATCAATCCAGGGCGATTGTTCTCGAAGGAAAAATATTGTCTTGATATTTAAAATCGCTGTAAAATAGTGGTGCAACTGCAACATCATTTTCGTATTTTTCACTTAGTTTCATTTGAATCGTTTGCTTAACCTCTAAACAAAAACTTCAAGTGTATACTTTGGATAAAAATTGTGTTTGTTTTTAGGAGAATCACAGCGACTGGGACGTACTTCACACTGAAACGACTCCGTCCCGTCGATCGTAAGTAAAAGTTAAAGGGACTTTTTGCCGATTTCTTTGATTATTCGTGGTGTGATTTAATGAAGAAGATTAAATAAATTTTGTTGGGTAACTTAATTTATCTGCAATCAAACATATTTGATTTTTAATTTTTATTACTCTGTGTAAGTTTTAGTTGGCCAATCTGTAATTTGGCTGAGAAAAATTTCAATTTTTTTAAATACCTTTCAGAGTCAAAATTTTTATTTCTTTGACTGAATTTTTGTTTACTAGTAAACCTAGTACCGGTACACCTTAAGTCTACAAAAAAAATAATGTTTTGAAGCAATTTTGACGTTAATATTTTATCTTCCATTACAACATTGTCATGTTTCAAAAAAAATTTGTTGAAGCGCATATACTGTAGTTTCTTGGTTGTTCAAGGTGTGTGTTGCTTTTCAGATCCAACGTTTGCCAGCTTGCTGTCAACGTCAGCGAAGGACCTTGGAACACGGTTTATGTTGTGAAGGATGGCCGAGTTGAAGTAAGTTTGATTTGAAAACGGTGCTTGAAATATTGAATTAAGTCTTCAAGTGAATGTAAAACTCATGCTTAATTATAGCAATATTGCATAGTTGGTTTTAAAGCATTTCAGTTTGAAAGGTTTTAAAATTTTGTCGTACAATTTGTGATCAGTAATATTGATACTTAAATATTTAAGTAGGCCTGTTTTAAGTAGCTATGGATGCAATTCGTCGCTCAATCTAATTGAAAAACCGGGTGCTGATTGTGACGTCATTATACAATTGTTGTGCATTGTTAGCAAAAATAATTTGCAGTTAAAATAGCACCTGCTTTTTTTGCAATTTTTGGGATATTTAAAAAAATCAAATGTTCTAACTTTTTGAATAAATTTTAATTAAAGAGTTGTGTTAATATTATACATAAATATAGCTAGCGATCAGTCGTGTCAATTTTTTTTCGGTACACTTTATTTCTATTTTAACTTTGTCTTGATTATGAACAAGCAGTTTGTTTCAATGTTGTTGTTTTTTGTTAAAGGATTGTATTTTCCGAAATTTGCAAAACTAATTTAAAGATTGCAGGTTTTTAATAGTTTTAAAAGCGCTGATTTGAAGTAATATTTATTTTAGCAATTGTTGTCTTTATTTTGCCGCGTCTGGCAAGAAGCTGCACTAAACCAAGCTAAAAGTAAAAAAGAAATTGAAGTTGATACATTTTTTGGGAATTAAAATATTGACTAGTCAGTTAATTGACTACTACGGCATCTAAAAGTTCCTAAATAGGTTGTGCGATGTTCAGGCGTGTACAATAAGATCCTAAGCCATGGATTGAAATCCATTAATTCATCAAAAATAAAATTTACTATAAAACTTAAAACAAAATTTGCCATATGCCAACTTTTTGTTTCTTATAGAGTATGTTAACAGTGTTTTTTTTTTTATTATTGGATTCAATTTTAAAACAAATCTATTTTTTGGAACTAATAAGCCTATCCTGTATTGCGCGTTTCAAGAACTTACTTTAAAAAAAAAGATCTATTTAAGATATGTTACGAGTTGATTTGTTTGTCAAACGATTAGTAAATCGAATCTTAAGCCTTTTAAAAGCTTTAAGATGTGGTTTTTATCAGTTCGCTTATGCTTTGAAAAAAAATGTGAAGCAGCGTTTCCAACTAAACTTTTTTATTTAGGTTCATATCAACCAAGTTTTGGATCTAATTAAAAAAAAGTCGTTCACCCGTGAGAGCCGCGAAAAAGAAATTCATCTTGTTTACGTCAGCATCGTTGTGTGTGGCATTTTCATGCTGTTATTTCTGCCAAGTTTCATCATTAACGTGTTACCAAAACGGTAAGAACCCTTTAATTCTACACAATGTTTTGTTTCAAATAGCCTAAATCCACAGTGCCCGTATTTAACTGATTTAATGCATTTAATAATTCGGAAAACTGATTTTATCTTAAAATTAAAAAGGCTTTCGATTTGTGAGCGTTGAGCGTAAAAAATGGTTGATCTGACAATCTTGGAAAAAAGCATCAACTTGGCTCTTTTTAAATTAGATAGCCAAGAACTAGCATTAAAAAGGGTTTCCCAAACTTTTTTGCTCACGGAACACTATGTCTATATCATTTTAGCTTGCGAAACACTTAGTCAAAAAAATTGTTAACACAGACTAGTCCAGAAGAAATGGATTTCAATTTTGCTCGTTGTTATCAAAGAATTCCAGTTACTCTCATATGGAACAACACTAAAAAAGAAAAATTTTATAAAATTACGCAAACAAATTTAACATACTTGTATTACTGTGAAGGATGAGCTTGCAAAGAAGCGGAAATACTTTTAATGTCTGGTGTGATACTTGGCAGCTAAATATACATATCCGCTTGGGCATCCAATCTGCTTCTTTACTTAATTTTTGTCGACACATAATGTGAAAACCCTGTTTCACATAGGTACGTAGTTGGCAAAAGTCAAAAGTTTCTTTGGAGCAAGAGTTTCTTCTGAGCTTCTCATGCAAGTGCAGGATATGCATTTTGAACATTTATCCAAAACTTGTAAATTGTAATTTCAAATTGCCATCACTTGAAACTTCGATAAATTCTTCCATAGTTTTTCCGGTGAATGAAGCAGTCGAACTATTGCATGAATTACGAACGCAATCGCAATTAATTGTTTCCTCAAGAAAATATTGAAAAAAACTTTTTTAAAGTTCCTGCAAGTGTGGCATAATATCGCTTTTGAGAAATTGGTCCGTTTTGAGATTATTATTTTCGAGAAACCCAGAAATAGTAGTTTACAAGTTCAATTTGTTCAGCATTAGTAAATGTTGCAACAGAATTATCACAAATTTTTTTGAGGCTACCCGGTTTTATCCAGCAATTTTTTTTGAAAAATATAGCAACTACAGTATATACACTGCATGCGCACATATAAGCAATTTAAAAACTCAATAAAGATCTCCAGCAATTAATTACAAAACTTTCCAATGTTTTAAACGTTATGCTTATTGTTATGTAATATAGCCTGTCTTGCCAAACGTTTACATAAATTAATCTTCGCATAAAAGCAAATTTGGCAGTTTGTAACGAATTTGACAGTGAAAGAATTAAACTTTGAGGAAACTCACGGAACACAGTTTGGGAAGCGCTGGCATAAAAAATAAACTGCTGGGTTATTCTT
This sequence comes from Diplosoma virens, assembly GCA_963680785.1. Taxonomy (NCBI): domain Eukaryota; kingdom Metazoa; phylum Chordata; class Ascidiacea; order Aplousobranchia; family Didemnidae; genus Diplosoma; species Diplosoma virens. Next base: position 34,695,203 of record OY796891.1, read on the forward strand.
CTGGTCCTTTTATGTGCTACTATTACTACTACCTCTGATAGAACTGTTGATCCAACTTTTAGAAAACGACCACATATAACAGCATATGTACATTCATCCTAACATAAAATTACTAACAAAATATAACAAAAAAAAACAAACAAAAGAAAACCATAATGATTATGTTAGGATGAATGTATTTATGCTGTTATATGTGGTCGTGGTAGGGATGAAGAAAACATTTTACTCTCTCCCTAAATTGTATTTTAGAAAACGTTTGCTCAATTTTATCGGCTGTTTTGTCAAGTTTTTCCTTCGGCGCCAAGATTTAATTACCGGGCCAAGCAAATCAGACATAATTTTGCAAAGAGGCTGCTGTGACCAGACGCAATGTTGAGACAATGGCCATTGCTAACTTGTTGATTGTTTTGGTGTATGAAAAAAATAAAGCTTAGGGCTTGGTTTTTTACCGACAGTCTGTATAATTAAAAAAATATTTAAAATAAAAAAATTCAATATTTTACAAAGGATTAGGCCTAAATGCAACTTTGAATTTTTTCCATTTTTAACATTTTTGTAAGTTCTATTTCAATTGTTTTAGATCGCATTTTATATCTTAATTGATGTTTTTATCTTTATAATTATGCGTCTTTTTTAAGAATTTTCTGTCGTGCCATGTTAATCTTTTTCCACCAAAAAATTAGAATCTAGGACACAAAAATACCAAATTAATTTCCCATGATTCCTTATTTACGTCGTGATACTGCATTGTTTCTATACACTTTTTAGTTAGAACGACATTTCAGAAATGACTTTGCTAAGGTTTGCTAAACGTAATGAAACTTTGCTAGAGCAACTAAACTTTTTTTGAATAGTTTATTGTTCTCATTTTTATTGAACTGTCTTAATTTTTAATAGGAAAGTACGGCCATTGCACTATGGCACTATCAAAAAAATATTCAAAATTGACCAATTTTTTTACGCAGCATAAATGTTTTTTGTTTCGATGTTTAAAATCCAATCCAATAAAAACGACTATCAAAACTGAGAATCAAGAAACGCTACTATAACTAAATCAACACGATTAATGTGAAAAAACGTTTAAAAGGGATCCAGGCCGAAGCGGATGCAACATGTGAAAAATCAATTCTCAACAAGTACAATGTATTCTCCAAATCGATCACAATGTAATTTCAACGAGTGAAATAAGAACAGTAAAAAAGCGACTAAAACAAATTAACAAAGAGACGATTATTATGCGAGGCCTGTTTCGGTCTTATGGACCTCATCAGGCATAACTTATCATAACCTCTAAGGCGAAATGGTAGCGCGGAAAGTTGAGGTGAAAATTCCAAGAAGTGACTCTTGGAAATGGCAATTCTAATTAATAAACTACAATTCCGAGCTTAAATATTAACAGTCAACAACGAAAAAGCACCAATCAATCAGGATTCAATCAAAAAGAGAATTCAATCAAGATGAGGAAGAGAAGAAAATTCTCTTCCTGATTGGTGCTTTTTCAATGTTGACTGTTAATATTTAAGTTCGGAATTGCAGTTTATTGATTGGAATTTCCATTTCCAAAAGAGTCACTTGGAATTTTCACCTCAACTTTCCGCGCTACCATTTCGCCTTAGAGGTTACGATAAGTTATGCCTGATGAGGTCCATAAGACCGAAACAGGCCTCGCATAATAATCGTCTCTTTGTTAATTTGTTTTAGTCGCTTTTTACTGTTCCTATTTAATTTATTGAAATTACATTTGATCGGTTACATTGTGATCTATTTGGAGAATAAATTGTACTTATCAAGACTGACCAGTAAAAATTTTGACAAGAACATTTTCGACTGAAATGTTTAAAATTTTGTAAAAACATTTTATCTTTTGATTGCTTGATGAAAGCAAATTTAAATTCTTAATGAAACCAATTTGCGAAGTTCTAAACCTTCTCTTCAATTGAACAAGACTGTTTACATTCCTTGGATAGGATCTTCAATTTTAGCTTCTCTACTGGCTTCAGCTTCGCTCTTGTTAAATTGGAAAGTTTTGTTTTGATTTGTAATGATTATTCGAATCAAACAGCTCGGAAAATTTCTAAATTTTAAAAAATTTTCCGATATTGTTTTATTACATTGGAAAATTTTTTCGGCGCCGCACTTAACCCACATGTTACAAAAGACATTTTACCCATAATAAATTCTTTTTAGCTAAGTAGGATTAATATCTTATCTTTTTTTGCACCAAAAGCAGTAGAAAACCAAAAACAACACATTATCGTTTCATATCACGGCGAAGAACACTTTTTTAGTTTTGAGAATAGAATTCAAAAACAAAGCTATGTTTGCTTTGGCTTTCAAGGTGTTCAAAAGTACTACCGTACCGTAGAAGTTTGTTACAACAGATTACAAAGTGAAAATGCTTTTTTTATGTCTATATGAAGTTATGTCAGGCTTCTAAAATAGTACTTGCACTTTTTCAAATAAATCTTTTAGTTTTCTTGTCATTGGGTAATATTTGTGTCAACTGGTCGCGAAAAATTCTATTTATTGGCAATCTTGTTACAGATTTGATGTGCGGATTCACATGGCTGCCTCGAACATAACCTGGCTTAACAGTTGCGTCAACCCTCTCATCTTCGCGACAATGCACAAGCCAATGAAAAAAGAATACAAAATGGTGCTGAGACAAATGTATGCTTACCTCACAAAAATATGCAAGGCAACCGAACAAAACTCAACGGATGATCGATGACAATATTAAAGACTTTGATAACACTGGTGCTGAAAAAATGCGTTTTGATAACTGTTTGCCAACTTGCTTTGTCATTCCAGTGCCATATCAAAATACAGCTTCTGCAAGCAAACCTGGAAAATGTGCTTTGAGCAGAATTCAAATTCAATTCGATGTTCAATCTTTTTATTCGAGCAACGTTTTTAAATTATCAAAAAACAAACAATTGAACACGTACTAAACATCGAAGAATATCAATCTTATTCTAAAATATTTATAAATATCACAGTGCTGGTCTGCAAATGCTACAAGGGTCGCTTCCTGATTGCACAGCGAAGGATGTAATCAAATGACTTTTAGTGAAGAAGCTCGCTATTAATTTGTTGTGATGCTATATATTTATTTATTTTCAATAAAATGTTTTTGATATGACGTTTAATCCAGAGTAATATCAAGATATACATAAACAAAACCTAGTGGTAAACTTAAATAGCTTCGTGTGCAAGTTATAAAATAAAATTCAATTTGTTTGGCAAGCGTTGTGCAACATTTAGATTGGGCCCTTGATTAACCTTCCATCCCGAAATCTCTGGTAAAATCTTCAAACCGTTTCAAGTCATCCTCGTTGACAGTTGGGCGAGTATTTTCGATCGCTCTCAGCATGTCGCTCTGTCAGCAACAATGATTAACTTGTATTGTTAATAAAAAAAACTTAGGATTGACTATTCCAGTGGCGCAAGGGCCATGGCACAATGCTCCCCTAAACACAGTACTGTTTGTGTTCCATCCTTACCGGGGGCCACCAACTTCTGCTCGTGGCCCCCCGGTAAATGCCTTGTGGCCTCTTAAGAAACCCTGGACTATTTTATGGTGAAGCATTCGAAAATAACAGAAATTTAAAAGCAGCAAAAAAACGAAAATGCTGGTTAAAACAAGGAACGGTCGCTCTTTAAGACGACAACTACGTAGACATGTACAACTGAGACAGGAGGAGGTTATTCGATTCAGAAAGATCCAGATCAGTGCGCAAAAGCAGATAAAATTTATCGCGAAGACTTTTTTAAAGGTCTTTAAATGCTCGTTTCGGCCAAACAAATTACTAATTTCTGTGAAAAACAAGTGAAAACCGAAGAAAAGTCTTCACCTTAAATAAATTTTAGTGATCTCCACAAAATGATGCGAAATCATGATTCGAGCAATCGTCGAAAAAATTTAGGAAAAATTGTTTGGCCCCCACCAAAGCGTTTTTGGTATAGTAAGGCTTAAACAGGACTGACCATCAACACTGGTGGCTCAACCAACTTGTCGCTTGGGACATCCAACCACGACATTTCGACCGCAAGTTGGTCACCAGGAGAACACGGGGTCAAAAGGTCATCTACAATGACGTTGGAATCGCTTCTTGACGGACCTCTAACCTGAATATTTAATTAACAATACGACAGTATAAGTTTACAGATGTGTTTAGATTACTTTTTTAAAGTGAGTCGCTTTTTGCACTTTTCTGACAGGTTCCATCAAAGCATCGCGAACCACGATTCCGATATCAGCTCCCGAGTAACTGCCGCATTATAAACAATTAAATCCTGATGCAATTTAAAGCACGAAAAGCTATAAAACATGCAATTCTATTTTTGAGACTTCACATCCTTCGAGCTTACAACTAAAAGAACATTTAAAACTTCAAACAATAAAATAATCCAAAACTTTTGAGAATTAAATCAGGTAAAAACAGGAAGTGACTGATGGATCTACAGATCCATATTCATCTGTTTTTCTTTTTTTTTGCATTAAGCTCCAGAATCAATATTGAAATTACGAGTCGCTTAACGACTTAACCAAACCCAGTGACCAGAACATTAACCGAAAAAACCATTTTCTTACCCTTCAGTATCGCGTGCTAAAATCTTTATGTCATCATCAGTCAATATCGTCTTGGTATCGCCCAAGTGCAGTCGAAACATTGCAAATCGAGCTGCAGCGTCAGGCAAGGGAATGTAGATGCGACGTTCGAATCTGCGTGAAAAATTTAAAAGCAATGAATTCATTGTCAGTTTAATTAAAAAAACAACTGCTCGATTGGGGGAAATTATGATTTTGAAACCAAATTGGACAAAACTGATATTTATGTGACCGTTGAAATTAAACGTCTTTTTCGGCAATTGAATATAGAACTTTCCACAAGATTTTCGCACGAGCACAATTACCTTCTTCTTATAGCTGAATCTAATAACCACGGTATATTCGTAGCCCCCAGAACCAATACATCACTATTGTCAACACCGACACCTGTGAAAAATGTTTGACATTTACATCTTTTCTATATTTAAAAAATTACAAAGCAAATACTAAACTAGAATTAACTTTGATGCTTTGCAGCCGTAAGACGTCAAGTTACTGCGATCGGCATTCGCGTAACCACAAAACTAAGAACGGACAATCGTACATCTCGTAGCATTATTGTCATGTTCGCTGTTTATTTATTTAGTTATCAGTCTGACCTTGCATTTGCACAAGAAATTCAGTTTTAACTCTGCGCGATGCTTCACTTTCGTTGTCAGAGCGCGAACCACAGAGTGAGTCAACTTCGTCGATAAATATGATCGAAGGACGATTTTCGCGCGCCATTTGAAACAAGGTCTTTACCATTCTGTGAATTAAAAACAAAGCCATCGATACTTTCATGAAATTGTCGTTCTATTACAATAATATCGCCATCCATCTACACACTCATCATATTTTGGAAGATTGAAGGGAATCAAGTCAGTGAAGTTTATTATTATGACGGAAAAAATCATGAATAAAAAAACTTGCCATCCGTATCTGGGTCATGCGACTGATCAATCTGGCACCTGTCAAGTTTTGACACAAGATCACGAGATTTAGTCTCAAGTAACAAAAAATATTTATTGTTTGGTTTTCAATTAATTTATTTATTGGGCACAGCAACGTCTTGATTATTACCGGTCGGGCAGGCAGAAATGGTCTTTGCGAGGTTTTTCTTGAAAAATGTAATACAACGAATCTTGTATGGTCTCTTAAGTGGGTCCTCAGATACTCGCCAAGTGAAACTAAGATCCAGACGCCCGTTTGTCTCAGCTGCGCGGAATCTTTTGGACAACCTTGCCAGACTTGGCATCCGCGCTTCTGAATGAACAAATCACAAATGGAAAACGGAGTACTGTGGAAATGCTTCCAGGCTACGTGCTTTTGTGCCCCGGGAACGGTGCCAGGCCTGTTGAGATGGGCTTACCCCGAGCAGCTTGGGTTAAGCTTAACCGCCTGCGGACTGGTGTTGGGCGATTCCATTCATCCATGCACAAATGGGGTCTCGCTCCTTCACCGAATTGCGAGTGTGGCGCCTCTGAGCAAACCGCAGACCATGTACTAACAGCGTGCCCTATACATCGGGCATCACATGGAGCATGAGGTCTGACGGTTTTGGATGACGAAACTCGATGCTGGCTTAATAACACCACTGCCAGCATCTGATTCAGGCAGTGCAGCAGTCTGGGGTAGTAAAAGAATAAACCCTCGGCCCCAGTCCTGCTTGTGTCTGACCTGGAGTGGATGCCCTTCAAACGATGACGATTTAGTAGTTCATAAATTTTGAACAACAACCGAGTTACATAAAACACTGAAGTTGATTCATCAAAAATTGTTTTTGTGAAACCTCTAAAACTTAAAAGTTATTCAGTTGCGTCTCAAAATTCGTAAAGCTTGACAAAGCGTGCAACACACGCACGCAATGAGGCTTCACAAAATTGAAGACAGTTTCGTGGTTTTATGTTCGCGCTAATGAGATTCTCGACTCTAAAATATCCGCTTTGCGAATTCTTGGCATTGAACCAAGTTATTCACGAAGCGAAAGCACCCCGAGAAACCAAAATAAATTACATCAAAACAACCGTAACCCGACAGTTTATCAAATTACAATAGATCGAACGACAGTTAATCGAAACGAAATAATGGGAGAAAATAGCATTACAGCTTCTTTGTCTTCTAATGTTAATAAATCTAATTTAAAATAAAAGAGAGATTGTTTAATCATAGAAACTTGCACAGTTAAATAAACAGTCTTTTCGATAAACTGTTGTATTAAACGAAACAACATTGTATGCAAAAAAAGTTCTCTCTCACTTTTCACTTTCACCTAACCACTTTGACACGAGGTCTGACGATGACACTGATAAGAATGTCGAGTTGTTTGCTTCGGTCGCGACAGCTTTTGCTAAATACGACTTACCCGTGCCGGGAGGCTAAAAAATTATTTTATCTGTAACTAAAGGGTTTTTTAGTTGTTACAAAAACCGTTTAAAACTGCGGTTCCCAAACTTTTTTTTCACGGCGCCCTTTGAAAACTTATCAATACTCGCGGCGCCGTAATGAAAAAATGGTAGTCAGTTCAATTACTTCTTTGAACAACCTTTTTTCTCCGAAACTCATAGTGTTCTCTGAAAAAAAAAAGGTCTTCACTTCAATTTCATCTCTGATTTCCCTATTTTTCTCCCAAAATCAGGGTGATCTCTAAAAAAAAAGGTCTTCACTTCGATTTCATCTCCGATTTCCCTATTTTTCTCCGAAAATCAGGATGTTCTCTAAAAAAAAAAAGGTCCTCAATCGGAATCGTTCTCTGAAGGGAACGTTGCTGCTAACAACTTTCACACTGCAATTATTGTGAGAAAAGCAGTAAGTACAACAACTTTCGCATGCTTTCGCGGCGCACAGTTTGGGAACCTCTGGTTTAAACAATTAAACAAAACAGTAATTATAACCAGTGTCTTTTTAAGGCGTTTTGAGGAACCGAAACGGTTTCTCAAAATTATCCATCGGTCTCTCAAAATCTGCTTCTACAATAGTGTAAACAAAGCTAACTACGCTCAGGAACAATAGGAACAAAATTAGCGGTCTTTCAAAATTGCTTAGAGGTTCCTCAAGCCAAACTTAAAAAAACACTGATTATAACGATTATATTCTTCAAAAAGCAAAATAGTAAAACTGTTGACAATATTAAATAATTTGTCTATGTCCAAACACGAACAATTATTAGTTAATAATACCTACACCGTACAAGAGAATTCCTTTCCAAGGAGTTCTTTTACCTAAATTAACATGTTTAGCATGAAATGTTATTAAACTACGTTGGTATGGACACGTAAAAAGGAGAGAAGAAGACTATGTGGGAAAAAGGATGATGGAGATGGCAGTGCCAGGCAGAAGGAAAAGAGGAAGGCCAAGGAGAAGGTGGATGGATTTGGTGAGAGAAGACATGGAAAGGGTTGGAGCTAGGGAAGGAGACGAAGTAGACCGAGTGAAATGGAGAATACTGTCGCGCTGTGGCGACCCCGAGTAGGGAGAAGCCGAAAGAAGAAGAAGAAGCATGAAATGTTATTAAATAAAAAATGGGCTGAATGGTTGCATTGTATCAAGTTTAACTAGATAAGTGTAGGGGAGAGTGGGGCCCGGCTGGACACTGGGTACAGTCGGACATTGTAATTTGAAAAAAAAGTTGGAAACCCTGAAACTTCAAACTGCAGCATAAATATATTTCACCACAGACCATTCACTCGTGTTAGTTTGAAAAAACTAATTATTGTAAAATAAATGTGGTAGATGAATTTTGGTTTTTAGGATAGGTAAGTAATTTTGGAAAGGGTATAGTTAAACCTGTTTTTACCTTAGCTTTAATTTGAATTTTTCTCACTGTTGATACATTTTAAAACTTGGTTTATTTGCTATCTTATACCATGAAATAATTTGAAGTAACTTTTAAGTTTTTGGCTACACCTTGAAAAATAAAAAAAATTCTGGTTTGGGCACAATCGGACATTTTTTTCGGGGAACAGCCAGATATTGTCCGACTGTACCCGTTGATGATTATATAGATCTATTTCGTTTGATTTATCAACAACTAGTAATTAGGCTTAAGATTACGGTATAACTAATTTTATTAAAGCTTATAACTACAATTTTTAAGTTAAATATGATCCATAAATTGTAAAAATTGTTCTTAGTTTTGATAATATTTATTATTTTATAATAATTTATGAAAATTATGGTAAGAAATAGACAAAGTAAGTCTACCATTGGTATGTTTACTGAAGAAAAAGCTATGACTCAAACCAATAGTTGGGTTTAAAAAGACTGGCATATTCCCCTTAGATGAACACATTTTTGATGAATGCGATTTTTTTACCCAATCTGGTCACTGATCAACCTAATGATGCATCAACAAACATCAGGCATTTTGAAGAAAATGAAAGCTTCCACAATGTTGATTTTCAGCGGCAAGATTTAAGGTCGCTTAATGACGTTGAGATCCAAAATCTGGAAACATTCCAAAATAATTTTTTATCACCAGAACAGGTAATTGGTTATCCAAAAGCTCCTAGAAGAAAAAAGACACTAGCGAAGAAAAAAAGGTTGTAGCATGATTTTAACTGACACACCCCAAAAAGAGCTTTTAAAAAGTTGTAAAAAAGTTCAGAAAGCACCAAAACGGAAAGCTAAAAACTCTAGAAAACGTCTGTATAGCAACGAAAGTTCAACGTTGATGAGATACAGATTCTTCTGTCAGATCATTCATTTGACAACTTTTCAGACCCTTCGATGTTGAAAAAAAATCTCCTTGTCCCAGACTTCACTAATGAGCCTGCAATAGGTGACTATGTGCTAGTGAGTGAATTTAAAACATTTCCCAGAAAATAGTATGTTGGTCAGATCACCAAAAACAAGGATTTTGAAGGCGATCGTGAAATTTCTTTCATGCGGAAGAAACGCAATGTTACAGAGTTTTTCTTTCCTGAGGTCACTGATTTGGTTTCAGTAAAGGAAAACGACATTAAGGCTGTATTGCCTGCACCCAAGAAATGTGGATGGACTAGTCGTCAAGGATCTTCTTGAAATTCGATTATGACTTTTTTTTCTTCAATGTACATTAATAGTTAATCAACGTTTTCTGCTCAGCACCTTTCATGCTTGTTATTCAATGTATGTTATTAATGTATAAATTATTTTCTAAGAAATCCTGATCTATTTTAGACACGTTTTTGGATTTTCATTTTGGCGCACTTTTTCGTTATCTGATGCTGCAGTAAACTTTTTGGTTCTTTTTTTTCATTGTTTGAAAAATGCAAGCACAAACCACGCTGTAATATTTTGTTATTTTGCTTATTTTAATTCTTCTTTTTCCTTGTCCGATAGTGCTTGATCTGGATATAACTTGTAAAAAAGGCACCACACCAAAAATTGTAATTTTTGTCCGACTGCACCCCACTCTCCCCTACTTTAAATTTCTATAAGTTAGTGCAGAAAAAGTCAAAAGCAATTTTGGGAATCCAAAGACGTTGAAAACCGGTAATAATTTTTCTAATAGGCAGCGATGACACCTCGAGAAAAATCAGGCCCGCGATGGGTAACAGGTTATGCACTCCTGATTTAGAGCGACGTCGTTTTTTTACAAGATAAAAAGATAAAAGTTTAAAAATATAATGAGAAACGTCGATGAGGCGAGTTGATCGCACTATTATTGCAAACGCTTATACTATAAACATGATAAAATGACATTCCCATGCAAGTTATATAGCCTGCAAATAAAATTTGAAGATTGTATAAAATTCTGCACATACCAGTGAATAAGTGAGGAAACTTGGTGGGCAGTATTACAGCTTCCTTCAAGGATTCCTTTGCTTCATTTAAACCAGCAACGTCCGACCAATTCACGTTTGGGGTCTGCACAACGATGGCACCTGTCCAAAAGTCATGAATAATTACGACGCAATTTCCTCAAAATCAACTTTTTCTGTCGTACAGAATTTTACGCACGTAGTCTTTAAAAAAAACTATTTTCTTGACAATTCTTTCGACCAACTTTTATTAGAAAAACTCGTCGGTAATGGAGAACTAAATGAAACGCCCAGTTTATATAGAAAGAGCGGACATTTAAATTGACAGCATCTTTGATTCGTTGAGAGAGAAAGAGCATGCGATTGGGTGGTAACTCGTAAACAAGAAAGCTTTAGCCCAATCTGTCGACAGGGAGAGGGATAACGGGATTTGAATTATTATATTATTACTACTACACTATTGGTCAACCTAAACTTCTTCTTTGTATGTTTTTATTGGGCTGATAGCTGCTTTGTGCTTAAGCAGAATGACCATTGTAAGTATGGTAACAAGCGTCAGCCTATCAACAAAGTTTTAGTGAAGTTGCTTTTTTCTAGGGGTGGCAGCTGACTTAGATGACCTGATGGTTTTTCGCTGTCTCCTCGTCAAGTGACTGGTTGCTCAACTACTAAGCTATTTCTTAAAAAAGTGCCATGCAAATTATCTTGTTATTCATATAGATTTATTTGTATTTCATTTTTAATTTTGAGTGATGTACCAGTATTACTTGACAAATAATAAACTGAATTGAACTGAACTGAACCGAACTCTAGGGCACAACGGAAATCACCTAAGGAGATTGCGCATTGAAATGCTTGAAAGTCAGAGTGTCATTAATTGAACTATCCAACTAAAAACACAAAAAACTGAAATAAAATTTTAGTCACAACAGTTGATCAATCAATTGGCGTTCGATCAACTGTCTTTTTGATTAATTGTCATTTCGATCAAATGTCGGGTCACATTTGAATACAGCAAGCAAAACACTCATCTCGAACCTTATTGTCCGACATTCGCCAGGAGATAAACGTGATTGGGTTAGCTCAGTATTCTTTAGGAAAGTGGCTCACTTCTATTCTTGACCCTGTCCTACTTTTACATTCTACTAACTGCATTTCAAGTTTCCTTTACTTTTGCTTAAGTAATTAGACAGCTTGATTTGCTTTTTTGATACATCTAGTCTTTTTAACAATGTTTCCCTTGCAGAAAACTATTAATATTTGTGCTGACACCTTTTACGACAATGACTCTTTTACACGTGAAGTTTTTATGGAACTCACGCAAACAGCAAATAAATCTGTTGAATTCAGTTTAACAACCCCATATAGGCCTACTGACAAATAGATGGTATAGCCATGGACCCCCCCTTGGGTCCTGCACTGGCCAACATTTTTGTTGGTTACCGGTACTATGAATCTTTTTCTATTTGGAAGAGTAAAAAAAACACTGATGTAGTCTACTATCACTACGTCAACAATATTTTTGCTATTTTTGACAGTGAAAATGATTGTGATAAGTTTCTTCATTAATTAAATTTTTTGCACCGAATGATGGCTTTAGTACGGAGCGGCCGCCCCGCCACTCCCCCTAAAAAACGTCAAAATGGCTCCATAAGCAAAATATTGCTCTATTTTTTATGGTAGCACCATGACGGTGGCCCTCCTCTGCCTGCATTTTAACTTTAGGGTAACACACTCGATTGAAAGTGATAACCTTTTTTTAGAGATCACTAGATTTTCGGGAAGAAAAGAAGTTGACACACTAAAAAGTGCGTCCCGTCTTTTTTCTTACATCAGGCTACCCTTACGTACGGCCAACACTGCTTGCAGCTTTTTTTGAGGTATACGTTTAAAAAAGTTAATCGATTTCTTCTTTTTCTTAATGTAGACCTACAAGTGAAAAAGCTTGGTTTTATCTGAACTCATTACATCTGTCCCACATTTCCAAGACAATGCTTGAACCAGAATTTCTTTAGCCCTCCACCCAAAAAAAGGAAAATCACTTTAATTTTCACCCTTGTACATCAAGCCGTAATGATCTGGTCGGACGTTGAATTCTAATCAGAACTTTTTTCTAATACTTTTTCATGAATGGCTGGCCCCACCAGGTCATTGAGAAGAGAATTGCTTGCAAGTTAAAAGATTTTAGTGCATCTCCTACTTCACAAACGGTGATGAAATGCCCAGTACATCTCCCTGATCTGGAACTTCAGTGACAGATGAAAATAAAATCAAAGCCAGTGTAGAAAAATACTTCTTTGCTCTGGAAACACGCTGTGCTTTTTTTTTGGACATTGTCGGAATTTTTAGCAAAACGTCCGAAAATTTTAGGCAATTTCGGACAAGATATCCGAAAAAATTTCACTCGATTGTACAAAAGTTTAATCTATAATTGCGCTTGCCGTTTGTTGTACGTTCAACAAAAATTTCGGTCGATGCTTCAACTATCGCTAACACTCGACTTGCCTATCAAAACATGTTGTATGAGTTTTGATTGTCAAAATGATTGCGAAAACCTTTACATTTTACCGCATTTAAAAAGAAACTCAAAGCCGTGAAACTTTTGTCAAACTAGCTCTAACACGCCTCATGTGGCACACGATGCCCATTGTTTAGGTCCGGGAGACTGTCGTTTTATTTCGAATTTTTTTATCGTTTGAAATGTCTCGCAAAATTTGCGAAACACTTAAAAAAACAATAACAATGTGTCAACAAAATTTTCTTACTTTACAGTTTAAACTTAGTTTCGAGTTTTGTATTGGTAGCCTACCCATCTAGGTTTTAAATAACATAAATTGAAAAAATTCGCTATTAGCCTATTCATTGAAAAGTCAATCAAGCATTTTTTTCAAAATTTTACTTCATCAAATTGTCAAAACAGCGACAAAGTTTTTTTGTTTTCACATAAACTATAAAGACTATCAGATAAAAAGGTGTTATTTTAAAAAATATTTACAAAATTTTTGGCTATAAGTATGGAAATAAGCTATTGGAAACTATAGTTCTTGTCAGAAAAAAATCTCGATTTTGGTTACTGGCCCGATACTACTAATTTGCAAATCAGACTCAATGTCACAGCTTTTATTATGACATCGTAGACATCTATGGTGACACATTCTCCTTTTACAAACAATTTGAATAGCCTATAGGCTATTGAAAAGAGGTTTGAATAGGCTATTCTTCAAATGTTTTTAAAAGTTTGGAGGTGGGGAGCCGCTTTGCTGTTGGAGGCCAGATTATAAAATTTTTAACAAAGGAGTCCGAATAAGTTGATATACCTAAAAAAACTGGATTTCATGATTTTCATGGCTAAAAAAATAGGAGCTAATCTCTAAAAAATCTTCACCTTGGTTATCTCCTGGTTTTCTTGATTTTATGTTCCTAAAATACAGTAATCTCTATAATTAAAAAAAAAAATTTTTATTATCAGCAGCAGTCATTGACAAAACTTCTATTACTTTTTAAATTGTCGTGGAAGCCGCCGGCAGTGATGGCCTTAAAAAAGGGGGCCCGGTGCAAAAAAGTAAGGGGGGGGCACTATTTAGTGAACTAAAAAAAGGTAGCCGAAGCCATTTTTAGTGCATGAAAACAAAATAATCTCTAAAAAAAGTCTTCAATTTAGGGGAGGCCGCTATTGAGTAATCCAAAACTTGGAAAGCCATTTTTTAATGTCTCAAAACAATGAGATCTCTAAAAAAAACGTCTTTACTTTAACAAGCACAAGTGACACAACCTAAAGAACAGAAACCGAGCATGCTGCGACCACCAATTCAACTTTCTTTTATTTTCTTTTTGACACGCCATCGACGTCCTGGTGCTACTATGAAGAAATAGAGCAATATCTTGTGTAAGAGGGTCACTTTTTGATGTATTTTAGGGGGGGTTCGATGCGGCCGCATCGTTCGCACCCTGTTAAAGCCATCACTGGTCGCAGGTTCCCCACCTCTCGGCTATTGCATCATTATTTGATAAACGAAACGCTTATACAGTACAAGTCGAATTTTGCAATCGCAAATTATTAGTTGTGATGTAACAGTCTACCTTACAACCTTAAAAGTTTTTAACTTAGAAACTTGAAGTATTGTAGTTCTTTCTATGACATAACAATTAGGCTAATACATTCCAGCAAATTTTAATGGCCATATACAGGGTTTAACAGATAAATCCGTACAAATTTAAAATTGTTATAAGAATGTTTGATAACAACTTATTATTTTAGTTTTCTAAAATAGACCCATATTGTATAAAAAGTATATTAATTTTTTTAAACAATTCATTCTGCAATGGAACAAACGAGAAGATCTGCAATATGCGAATTGCGCCGCGCGGGGCACACACCATTAAAAATAATAAAATTACTTAAATATCCGAGACAAACAGTTTATGATGTTTGCAAAAGATTTGATGAAATGGGCAAAGAACAAAGAAAAACTCACAATAGCAGAAGAGACAGGATTTTAAAACCTACTTTTTTAGCAGGATTAAAAAGAAGCATTAAAGCAAATCCTGCGGTGCCTCTGACTGAGTTGGCGAAAAAAAGATCAGTTAGTGTGATGACAATAAAAAGAGGCATTAATAAATTAGGTTTTCAACTCTTATGCAAGAGAAAAAAAACACCTTTGAACAGAAAAAATGAAAGAAATTCGTTTTAATCGGTGTAAATTAATATTGAATTTGTTAAAATCCAATCCATCGAAGATAAAATTTTATTATTTTTAATGGTGTGTGCCCCGCGCGGCGCAATTCGCATATTGCAGATCTTCTCGTTTGTTCCATTGCAGAGAATAAATTCTTTAAAAAAATTAATATACTTTTTATACAATATGGGTCCTATTAAACACTATTTTAGAAAACTAAAATAATAAGTTGTTACCAAACATTCTTATAACAATTTTAAATTTGTACGGATGTATCTGTTAAACCCTGTATATACTGTTTAATAGAAATTTAGCAATTTAGTCAATTACGATAAAAAAAATTATTCTCGCGTTTCTGCCGCATTAGTTTAACATTATTAAACTTACAAAAACCATTAATCAAAAAGAAAATGTGCAATAATTTATTGTTTATATTATGCAAACGAAACTTTTTTCGGCAACTTGAAATTCCGCTTCTGCAAAATTTAAAGTTGCCAAAAAAATTTTGGAATGTCCAAAATTGTTTCAGTAGAATTTTCTGGCCAAAAAAAAAACAGAAACCACGTGTTGGTTTTACACCTAGCACACTTCTTCCTGTAACCAAAAAAAATGTGTTGCTTGCTTCGCAACGTAGTATATAATTTTTCGTGCCACTGTGATAGTCGGTACGTAGGCCGCACATCGTAAAGGTTACAAGACAGAATTCGTCAACACGTGCCGAAATTTATTATAAGTGCTAAATTATTGCAACACCTCCAGATGTTTTTGCAAATCTTCAACTCCAGCGAATCGCGATTGCTCAACACCTTTTATATAACCCATGTGCGCTCACTATTAAAGTGATAAAAAAATTTATTATTCTTTCATTTGGCCGTTCGTTTTTTCATTCATCTGGTTTAGAAGCCGTTTATATCAAACTATCCTCCAAGCCAAATTAATGCCGCCAAAAAGAGTTTGTCTACGACTTGAAAATCTTGCGCTGATTACGCGTTTTGCCAACTTTCTCAAAAATCCAATTATCTTCGTTCAGTTTTATTAGACCAGTGGTTTTCAAATTTTTTATTCCCCGACCTAATTTCCAAACCCAAGGTAACTTAACGACTCTCTTCGGAGAACCAAATTTAATTTTTGTCGTAAAATTCTGGTGACCTGTAAAAAAAAGTCCTCACATTGAATCGGTCTCGGATTTTTTGATTTTCGTCTCTAAAAAGTAGTGTTCTCTAAAAAAAAGGTGTTTACTTGGGATCCATCTCATTTTCTCGTGTTAGTGTTCAGGGGCGCCGGAGTTTTTTTTCCAGGGGGGGCAAATTTCAAAAAAAGGGCACTTTTTGTTAAAAAGGCACTCCAACAAAAGTCGTTTATAGCAACCATGTCGCAATCAAATTAGCGTATTCTCTAAAAAAAAAGTCTTCACTTGTAGTCGATCTCCAATTTTCCTGTTTTCGTCCCAAAATCAAAGGTCTTCACTCAAAATCGTTCTTTCACTCTAAACAAGCATCTGCCTCATTCGCCTCACCCAAAATCCATCACTACCTAAAACTTACGATTTTCGCGACTGTCATAATTGTACCATGATTTACGGATGTCTTTAATTTTAGAAACATCGTTGCATTTGATGGTGATCGAGATTACATAGCTTAAATGTAGAGCAGATCTAAAAATATTTCTGTAAGACAAATTTCAAAAGGCACAATCTGCCCCCCTGTGCCCCCCCGCTTCCGGCGCCCCTGTTAGTGTTCTCAAAAGTTTTCTGTTTATCAAACGCTTTCGCGACCCCAAGGTTGCAAACCACTGTATTAGACAATCAACTGAATTTTTTTCCTTTATTCCATAGTTAATCTCCTGACAAATCTCGGACGAAAAGCTTAGAGATGAGTTTTTGCTGGCTATATTTAAAGAAAAAAAAGTAGAAAATAAGGATTGCAGTACTTGATGGTTGGTAATCGCATTGCACTAATATTGTTATCATTACTTTAAAATTACTATTCAACAGCAATTCAATTATAATCAAATACACTTTACAAACGCGACAACCTGCAATTTGATTTCGAAATTTTTTTTTCTCAGGATTATCTTCGTCATCATCTTCATCCCTAAATGTGCAAAAAACGCATCAATTTATATACCTGTAAGCATAAAAGTAGGGTTAAAAAGCTGCAGTACCCTTTAAAAAATTTTTAGAGCATCGTCAAAGTCTTCTAAAATTTTGTAACAATCTCATTTGAAGATCTTTTTTTATACTTTTGTTGACTTTTGAGAAAAAAGTGTCAAAACAGCTTTTGAATAAACCTGAAGACCTTTTTTTTATTAAAAATTTAACTGCACCACCTCTGTTTAAAGTATCATGCCTATATATAGGCTGACCAGATTAAATTCTGACAAAAACGGGACATTTTGGCAAAAAAAACGGGACATTATGACAGAAAAAAAAACAAAAAAAACGTAGAAGTGCGAGATCCATTAGCTCAGTCCCTTGCCGTACAAAACAGCCGAACGCGAAAAGAGTGTACGATTACAAGTTACAACCTTGTCCTGAAACATGAATGTTAATCGATTAAAAAAAAAAGAATTATTTCAAAATTCGTCTGAAACATGAATAAGGCTTGTATTGTAGTGTTAACTCTAAAATCAGCTAATCTTTATAACATGTCAAAAATATAAAGAGAAAAATCATAGAGCAGCATTGTAAATACAATTTGCAGCAAAATATTAAACAGGAAAAATAAACCAAAAATGTTGCAGGTCATCCATCACTTGTATTTTTCTGATGAAGTGATCTTTCGCAGCATATTCACATCTTTTAAGACTTTGTGGTAAAACTTGTCGCATTCCATGTCATTGTTTTGTCTCACGATTAGCATTGCTTTCATTGTTTCCACACTTAATCTCGATTTCTCCTTTGTCCACATACTATTCATAACAGAAAATATTCTCTCAACAGGAGCTGTACTTCCTGGAAGGCAAAGGATAAATCCTACAACATTACAAAAGTCTTGAAAATCTAAATGTTTTTTGCGCATTTCTCGAAATATGTGTAGCCATCTATCCGACACAGGAAGGTTTTCTTCATTCCATTCATTAACATGCCTCTCAGCTATAAGCTTTATTAAGACCCACTGATCAAATAAACGAGTTTCTTCAGCTTGTACACAAGAAAGGATTTCGTGGTTAATACTGTCACCAATCTCCTTCCAAGCAGGCGTCTTATTTAAAAGAATCCACTTGAACTTATCCGTGTTTCCCAAGCTGCATATCCATTTATCAGCATACTGTAAGCTGGTATCATAAAAAGATTCAACTACTTCAAAAAACTTCTCTTCAGCGATTTCTCCCGATTCCACTAAAATTTCAAGTTGCTTTTTGACATCCGAAGTTACAAATCTTTCTTGTTTTTTTAACTTTAAATTGTTCAACAAGTTTTCAATGTTCATAGCTACTTCTGTAGCTGAAATATTACCTTTTTCAATCTGCCCAATGCATGCTTGAAAAGTAGACACTTGGTCTCTGGCAAAAGATAACCACAATTTCAAACAAGGATTTTGAAAAATGTTTCTCAGCATGACTGGGAATTTTTCTTGAAAAAGAAAGTATGCACGAAGCCCATCAAACATGCTTAAGATTCTTTCTATTGACGGACCCAAGGACAAAAATCTTGTATTTCCATGTTGCAACACTTTATTGTAATTGTTTCCTGCCAATTCGCAAAAGCTTTTTAGTTCTTCTACTCTGACACTGTATATATAAAAGTATTTGTACACTTTCACAGGAAAACATTCAATATCGATTGGCAAACAGTCAACAGCACACTGCAAGCAATTGTGTATTATGTGTGCTCCGCAACCGATACCAATAATTTTTCTCTCCAGTTCAGCTTCAAGTTTCCTCCATACATTGTTTTTGCCAAGTCTTCTACAGCCACCAAAATTGGTGTTCGTGTTATCTGCGCACAAAGCAACAATTTTGTTGCGCAAGTTGAATTTTTGAATTACTTTTTTCGGCATATCACACTGCAAATCAGATATTTCACCAGGTAAGGAAACAAAATCTATAATTTTATCTACAATTCCCCTATTTGGTAAAAAATATCTTACAACAATTGGAAAAAGTTTAATGTCTTTTTTGTTAGAAGCGTCTAAACTGAGGGTAACGCTCTTCGCTTCATGTAAGTCTTTTATCACTTCTGTCATTACGTGTGGTGCCAATACATTGCAAATTATTGCTTGCGATTTAGTACGTGCTGAAGAAAATTTAGGTTCAACAGTGGTCTTTATTAGTTTCGACAAGCAGTCATTGGCACGAAAGCTTTGACCATGACGCACACCGTGATAGGCTATGACAGCTTCAATTGCTGCAATTTTACGGCTTTCAGTGTCATCACTGTGTGTAACGAAGTACGAGCTGATGTTTCCCGCAGAAGCCATAGGTTTTTCAGCTTCCTTGTGTTTTTGACTTTGCAAATGTTGATTGATGTCGTTCCTATCTCCATGTGAAACAGAAAAATGGGCGTTACATTGCTGACATACAACTTTAGTTCCATCTTTACGCAGCCTATCAAATTTGATAAACTTGAATTTTTCTGGAGATCGTCATTAAATGTACACTTGCGCTTTTTTGACATTTTTGCACTTCAACTATACTCTAAAACTAAATTTAAATTTCAACTAAATGAGCACTGAATGGTAGGCGATAGATAACAAAAGTATTCATTTAACCAATAAGAATAGTAACAATGAACGAAAGACTATTTTGTTGCACTAATTAGAGATTTCATATCATAATATTATGGTAACTAGGCTAGCCTAGTTAAAATTGCAGCAAGATACTATTGATATCTACAACAGACGTTAAATGCTTCTTTTTTACGACAATCGAGCGCTCCTAGGTTAAAGCGGTTTTCACGAAACCACGCGATAATCTTACAAAATGATTAAAAAACGGGACATTTGACAAAAAGTCGGGACACTCAAAATCAGGTGAAAATACGGGGCTGTCCCGTTCAAAACGGGACGTCTGGTCACCCTACCTATATATAATTAATGAAAACTGTTTTCAACATTTTAAAACTACTGTCATAAATAGGGTTTGAGTGTGATTGTATTTCAATACAGCACTAAAGTTTTTTCTTCCAAGCATTGCTTTTCTTCTAACAATCTCGGTGTAGTGCAAAACTGTAGTTATCAGAAATTTGGGATATGGCACAATAGTCACATTAAAATTGGACAAGTAATTGGTAGCCTACTTGTATTTCAAACAAGCTTAAAGAAAAGTCAACATAATTGGATTCTATGATGAGTACTTTTATGTCTGTTACTATCCCTTGTATCAGTAAAAACTTTATAAAACTACAAACTCACAACAAAAGATTGATAAAAATCACATACGAATCATCTACTTGAACTTCTTTTTTCTTTTTAGGTTTGCTTGATGAAGTACCTTTTTTATTTTCAAGATAAGTTTTGAGTTGTTCAGCTCTGTCAAGATATCCAACACATTTTTGACGAATACTATTTTTAATTGAAGGGTTGTTTTTAGCTTCATCTAAAAAGATTAAGAAATATAAAAATAGAAGCTTAAGACATATCCATCATTTTTTCTAGATTGCTGTCAGTGGTTTTCAAGTTGACACTTTTTAATCAGACCTGAAAAAAATTGGTAGAGCTGAGAGAAGAGATATATATCATCTAAAAAACGGGTTCTCAACCTGTGGTACGTGTACCACCAGTGGTATGCAAAGATCTTCCAAGTGGTACACGAATAATTTTCATTTTTTCATAAAGTTTACGTATTGTTTTTCTAAATAAATTTTTCTGTAGTCTGCTATTCTATTGTTTTGTAACATTACGATCTTCAAAATACAGATCATGTCAACAGAAACAGAGTTGTTGCTTTGAAAAGCTGTGCAACACTGCAGGAGTGAATTAGGTCAAATGACTGCTCATAAGCTACACTTTTTTTTACAACAGCTTATTAGATCTCATGTACAATTTTTAGTATAAGCCAGGGGTTGCCAAAGAGGCCATGGGGCATTTACTGGGGGGCCACAAGCAGAATTCTTTTTTGGGATAAAAAATAAATAAATCAGAGACAGTGACAACTTTTTTTGTTTTCACTTGACTTTTGGAGCAATATTCTAAGCCAGGGGCCACAGGTGTTTGATAGTCTCTAAAAAAGGGCCATAAACCATCAAAGTCTGAGAACCACTGGTTTAAGCTACAAATAGTTGATTGAACAATGTTAGTTGTCAGATACATGCTAGAATTAAGTTTAGAATAGATTTGATAAGAAATATTCAATCATATTTACATTGAAAGAGATAGTTTATGTTTCATAGTTATTCTACAAAAGTATTGGTAACAATGCAGGTAAGTGATTTTCTCTTCTAAATAAAAATGTGAACAGGGATTTTTAATCATAAAGGATCAAATCAAAAAATCAAAACTGACTAAGTGCACCTAAACATGACTTTTTGTGCTACTAGTGATTTCACGTAGTGATTAAGTGGTGGAAAGTAAACAAAAATCTCGTTAAATTTAGTTGTGGTCTGTCATTGGTAGTTTAATGTGTATTCTTCTGAATAAAGATTTGATC
The DNA here is from genome assembly GCA_963680785.1 of Diplosoma virens. Classification (NCBI taxonomy): domain Eukaryota; kingdom Metazoa; phylum Chordata; class Ascidiacea; order Aplousobranchia; family Didemnidae; genus Diplosoma; species Diplosoma virens. The sequence goes on from OY796891.1 coordinate 34,716,802, forward strand.
AAATCAATTGCTCCAGAAGAAGTGGTATGCATTGACAATAAGGGATGCCCAATGGTACGAAAAAGTGAAAAGATTGGGAACCCCTAATCTAAAAAAATCCAATTTTTTTTATCTGCCTAAAAAAATAGCAGTGTTTTATTTTTGAATTAAATGGTAATACTAAATAGACCTCTAAAAGTAATAGAAAAATATTTTTATTGCTCTAATTATGTGAAGTGATTCTTGTAAAGCTTAAAAAATTGAAATTGGGTCAAAAAAGGTTTGAAACAATTTACCTAAATTATTTATGCATAAAATTATGTAAAATTGAATTAATTTTTCTAAAGTCGTCAGTGTGGTCGAGTGGTTAAAGCACCGGACTGATGATCAGCATGATCTAGGTTCAAAACCCACTTACACCATTCTGTTGTGTCCTTGGGAAAGACACTTTACGGCACTTTCCCCTGCTTGGTGGTCTTGACAAGCAGTACTAAATTGCAGTAATATCTCTACTAACTTACTAGCGGACAGCAATATCTTGGCATCTCCGGAAGCAGGTCGGGGTAATTGCTTACCCTATGTATAGCGCCTCCGTCGCTTTCCTGCGAGTCAGGAGGATAAATATAGAGATTAAAATAAAAAAATAAATAAATAAATAAAGCAATACAGACATCTGAAAATTATTTATTGTGTCAACTTTTGCAGTTCAACATTATCTCAGAAATTATATTTAAAAAAGTAACTGAATTAAATGTTTTCTCAAAGATGAATTTTTCTTTTTGCCATGTAAAATTAGAAAAATAATTATATTACAATGCAATGTTATATATATGTTTTTCTTCTTATTATTCACATATCAACAATTTTTTTCTTGACTTGCTGGACAACGTTAAATGAATTAAATTTCATGCAACCATCTAGAAATAGTGGTTCACAAACTTCTTAAAAAGGATGGCAAACTATAAGAATTTTTGAATAAAAAAATTTCAAAAAAAATGTGGGACAAAACTCAAACCAATAAATTTGTCAATAATGTAGACTTGCAACTTTGTTAACTCATCAAAAAAAGATGAATTTGTTTAAACATAAAAAAATTAATGAAAAGAGTTTAGTTAAACCATAATTGATTTACATTGCTAGATGCTTTAACTATGTTTTAGCTAAAACTGTTAACGTTAATGTAAGGGAAAATTGTTTTGTGAAAAAACCTATGTGTGCATTAAGAAGAGGGTAGAATTGAGGAAAAATTTAAAAAAGCAACCATAAAGCAGAGGCATGTGTAAAATGATTGTGGATAAGAGATGCTGATTGTTCAAAGTGGAAATGATAAAGCTGATTCTTCTACATAAGAAAAAGTTTAGGAAGTTGTAATACAATAAAGGCATATCCCTTAAAATTTTTGAAATAATCAAAGGAATCATGCTACAAAACAAGGTGGGCCAACTTTGAAATATAAGCTTCAAAAACTTTTCCAAGGTACCTCATTTTGTTTACAATACAAGTAGTATGATATCTGGTATCAGTAGTATAATACCTAGTATCAGTAGCAAGCATAGTAGCAAGCATGATACCTAGTATCAGTAGTTGTTTACAATACAAGTAGTAGACATAACAACCCTGCTTATCATGTGTCATTAATTTGTGGTAGCAGAAAATCTTTTTATTATGAAACTTACATGAAAGAAACAATTTTCAGTCGAGAAAGTGATTGAAAAACAACAAAACAAAGCAAGATTATATATAATATAAAAAACAATTACATCAATTCTAATAATAAAGTTTATTTCTTTCAGTTTCTTTGTCAATGAATAAAATTGTTTTGATCAAAAATATTTAAAGTTTTAAACTGCTATTTTTAAAAATAATTTTATTGAAAAGTGTTGTCTGAGTTTTTTTGAGCAAATCTCTTTTTTTTCAATATTTAATAAAATAACCAGCACAGTTAAAAGCAAAGAAGAATTTTGTAATTATTTTTATTTTTGGTTGTAAGTTATTCTAATTTTTTAAATAACTAAACAAAAATGATATATTTTATTCATTAACAAGCATTACATTTTATTGCATGCAAAAAATGTTCAACTCCTGCTTCATAAAGCCTTAATGCTTCTTCATACTTTCCATTACGATCTTCTTCAGTAGCTTGTTTTACAAGTTCTATAGCTTTCTAATAAAAAGTAAAACATAATTAACTTTGAAGCAATGTACTTATCTAAAGAGGTCAATTAAAATTCACAATTCTCATTTCTCAAATATTTCTTCCAGTTTTTTGAATTATTATTTTTTGAATGATTTATATTGAACCAGTTAGACATAATATATTTTGCTAAAAACATGATGAAACAAAATTTGATAATAAAATTTTTTTAGCCATAACATAATATCATTATTTTTACTAGACTAAAATTTCATAAGTAAAATATATTTTTAATAAACAATTTACAATGCTTGCTTTTAATATTTAAAGACTATTGCATATTAATTTTGGACAAAGCAATTTATAAAAACCATTTATTGAATAATTTTGAAGCTCTAATAGCATTAGACTTAAAAGTTTTGTATGCATTATCAAAATAAATTTATGCAATCTGCATAACCATAAACTACCAAAAATGTTAATGCCAGCATTTGTATAACTATACATATTAACTTGGTAAAGTGCAAACAATAATCAAGCTAGCTAATTTGAGAAAGCTAGCTAAAAGTTGCTATTAACATTTGCATAAAAACAATGACACAACTTATAATGTTTGTAGCAAAAATTTAAACTCCTTCATTTTGATTTTGGTAAGACATGTTATAATAACAAAAAAATTCGGGTCTTTTTAAGAAGTGACCATAAGTGATTATTTTGGGTCTCTTCAAGAAGTCACCAAAAGCAACTTTTTTTCAGTAAGACTAACCCAGAATACCTCTTTCAGCACCACGGTGGAATAGAAAAGAAACCAGAAAAAGGATCTCACAAGAAGTGATAGTGGAGATCCAGGGGCATCCAGGTTAGTTTTACAAACAAAAATTGCTTACGATGACTTCTTGAAGAGACCCATTATTTTTTGGTGAAACTAACCCAGAATCCCCCCAACAGCCCTAGGATGGAATAAAAAAGAAATCAAGAAGAAAAGGATTTCTTCCAAAAATGATAGTAACTGCCAGGAATCTGGGTTAGCTTCACAAACAGAAGTCACTTACGGTGATTTCTTCAAGAGACCCAAAAATTCTGCACTTTAACTTAAAATACCAAATTACACTATCCTAAGCTTCAATAATTGCAAGGCACCCCTTAGACAGATGTCAACATATGATATGTTTTAAACAATCTCAAGAGGTATATAAATTACTCTATTATAATTATTATTATTATTATTATTATTAATCTCCAAAAGATTTTATATTTTTTCTAAATCATTTTGTGATGTTTAAAAATAACTTACAAGGTGTGTTTGAAAAGTATCGGGACTGTATGCTTTGCACAAACAACACTTGCAACAGTGATAAAAGCTTTGTTTTTTAAGATGGCGCAATGTCTTGTGGTTGTAAAAATGTAGTTTCAGCATTCTGTGACAACCATATGCTTTTTTACAGGCTTTTCTTGAAAGGTACTTTACTGTAGTTCGTTTTGGGATAATTTATTTAGTAAAAATTTTTTTCTTTTTTTTTCTTTTGTTAACAAATAATGAGCATTGAACAAAGAATCAACTTGAAGTTTCTCGTTTGACTTGGAAAAACTCTAACTGAAACATTCAATTTGCTCCAAGAAGTTTACGGAGATGCTACGATGTCAAGAACTCAGATTTTTGAGTGGCACAAGAGGTTCAGAGAGGGAAGAGAGGATGTGGAAGATGATCCTAAGAGTGGAAGGCCAACAACAAGCAGAACAATTGAGCGTGTGAGAGAAAAAGTACACAGTGACCGCTGCCTTACTGTTAGAATGATAGCAGATGATTTGAGCATGAATAGTGAGAGGGTGTGGAGGATCATTACAGAAGATCTGGGGATGAGGAAGGTTTGTGCGAAAATGGTACCAAGGTTGCTGAATGATGGGCAAAAGGAAAATCGTGTGCAAGTGTGTCAAGACATCCTGAAACAACTTGAAATTACACCAGATCTGCTGAGTAGAGTTGTTACCGGTGATGAGTCATGGATCTTCGAGTGCAATCCACTCACCAAACAGCAGAGCCTTGAATGGAAGAGTGCATCATCACCAAGACCCAAGAAAGCAAGGCTGTTCAAGTCCAAAATTAAGGTGATGCTGATTGTTTTCTTTGATGTTCATGGAATTGTTCATCTAGAATTCTTGCCACAGGGCCAAACATTAACCAGAATGTTTACAAAGACATCTTGCGACGTTTGATGCGTTCGGTAAGGGAGAAAAGAAGAGAATTGTGGGAGACAAAGTCATGGCTGCTTCATCATGACAATGCTCCTGCTCACAATGCCTTAAGCATACGACAATTTCTTGCAGAAAATAACATTGCCGTGCTGGAGCAACCACCCTACTTGTCAGATCTGGCTCCCTGTGATTTTTTCTTGTTTCCTAAGCTCAAGGGAGTCATTAAAGGAACCCGTTTTCAAGACACAAAAGCCATAACAACAGCCGTAACAAAGGAACTACGAGCGATCCCAATGGAATCTTTCCAGAAGTGCATAGAAGCATGGCAGCAGAGATTAGAAAAGTGCATTCGAGCTCAAGGAGGTTACTTTGAAGGGGACAAGTTGTAATTTTTACGTGGCATTTCAAATAAAATAATTATTTACACAGTCCCGTTACTTTTCAAACAGCCCTCGTATAACTTCTTATAACTTATAATTATTCTAATAACTTATAATTTCAGGATGTTAAAACAGTAGCTACTTGCACTAAAAGCAAAATTAAAAAAAAATTGTCCTGTTACTACACTTGGGTAAAGTTCTGAAAACAATCTAAAAAAAATTAAAAATTGTAAACATCTAGCAATTAGGTAAAAACTTTTACGAAGTAACAAAAAATTACTACAAAGTTTATTAAAAACTATTAAAGCCTATATACAATATATTATGCTAACAAATTACATCTAGAACAGATCCAGCCATAGTTGATGAAAACTTTCATGCCATGCAAACTATTTCAGTTCCTCTAAAAACAAATTTCATTACGTTTGTTAAGATTTCAAGGATCAGTACAGATAAATAATTGATAGTGAAAACCAAGGACAATATAAAAAGTCTTACCAAGGCCTGATAAACACTTGGTCTAATCGTCAATGTTTGGTCCCTGACAGTTCTATAAGTCTTACCCAATATCCACCAGCCGCAACGAAAATTTGTGCGCGACCATGCTTTAGTAACTATAGTTACCAAAACGTAAGTCTATATTCAAATTCTAAAAACGTTGGAACGTAGGAACAATAGGAGCAAAATTATTATAAAAATAATAGTAAATAAAATGCTATAAAATACTTTTTGTAGTAACTTTGCTTAAAAGGAGTAAAGGAAAAGAGTAAATTATTGACTTGTAAAAAACGATTTTACTCTCTTTTGATTTTTAAAGTGTTCAAAAAATTTTTTTAACTTTACTAATCTTATCAATTCAATTCGTCCAACCAACGACATACATAAGAAGTCATGTATTTTTTAAATCTTTACAGTTATAACCAGGGCGTCGAGCGGTTTAAAATAATGTCACTGTTCAAGTTTAGGTTTGGCAAATTTTATGAAAAAGGCTGAGAATTACTGAAAATATAAAAAGGTTGAGAATCACTGAATTAAAAACTTGGCTCGTGGATTGTGGCCCTAGAAATACCATATCAAAGATTCGGAGAAAAAAAGTCAAAACAATTTTGCTCGAATCATGGTTTATACAATTTTATGAGGAAAGCCAAAGTTAGCAAATATAGCTGAACATAATACATTGACTTGTTATGTAGCCGAAATCTTTTGGGCGCCCAAAACAGTCAATTTAGAATTGTTATGTGTTGAAATAATCAATTTTACCCCAGAAAAGACAATTTATATTTGAATCTTCTATTCAGCGCATTTAAATAAACTATTTAAAAGTAAAATAACTTTTTTTCTTCTAAGAAACATTTTTACAGGTGCATTTTATGTTTCGAAAAACATACTTAATGACAGAAGCATTAGACTGTTCTCAAATTTGTTTTGCTGGTGAACAGGTTGAAATGGCGACGATGCCCTATTTAGGTTTACCATACGTTTCGATTTAGACGGTACAGTTGTCATTTGTCGGACATTTGTCGGCAGCGTGATCGAGTGGTTAAAGCACCGGACTGATGATCAGCATGGTCTAGGTTCAAAACCCACTTACGCCATTCTGTTGTGTCCTTGGGAAAGACACTTTACGGCACTTTCCCCTGTTTGGTGGTCTTGACAAACAGTACTAAATTGCAGTAATATCTCTACTAACTTACTAGCGGACAGCAATATCTTGGCATCTCCGGAAGCAGGTCGGGGTAATTGCTTACCCTATGTATAGCGCCTCCGTCGCTTTCCTGCGAGTCAGGAGGATAAATATAGAGATTAAAATAAAAATAAAATAAAATAAAAAAGTTCCGATTTTTAGGCGTTGTTCTGTTGTTCCGCCCGGGTAACGTTATGTCCCGATATTTGCAAATTTAAGTGAAGACCTTTTTTTAGAAACATTGCCTTTTAGCGACAAAAATCAAGAAATACGAGACAGATTCGAAGTGAAAACTTTTTTTTTAGAGAACAATACTTTTAAGGGACGAATTAAGAAATCCGAGACAGATTTAACGTAAAGACGTACAGAACACTACCTTTTAGCGACGAAATTCAAGACAGACGAAAAACTTTTTTTAGAGAACACTGCATTTTAGGGAAGAATTTTTTTCTTTTGACGAATTACGGGAGTTACTTTTAACCCTTATCTACCTAGGATGTTTTTTTCTGTTGACTACCTAAGGGGGGGTCCTCGGAGGACCCTAAGTTTACATGTCCAATACTCTTAACAGACAGTAGCTACGCAGTTGATTTTTTGATATGTTGGAGAAAATTTATTCAAGTTTAGTCAAATGTCTTTACTTTTAATATATTTTCAACTAGTCTCTTCTTATTTTGCATAAAATTGATGGTCCTCAAATTTTCGTTGATTGCTTTGTTTTGCCGACATAATCGGATTTGTCACGGCTGCTGCAAAAACAAATAACTACTACGTGACGCAGTAATCTTGACAAACACAGCAAGACAGACGCATGTTGGTAAATAAAGTTTGAATTGCTGTCAACGTCAAAACCGTTTACGAGTATCGCGTATATTTTATTTAGTAAATCTAGCAATTTGCAGAGGTCAGTTTTCGGAATAACTTGGAATGTACTTGTGATATTAATTTTATAACTGCTTTGCTTCTAATTCGTTGTGTATACATTTCCGGGAAATCTTATTCAAAATTATCTCTTAGTGTGATTTTTTTATAAATTATTTTAGTATAAAATAAAAAACTAGCATTGCATAAAAACTTTCTCTCTCAGGCAAACAACATTCTGTTTTTTCAGTTATTGCGCGATAACGATAATTACAATTAAGCTGCATGAATGTACAGCAAGAATATTGCGAATATAACCCAAAAAAAATCATTGAAATCACACAGTAAAAATAAACATGTTTGATATATTTGAAGGGATACAGCAGAGCTAAAGCTAGTTATTGTTCAACGAGTAGCACTCAACGCACATTTGTATAGAATGTTGGCAACAGGCACGCTTGCCACAAATTTGACACTGGTTTTTTGTTTTTGTCATGTCGTTTTTTCTTTTCTTCTGACCAGGACCAGATATTTCTAAAACACAGGCACGGCACCGTTTTCTGTTTTCGGACTTTTGCAGATATTGTGTGTTATTTGAAGATGAAGCATCTTGTTGTCGTGAGCTGAAAACGCCATCATTTAGAAGCAAATCAATTTTATAACGTATCGAGATTTGAAGCCCAGTGACGGAACGTTGCTGGACATGTGGGCGGATAAGCCTTAGAGCCAAGTCCAGTCCAAAATCATAGGAATTTACCTTGCGGGGGTTGGAACCACGGTTCATAGCTAAAACTGTAGCAGCATTTACACGGCATATATCAAGAATATAACAAATGCTGCTATTGTCCATCGATTTGACTTTGTTTTGCAACTAAAAGTGGCCATTCGTTGGTCCATAACATCCGTACCACCTTTAGTGAAGTTGTATAATTTGTAAATGGCAGGTTTTTTCTTTCCATCATCTTTCGTCGTTCCCAGAAGCGGCTGCATAGAAGAAAGGAGAAGAACGTTTCGTAAGCCTGTGCTCTTAGTTTTTACAATATAAGAGTGAAGAACAAGTTTTTTATTTTCGTTTTCCCAGAAGCATTCGTAAGACAGTGGTTGGCGACCGCTCGTACTCTTCAACTCCATCGGTATTCCCTTTCGGTTTGCTTGCAATGTGCCCACACAAGTTGTATTGTTTGAAAGTAGCCACTTGGCTAACGAAATACTTGTATAAAGTCGGTCAAAAAATATGTTCCTACCCTGTATGTCAACATGTTTTTGCAATTGTATAACCAAATACTTTGCAACATTTTCCGTTCCTTGTGTGTAGTAGGCTGTGGGTTGATCATGAGGTTTTCCGCAGTATGGGGTTGTTGAAAAATTATAACTGTATCTCACTGCATTTATAGATTTAAAAAGCAGACCATACTTGGCGGGCTTGCTTGGGTTAAATTGCTTGAATCCGATGCTTGTTCTCATTGGGTACAAAGTCTCGTCCAGTGAAAGGTATTCATCGGGAATAACGTGCTTGCAACAATTTTCTCCAAAGATTTCAAAAAGCTCCCTTATTGCGGCAAACCTGTCGTGCTTCCATCGTGCTTGGCGAGTAGAAAGATCATCAAAGGAAATGCAAGCGTACAAAAACTGAAATCGATTTTTGCTCATGGTAGCTCCAAACGGTTGAGGACCCATGAGACACTGTATAAATATTTTACATCGTGATTATAAATCCCTGCTAGACCACGTAAGTACATCAGCCCAATAAAGGCTAAAATTTCAGTTTCATCAACAACGTCCATAAAATTATACCAAGTTTTGCTGCTTAAATTTAAATTTTGTTTTGCCTTTTCGATACGCTGGTTTGTACATTTTACCACAATTTCCAGAATTGTTTGCGAGAAGAACAACTCCCATGATGATTTAGCATCAGTTGCTTGTTTTGCAACTCCAGTTGGACCGGGTTGTCCAATAATCACAGCCGATCTAGGTTGTTGTCCAGCAGATTGAGGTTTCTGATTTGTCCATGAAATGTATTCATCCGAAATTTTTTTGTTAGGTGCTTTCTCTATAATTGCTGTATACATTTTCGGTTTCGATTGAGGAAGCAACACGTCGTCATAGTTTTGAGGGTTCAAGGCCGATTCCAAGTCGCAGACCAACCTGCAGCCAATATTTTTTTTAGTTATTTAAAATGCTTTGAAGTAAGGAATAAATCTATATATAAACGAATATTACACCTAACAAAAATGCAGAGTTTATAAGTTACAGGGAAAGAAAATGATCACCCTCCTTTTCCTTGAACTTACCTAATTAGCTTCAGAACTGAACTTCTATATTGATTTTAATTAAAATAATATTTGCAAAGACCTATCTCAATTCGTCCTAATGGCAACCACATGATGTACTATCATTCCGATACATCACATAACTAAGTCACCTACCACGAATTAAAATTTACTCCAAACTATCAACACAAAACCAAAAAAATATTCACTTCAACGAACAATATCCTGGCTATGCCACCCGCAGTGGTGGATACTCAAATTCAGGGGCCCAAGGCAAAAATTTTCAAAAATTGATCTTCTCTAAAAAAGAAAAAGAGCTTTGATCTCGTTTTTCACCTTTTTCTCCCAAAATTATGGTGATCTCTAAAAAGATAAAAAAAAAAGGTGTTCACTTCGGTTTCATCTCTGATTTTTCTATTTTGCTCCCCAAATCAAGGTGTTCTCTAAAAAAAAAAGAAAAAAAAAGGTCTTCGCTTCAATTTGATCTCTGAATTCCCTATTTTGCTCCCAAAATCAAGGTATTCTCTAAAAAAAAAAGGTCTTCACCTCAAATCGATCTCGCATTTCCCACTTTTCCTCCCGACTTCATGATAACCTCGAAAAACCAGAGAGTCAATGAAGCACATGACACTCAAAAAAGTAGGATTAGAGCTAAAAAAAAGAGTTATTTTGTTAAAACTTTTGTATTTTATTCAAGACAAATGAAACGGATTTCTCGGCCATCTATAAAGGGGTCCCTAACAAAATGGAGACGTGCTTCTTAGTTGTACAATTTAAACTTGCAAATTTTTGAAAATTTTGGTCAAGATTTATTTATTCTTAATTTAATGCCTCTTCTGCGCAGTTTTATCATAAAAACTGCCACAGATTTGACACAACTTGGTTAAAATTTTAGTGTTTTGTAATCTGAAACTTAATCTATTCAATGGTTGTTTCATATGCCAAATTTTTGGAGCTTATGATAAAATTTCAATCATATATATTTTGAATATAAAAGAAATTTTGTTTTGTCAACACTTTTAGCAGCGTAAATTTATTTACAAAACTTCGGATGTCGTTACTAACCTGGACGAGTTAGGTGTGTTTCGTCTTTGTGGGTAAAACGATGTATCTGCTGCTTCAATATCTTCATTTTGGGCAATAAATGTTGGATAATCTTCTTCCTCTGATGAGCTTTCCGTGTCGGAAATTATCTCAGAAATCTAATCTAACCTGGCTTCGATGTCAGACAGAATAATATCCGCCGTTTCATCAGCTGTATAAAATTGCCTAGACATGCTTTTATTAGTTACAGTAATCTTTTTGAATTAATTATTAAATCTGTCACAAGAACAATTTATGTTAGTCTCAAAAATATAATTTTTTTTATTCTATATTATAAATTTATTCACTATTACAAAACTGCTCCGATATTTTGGTAATACCGTAATAAAAATATAAAAACTAGCTGTAGGCATTATGTTTGAATCATGACATAAGGCGATGTCAAAGATATAATAGTAAATTTTCTATCGAAATAGGTACGAAACACATATCACACCTTCTTCTGCTCAACTGAACCAACACACTCTTTGACTCGAACTTCCTTAGCCAATTTTTACGGCTCTATACAAATTTTCAATCAGCTCTACGGACCTATTTATACCAAAATAATAATAGTTGCATGTAACGCTGATGTGAACGTCATAAGGAATTTGAATGAAACAAAAAAAATAACCGGCAAAGAAAGTGACTGAACAAATCAAATCTTTTTCTGTGCCTATTTATATCATGTGCTCTGCGTAACTGCATGAGATAACGCTCAACCAAACATCGTAAGGAAGTTGAATGAAAACAATATAAATAACCAAAAAACGAAGTGACTGAACAAATCAAATCTTTTTTTGTGCCTATTTATTTCATGTGCTCTGCGTAGCTGCATGAGATAACGCTCAAGCAAACATCCTAAAAAAGTTGAATGAAAACAAAATAAATAATCAAAAAACAAAGTGACTGAACAAATCAAATCTTTTTGTGTGAGTATTCATATTAGGTGTTTGATGTACCTGCATGAGATTAAGCTAATGCAAACATCCAGAGTAAGTTGACAAGAAAAAATAAATAATAAATAAGCTAACAGTAAACTGGCTTGTTACGAAAATTTGGTAAATCAATCTTGTTGTATGGGTAATTTCATTAAGTTTTAGTGTGAGACGAAATCAATGGAAGGAAAAAAAAGATTTTATCAAATCGGTCTGAAATAAATATGTAATTTATTGAAAGTCAAAGAACTCGACTAAACTCGGAGTGAAGAAACTATTGAACAGCAACAAATTAGTTTTGTGCCAAACCGTTATTTGCTAAAGTTGTTCAAACAAAGGTTAATCTGCGTCACCGACGTCACCGCAGTAAATCTTCACGTTGCCGCTCACGTGACTCTGTGTAAATAGGATTATCTTATGCCACAGCAAAAAGTGTACAAAAATCATGAGGTAAGTGAAAAAAATAGCCTGCTACACTAAAACTACACATCGGATTTGCTCAAGCAAAATATCAAAATATTCAAGAATAAATTTTAGGAAAGTCATAAAATTTTAGGTATTTATCATCAGAACTTTTCAAGTTATAATGTTTTTAAAAAAGAAAGGTCCTTTGAGGACACCCCCTTAGGTAAATTAGGGTTAATTTACCAATGCGGGATGAGTTACTTTTAATTTTTTAGTAAGACCAAACGGTGTTCTTTTCTATTGGCACAGTGCTCCGTTTGCTTGGAAAGCTGTATAAAGTCGGTCGGAAATTGGATCAAGCGTTGAAAATACTCTGTAATGAGCAACATTGTTGACGACGTCTTGCATTCATGGTAGCGGGTACGCGTCAAGCTGAGTAAATTTATTAATAGTTTGGCTATAGTCTATAAACATCCTCTTTTATTTTATTTATTTATTTTTTATTTTTATCTCTAGGGGAGACCAGGGTAAGTTGTAACATGGGGTAAGTTGTAACATTCGTATTTGTCGAAATCTAACATCAACTAGCAAAATTTTAAATAGCCCCAAATAACAATCATATTAAGACCGATCGCTAGCAAATAACATTGTGTAGTTCCAATGACTAAAAATAGGCTTACTGTTAAAACAAGCTTTTTAAGTAGACAAAGTAAATTTTTCGAAATTTAATTTTTGTCTTCTGGGGAGATAGCGGGAGCAGTTTTATTGAAATGTTTTATATCAGTCGAAACACAAAGCAATAGGCTATTAAATGCCTAACAAGGTTTAGCCACTAAAACTTAACTCTTTGAGATATTAACAAAAACTTGACTCAGTATGAGATGGGGTAAGTTGTAACATAGGCTGATAGGGTAAGTTGTAACACATATTTTTGTGCATAGATTTAACTAGCTGTTCCGTTCTTAAAAATTGCCCCCATTATGTATATTTACAATCTCCTGAAAAATCTCTTTGATTTCGCTTTGGTCCGGCTCAAATAGCCGAAGAAATAATGGTTTTATAAGCAATTTAAATATTTTACATTTATTTACAAGAAAATGGCAACACTGCTTAATTTCATGATAGTTAGAGAAAGATCCAGAACTATTCGCTTGACTGGTTCGCTATTGTGACACATATGACATAATAATAGTTATTGTGATTGGCTTGATTTGGATAACTTCAGAAGATTCGAGATACTTATGACCGAGTGATATAAATAAGGCTCGCTCGGAAGCATTATTATGATTCGTTGTGGTAACTTAGTATTGGAAATTTGTTAGCTGTGTGAATTCATAGTTTTTGAACGCAAGTCTCTGGTTGTCTACGTGATTGCTGAAGAATTAAGCTACCGAATCTGTATTTGCTGTTGATTTATACTGTTGTGGGCTCCTAAGTGGATTGGGGAATATTTTTTAATGAAGAAGATATTGTGGTAGTCTGAGCTGTGATTTAGCTAGACTATACTTTTGCTGTTACTGGTTCCTAGGAAGGTCCAGTAACAAGATTTAAGAATTTTGTCTCTTGGTAGGCGGCCAAGTGTGCGTTATCGGTGAGGCCTTCTTAACAGGCACCGAAAGGTCATAAGATTAAAAAACGTACTAAGTTACTGAATTAAGTTCTACAAAAATTTAAAAAACTTTTTACCAGCGGAACACTAGCTTATATTAAAAGTAACTTCGGCAACAACATTTGTGAATGATATGAGAATTTACAAAAGAAAGACTAACAGAAACACCAGCTCATCATCACAAGACAACTTAGGAGCTGCTGCAGCAGTTGCTATAATTGAAAAAAGAGATCAATAAGGGGAGTAGCAAAACATTGGTGTTTACCATGTAAAATTCTACAGAGTGCTAAAAAAACTTAAAGATAGGCCAAGTCCTTGGTGCAAAACAAGAAAAGGTTTAAAAAATGTGCCATAATAGCAGACACACCAGAAAAGGACAATCTGTTACAGCTCCAAACAAAGAAAAACTAATTTTTGAAAAAACAGTAGAAGCAAAAGAGTAGTTTTGCATTACATTTTTTGAGCCCTATTTTAACAGTCCTCCTGATGAGGAGTGGGTGGTACAATGCTATGGTTACCTAAAGAGGTCACATTTAGCTTGTGTCGAAGATTTGAATACATATTTTTGTCACAAATGTGATTCTGAAATTTATGATTAGGCTAATCCAGCAGTGAAAAAAACTGTTTTAACATTTTTAGACAACGGCCAAACACCTCATTTTTTGTGCTTGATACTCATGTCTATGACTAAGCTATGTGTGATTTCGTTGTGTTTACTTTTTCATATTGTTATTTTCTTCAAGTTACATTTGTATTAAACATTTATTAGTGATTTTTGTTGCTGTTACAACTTACCCCATTGACGGGCACATTGTAACGCTTTTTTTAAATATTTAAATCGTAATTTTAACCACTAAGCTTTAAAAATTATTAATTTATTTTTTTGATATTAGTTAAACAATTACCTGAATTTTTCATATTAAACAAGAATTTTGAAAAAAACATTTATTATGGGAGAAATAGTAAAAAGAAAAAAAAGTGTTACTACGTGCCCCGGTCTCCCCTATATTTATCCTCCTGACTCGCAGGAAAGCGACGGAGGCGCTAATACATAGGGTAGGCAATTACCCCGACCTGCTTCCGGAGATGCCAAGATATTGCTGTCCGCTTGTAATTTACTGTAATAGAGATAGCAAGCAGCAGGGGAAAGTGCCGTAAAGTGTCTTTCCCAAGGACACAACAGAATGGCGCGAGTGGGTTTTGAACCGAGACTGTGTTTGTCACAAGCCCGGCGCTTTAACCACTCGACCACGCTGCCAACACTCGACCACTTTTGTAGTTATCTTGGGTTACAAACTAATGGTTGAGCACTTTTTTTAATAAGGTTATCTTTGACAAGTCTTTGTATTTCAGAGGCAATAAAGCTTTAATCCGCATGAGAATAACGCCGAGGTTTCGATGGGATCGGCTTACAATCACCTGACAAATGTTTAAATAAGCTTACCGGAGTAGTTGTATTGACAAGTCGCAGAGCACCAAGATGTAAAGCTGGCTTTAAGCCGCCAAAGTGAATATGAACACTTTGATGCAAGTCTATAAAGTCTTGACCAAGAATAACTTCGGATACTAAATTTTTTAGCACAGTAAATCGAACATCATTATACTCACGGCCTTTACTTCAATATTAGCTTTACATAAACCCAAACTTTTTGAGGAATACCCTTTAACACCTAAGCTAAAAGCTAACACTACAATTAAATTCATGAAGTTTCAAGTTCAATTGTCGTCTCAGCTGGTAACTTATGTGACTGAGTGTTGCGCCGGTGTCCACAAGAGCATTTGCATAAGTGCCGTTAATAGAAATAGGAATATTACTTTAGCGTGGGTGTCCTGAAAATTATCGGAAGCAACACCGATAAATAGCTACATAAGAAATAGTGGATGCTTTTCTTGACCGACAAACTTTAGCAAAATGACCTTTTTTTAACCGATTATAACTATTAACTATAACATATTAATATTAGATCAATATATAAAAATTTCGATGCATTAAATCATGAATTTTTACAAAGTCTAGATTATTTACCTGATATTATTTGTTTGAGTGAAACAAAAATCAAAAATTTGCTTAACCTTTTCTTAATTGGTTATCATTCGATAGAACATGCTGACTCTCAAACAGCTGCTGGTGGGGTAGGAATTTACATTTCTGATAATTATTCTTCAAAAACTATTGGGAAAAATAGGTATTGTGAAAACTACTTTAAATTGTAATTGTGAAGATATTTGGATTTAAATTTCTGATTTTAATTCTAATCAATCTTTTATCTTGGGGTTATTTATCGACAGCCGAATAGTAATATTATAAATTTCATTTCGGCTTTAAATGATAAACTAATACAGTTAGGTAAGCATAAATATTACATTGTTGGTGATTTTAACATCAATATTGATGATAAAAACCACTCAGTAAACTCTTATATGTATCTAAATATGATTTCGAGCAATGGTGCATTTTTGCCTATTGATAAGCATACTCGAGTTATAGGTAATTCCAAATCTATTATTGACCATGTTATTACAAATGATATCTCTAATATAATTTTTTCTTGCCTATTCCTAAGTGATATTAATGATAACTTTCCCATAGCAATTATAGTTGAACGAAAAAATAAAAAACAAGATAATATTAGATACAATAAGCAACCTACTTTTTTAGAAATTAAAAAAAATTAAATTATGATAGCTTTATTGATAATTTGCAGTCATCTATAAATACTTTTCGGCATTCTCTTTCCTTTAAATACAGTAATAAAGTTGAAAAACTATTTTCAAATTTTATTGAACTCGTATCTGCGACTATAAACGCATATGCACCATCAACAAAACTTCACGCAAAAAACGTAAATTAATGAATAAATCATGGATAACAAAAGGTATTTTAGTTTCAATTGGACGCAAACAAAAATTATATATACATGTAAATTTTTTTAAAAATGGTACAGAAATAGAAAAAATATTGTATAAAACTTATGCCAATAAATTGTCTAAAGTCAAAGCTTTATCAAAAAACTTTACTTAAAACAAGAGATTGTCAACTCCAGTCATGATATGCGTAAATTTTGGTGTATTATGAAGACTTTACTTCCTCATAAACCAACTTGGGTTCTTCCTAATTATATTCATGAAGAGGGCCAAATAATATATATTAATGATTTCTTTTCCTAATATATATTAGTGATATTCTCAACAATGTTAAATGTACTCCGCGTTTATTTGCTGACGATACTTGTCTCCTGATGGGAGCTCCGTCTATTATTATTTCTGAAAACCAACTTAAAGATGATCTTAATAATATTTGTAATTGGATATCTGCTAACAATTTAACGCTAAATTGAAAAAAATCGCAATTATTAATTATTGCACCAAACCTTAAGTTTTCAAATGTTGTTTTAAATATTCAAAGTCCAGCCGGTGAAATTAAAATTGTTTCTAAGGCAAAATATTTGGGAATTTTATTTGATAATCGATTAAACTTTCATAAACATATAAAAATTCTTGAAGCAAAAATAGCTCGATCAGTTAGAATTCTATATAAACTGAAGTACTTTTTACCCAGCTCGGCATTATTGAAGTTATATTATGCACTTATCCATTCCAATTTTAATTATGGCCTTGCTGTTTGGGGAAGCACTTATCCGACATATCTTAATAAACTAAAATTGCTTCAAAATAAAGCAATTCGTATTGCTACCTCTTCTCATATGTCAACTAGCTCCAAACCTTTATATATTAAAACAAATATTTTGCCCTTGCCTAAATTGTTTAAGTTTGATATTGCTAATTTTTATAAATTTAATTTGTTACCTAAGATTTTTGATAACTACTTTTCATATGCTAAATCCTGCCATTCTCGTACCACTAAATTTTCACTAAATAATCCCCTTGCCATTCTTCTATTTAAAAGTAATCGAACTCAAAGATCAATTAAATATATAGGACCAAAAATTTGGAATTCCATCAGTCATAATCTGAGAACAATGACATTTAATAAATTTAAAAAACATTATAAATCAGTTCTACTTCTCAATGATTAAATTCATATAATTCTTACAATTTGTTTTGTGTACCTTATTATTTTTTTTTTTATTGCTTGGTTCTTAATGTTATATTGTTGTTTGTTTTTTTATTGATTTGTTTTTTTTTGTTTTTGTTGTTGTTGTTTTTCATTTTTCGTGAACATTTTCAATCTTAATATTGTCAATTTGCTTGTATATTTCTGTATTTTACAAGGTGATTGCTTGACTCGAAGACCTCACGGTCCCTTCGCAATCACCTTGTCGCACTTTTAAGAGTTTATACTGGCATTTATTGCTGGCTAAGTTTATCTATTTTGTTTTTGCGACGAAATAAATTAAATTGAATTGAAAAAATAACAATTAACATTTCGTGCAGGGTACACTGCAAGGGTGAAGCTTATTGCCGCAAAATGAGCAATTTTTAGTCGCACAAGTAATATAATCGTTATTTTGCATTTGACTGAAACTTTCAAGGTAATTATTTAGTTTTTATCAAAAGATTCAGGCGCTGTTGACGTCTTAGAGCAATTTGGATTCGCGAGTGTTTGCTGTAAATATTCCAAATTAAACAATCGAGCATTTCTTTGAGCTAATTCTAAGGTTCGAGCTTTCTCGACGGTCCATGCTAGAGTTAAATCTTGGTTTTCTAACAAACGCTGTCTTATTTCATTTGATATCATACCGCTAATAAATGCATCTCTAATTGCCTCTTCTTTATGGACAACGGCAGAGACAGCTCTAAAATTACAATCTAAACTTAAGCGTTTTAGACTTTGAAGGTACGCATCAAAACTTTCACCAACTTGTTGTTTACAAGACTTGAGAACATATCTAGCAAATACAGGGCTTGGAGTTTTAGCGTAGGTTGTTCTTAAATAATTCGACAGCGTCGTCAAAAGTTTGACATTCGCAGATCAGTTCATAGACTACCGAATCTATATGGCTAACTAATAGATCCAATTTGTCTGCATCGTTAATCCCTTCGATTCTATCGATATAAATTGTGAAAGATTTGAACCAATGCGACAACTGCCTTTTACTGTCACTACTTTCTGGATCAGCTGCAAAAACTTTTGGTCGTAAATGTTTAACATCCACAGTAAATTTAAGTTTGCTAAATTGTTGTGTAACAAGTCTTTATTCAAAAGTTTAGCATACCATAACTGTTTCCTGCACGCTGCTAAATAAAGTCAGCTTGGACATTCAACACAAAAGCAATTTTACCGCAGGCAATTGAACCAATCAACAGATTGAATCGGTAATAATAATAGCATCAGTCCTACCTGTTAAAAGTTAGCACAATGTACAAAACAATAAAGTACCAATATGATATTTCTCAAAATCGTATGTATTTTCCTTGTGTTGTGTCATTTGCCTCAATTTTAAGTGGTCAAATTGTCCCCTGTATGTGCATTTTCTCAATCGGTTGAATATATAATCATAAGTGATTTTGGCCATAACGATTTAAGTATTAGAAGAGTTAAGAATGATTCTTTTCTCACCTTTTATCTAATAAATAGAGATGCTATGATAGAAAAAGTTAGTGCAATTAATTGGCACCCTTTCATTAAAACTGTATTTTTTGAAAATTTTGATTTTGTGTGTACGTGTAAGTTATGTAAAATTAGGCGTATTATATTTCCCAAGGGCCAAACTGGGGCGCTCGTTAACAGAAAAAATCGACCCTAAAAAGTAGCGTTCTCTAAAAAAAAGTCTTCACTTAGAATCATCCTCGGATTTCATGATTATTGTCTCTAAAAACTAGTGACCTCTAAAAAAATAAAAAAACAGGATCTGCACTTGGAATCTGTCTTGGATTTCTCGCGCGATTTTGTGCCAAAATGGGCCGGAAAAAGCCTTGAAAAATCAGGACGTATGGTAAGCCTATGTAAAATGAATTTTTAAAAAATTTTAGTAAATAATGAAATGCATTGTTAAAAGCTTTACATTCATGAAAGTGGTTTTAAACGTTTTGATCTATTTTCTTTCAGATATCGCGAGAGCAAGAAGTCGAGAAATATTCCAAAACGCTACAAAATAGTTCAGGATTTAGCGCAGAGCGTGATTTAATATTATTATCGTAATTTGTCCTCCTGACTAGCAGGACAACATTGAAGGCATGAAATAGTACAACAGTCGAACGATCATTCCAACCTGCTTTCGAAGATGTCAAGATATTGCTGTTTAATTGAAAGTTTTTTTTAACGGTTTTTAGTTTTTACATCGTAAGACTAGGCATAGCACATTTTTGAAGAAGCAAACCGGCACGCTCGTAAGTAACCAATTTTTACCAAAAATCACGACGTATTTGCAACACCTGTGAGCTTTGCCCACATCGCTGCAATGTCTCGACTTGGAGTCGAGACCCAGTGGATCGAGACCGAGACCGAGACCGAGACGAGACTTTGGGGTGACGAGACCGAGCGAGACCGAGACTTTGAAAAACAATATCCCAATGTCAATGTTTCGAGATATCCACCTCTGCCAAAAGGTAGTGTCCTCAAAAAAAAGTTTTCACTTTGAATCATTCTCGAATTTCATGACTTTTGTCCCAAAAAAGAAGTGTTCTCTAAAAAAATGAAAAAAAGGGTCTTCACTTTGAATCAATGTCTGATTTCTTAATTTTCGCCTCTGAAAACTAGTGAACTCTGAAAAAACAAAGAAAGGAGGTCTGCACATGGAATCTGCTTTCGATTTCTGGCGGGATTCTACCAAAAAGGGTGGAACAAATCCTTAAAAATTGCAAAAGTATGATAAGCCTAGTTATGACCAAAAATTAAAGTTGTTTTTTTAATCAGCCAGGCAAAGGAAAATGCCGTACAGGGACGTTGTTATTTCCAAGACTAACAAAATGACAAGGCTAACCCCGAGACTTGCTCGATCCCGTCCGCCATCAGTACGGCGCTCTTACATAATCAGCCTTGCTGCCGACTTATGTCATACTTCCACAAATAACTCCTTGAAATAATTGAAACTTTGTCGCAAAGCTGGGACAAAAAGTTTTAAAGCGCAAATTCAACGCGTTATTGATCAAGAGTTACGAGTGGAAAACTTGAACAGAAATCGATAATAATAATCTACCGGTCCATCGTACTTCAACCTGAAGTGAAGCGTTTGATCAGTAAATACCTTGTTTAGTGCTAAATGTGACTATTAATTAAAACAATAATATTTGGAAAAACATTCAACCAATCAGGTTTTACCACGGTTTAGAAGTCGACGTTATTGAATTAATGCTGTCGCATATTACAATCATGACAAATTTGATTATGAAAAATGAAAGAGCAGATTAATTTTTTGACTTAAAAGACAGATAGCAATATTTAAATTATAGATTTTAAGAAACAAAAGTATTTAAAGTCGTAGGACTAACAATTACTTAAAATAAAAATAAGGCAAACATTAATTTTAAGCGGAAAGGTATATCTGGACATACCAGAAAACACGTCAGGGTAATGCTTAGCAGCTGCTACAGATAAAACGTCACAGCTGTTTTCCTGCTAGTCAAAAATAAATAAATAAGGTTTTTTATGATAATAAAATCCCTAAGACCGAGAGGTGGACAGTAACTAGTTACAATACTTTTTAAATTGAAAGATATTTGTTGTCAACACAACCTATCATCCGTTTCTAAAATCGTATATCTTCGCGTGCCAGTTAAAAAACTTTTAGCTTGGAAAAAGACATTTTGAAGCCAAAACATGGACTACGCGATAAGCATTTTGAAATGCGTGTATTTGTGAAAGGAAACTGAAAACCGTCCTCTTTACTTTGAATACTTTCAATAACTTTTTGTCCTCTTGATTGCGTTTCGTGAGTTACTGAATTAACAGTTGTAATTTGCTTGAGATTAAAACAAAATTAAAGCAGCACTCTTTTAAAATATTTTTTTGTAGTGCTTTAATTGTAGAAGTAAAAGTTACTGTCACTGTAACTGTAACTTCTAACTGCCCACCACTTTGCTTTAAATTGTCATTAATAACCGTCGAAAGTCTTGACGTCAGCACAATTCTCATTATTCAGAAATACGCCCGATTTATCAAAATTTTATTTCTTTTTTGATCGTTTTTAGACTACCAATACTTTAAATTGTTGTGTTTTCTCATTAAAAGAAAATCTATTTCCAATCACAGAGCGTAATGCTGCAGCATCTCTTTGTGAAAACTGTATATCAGGGTTGTCCAACTAGCGGGCCGCGGGCCGCATGTGGCTCCCGAAGCCTTTTCGTGCGGCTCGCGAAGGAATTTTTAATCAGATGATCAATCCTCTTGAATCACTGCAGTGCCTTTAACCCTTCTCAAACTCTGTTTCGCGAGAGATTCCTAAAATGTGTAGCAAAACCTTTTGAAAAATATAAGTCCAGCGATGGTGAACATGCAGATAAAATTCATTGAATTGACAAAATAAAACCGTTAAGCAGACTTTTTTTTTAGAGAACACTTGGTTTTGAAGACGAAAAGTTCAATCAGGCGTTAATTTCGGGTGAAGACTTTTTTTTAGAGAACACATGGTTTTGGGAATGAAAATTGCAAATCAGAAGCTGATTTTGAGTGAAGACCTTTTTTTTAGAAAATCTGTTTTGGGGACGGAGATTTTCGAGCTAACCCCCCATGACAACAACGCTTTGATTACTGCAGTAAATGCGACCCGTGATAAACTTACACACAAAGATTTGTCCCGCCACGAGTAAAAGGTTCGACACCCCTGCTTTAAATTAATTTGTTATAAATTGTTGTCATTGTTTTCATTTACTAAACAAACGAACACGATTTTCTTTAAAAGATAGTAGTTCTATTGATTTGTGTTTATTTTATTTTCATATATTTTTGTTGTTTCAAAAGCCGTTTATGTCAATGCGTCTTAATGCTTCCTTTTTTTTATATCCATTAATGCATAAAGATTAATTGCTGATAAGTGCCTATAAATGTAATTGATTGATTAATCGCACTGTCAAATGCTATATTGATATTAAATCCAGGAGCTAATTGTGTAGACAAGAGAAAGACATGTTTTTATAATTCTTATAGCTTACAAAAAAAAACTTAAAAGAATATTCAATATTTTTGCTTTTTTTTATTCTCTGTTTAGTTGTTGTTTTACTTTTAACTGAAAGTTTTGTTTGTTCTATTTTTTTCCAATTAAATAAAAAAGTTTAAGATAGTTAAAAATAATGAAAACAATAGTATTTATCGCATGTTCATTATTGGCCTTTGATGCTGTTTTAGCAGATTCACAAGATGACATTAAATTTGAGATAAGCAAGACAGAAACAAAAAACTCAACAGAAAAGTTACCAGACACGATTATGATTGTAAGTGAATCATTAAAATTTTCGATGGAATATAAAATAAAAGTTTTTATTTGAAATTTATCTAAAATCAGGCATCGGAAAGTTATCCCAGAGAGGAAAAAATCTTTTTTGCGTGTGTGTCATGGTAACAACTACGTTTTGCGAAAGTGAAACGCAAAAAACAATATTTTTGCCAAAAAAAAGCAACCTTTTTTCATTTATAGCATTTCTTCAAAAGCATTTCTGCAAAGCATTTGTAAAGATCCTGTGAACGAGGTGACGATAATAATAAATTTTGAACAAGATTGGACTGGCATACTCTAATAAAGATGTAGATGTGCACGTTACTCTTAGCTGTTTACAACTATAAATTTTAAATTCATCATTTTATTTTGAGAGGTTTTGTGACATTATTAAAAACTTGTCATTAGTTTTATGACGCCAAAATCTTTGTAGATTATAGTTTACTTCTATATCTTGATAATAACAAACATCTTTTTTAATAGAATGGAAAAGAAGTTCCCATTGAAAGAGCTGATCGAACAATTACTTCAAAAGTAACATTTGAAATAACTTTCGGAAAAGAAAAAGTTGGAAACATAACATTTGGTTTGTTCGGAAGAACGTGTCCGAAAACTGTTAGAAATTTTGTTACTTTAGCTAATCCTAATCGACCTATT
Organism: Diplosoma virens; assembly: GCA_963680785.1. NCBI lineage: Eukaryota > Metazoa > Chordata > Ascidiacea > Aplousobranchia > Didemnidae > Diplosoma > Diplosoma virens. The sequence continues at coordinate 34,740,327 of OY796891.1, forward strand.
GGAGAAGGCTACAAAGGAAGCAAATTTCATAGGATTGTAAAAGGTTTTGCTTTTCAAGGTAACAAGTTAAGTCCGAAGTGTTTAATAGATTGATGGCTATAGTTGTGACATAAGTAATCTAACCATTCATTTTTTTTATCTTCATTTATCGTCTTGACTTGCCAGAAAATGTAAGATAACCGTCAAGCGATTATCTCGCCCGTATTCAAAAATAGTGCTTGTTCACTTTTTATTTGTTTTTTTACTTTTTATTTACAGATATGACAGAGATTGAGAACTGATTTATGAGACCCTCAGAGAAAAGTGCCGTAAAGTGTTTTTCTCAAGGACACAGAAATGATGAGAGGCTTTAAACCAATAGTTTTTAACCTGTATGCCACGAAACTTTTTTAGAAAACCCTACTTTTTTGGGGACAAAAAACAAGAAATCTGAGACAAATTTAAAGTGAAGACTTTTTTTTAGAGAACACTGCTTTTTAGAACACTACCTGTTCTCTGGTCTAACTGTGCCCCGAATTTTGAAAAGGTGCCAAAGTGTGCCGCAGGTGCGAAAAGGTTGAGAACCACTGCTTTAAACCGCGACCGATGGCGGTCGCCATCAATACCTATCTATTTGGTCACGCTGACAAATGGATTTTATATCGATTTTTTATTTTACTTGTTTTGATAAAATAAAATGAAAAATTAAAAAGCTTTTCAGAAAATATAGAGGAATTTTATTTCAGTAGCTCATAAACTAAAAAAACGTTTTGTTTGGTTTCGATCACTTGACTGAAAGTCAATGCTGAATGAAATATTTTAAAGTACCGCTAAACTAATGTCAAATAAACAGTTATTATGATAATTTAATTGACATCTACCATAGCAATAAGCACTTATTTGTATAAAATGGTTATATTTCAAAAAATATTTACTCTAGTCCTGCTCGCTTAGTTTTATAAAGTAAACTTTATACAAATTTTTTTTTACTACCAAAAAGTTATAAAAAGGTTTTCATTCGCTTTTAATAAATCTAAAAATTCAAAATAGTTCGAACAAGTTTAAGTATCTTTTTCGATCTAAAATTTTCTTGCAAAATAATAAATAAATAATTTATCTGAAAAATCATAAAGACTCATAAACAAATTGAAATATTCGTCATTCTCTAAAGATGTCTTTGTTTGCTGTTAAAAGATTGTTTTGTTTGTTTGCTGCTGTATGTGGCTATCAATTTACGGCAAGTTTTTGTAGGGGGAGATTTTTTGAATAACGATGGGAGTGGAGGATGGAGCATATACGGACGATATTTTCGGGATGAGAACTTTTCAATCAAACATTTTCCATTTTGCTTGTCCATGGCTAACTCAGGTAACAATCAAGCGATTCAAGGTTTTTGAATGACGTTTGTTTTTTTTATTTAGAAGCAGACTGCAGACTTCAATCTGTGACGCATTCATTTATTGCACAATGTCTCCATTTCATTGGCATTTAAAACGATAAAACCAGCCAGCGACTACAATTTCAGTAGCCTATTGTCTTTTAAAACAAGCAAAGCAGTAATTTAAAAATCTTTAGTGGAAACTTAAATCAATAAAACGCTGTTAAAAGTTTTTTTAAAACTGCTAAAGCATTGTTTAAGCCAGTGCTTCTCAACCTTTTTGTGTGGACCTAAACCTTGAGCGAAAATAGCCAACAAAGCTTTGGTGACCCAATCTTTTTGACAGACTTTATTACAAGCATAAAAATCTCAATTTTCGTCCCAAACCGTAGTGACCTCTATAAAAGTGTTCACTTTGAATCTGTCTCGGAGTTCTTGATTTCCGTCCCTAAAAAGTTGTCGGCGACCCAGGGGTTGAGAAGCACTGGTTTAAGGGATGCTTTGCCTCATCAGATACAAGACTATTGTAATTTTAATTGTCCATTTCTGCCTTTATTTGTGGACTTGAGAAGTGAACACTGGTTAAGTCTAAACCAGAGGTCGACAAATTAGGGCCCCTAAAACTATTTAATACCGCCCGCCAAGTATTTAATCTTATATATAGGAACGCAACATTTTTTTCTTCACCTCCCAGAGTGGTTCGCAAATCAAAGTGAAGACTTTTTTTGGTCTTCGAATAAATTTGGGGCACGAATTCACGTTTTAAATACTAGTGCCCTCTAAAAAAATCAACTTCTGAAGGCGGCTCTCGAGCAAAACGTTCGCCAACCCATGGTCTGGACCATATTTTATAAAGTTGTTGCATTCCTGTAGTAAAATCTTTTATACTGTTTTGAGCAAAAATGCTCTTGAAAGTCTTGTCTTGGAAGGTGTGACGACAAAAAAAAGGTCGAAAATTAAACTAAAGTAAGAAATACAACCAGCCTTTATTAGGTTCGTTTTTAACCCAGTCGTGGAGTCACTATTGATTGTTGTTGGACAGTTGCCATAAAAGGTCTCATTCGTTAAAAACGTTTAAAATAAAGAAAAAACGTTTTTTTATTGTTGTATGCAACATTATTGCACGTTTAAATACAGTAGGCCTCGGTTAATCCGGATTCGATTTGACAGACAAAATCATCGAAAGTAAGCAAAGTCCGTATAATCCGAAGCTTTTTATTAAGAATTACGGTATATAGGAAATCATTTGTACTTTCAGTTTTATCCGAGTTTAGCGAAATTTCGCATTAACATAATCCGGATTAACCGCGATCTACTGTAGTTTGTGTATTTTTTACTATTATCAATTCACCCTTGATAACATGCATATTTCAACCTTTATATGTATTTTTAAAGGCATCGTAAGTCGCAATAATTGCGGCAAAAATGCAAGTTTTAAAATACTATATATCAATTCTTTTTACTAGAAAAAAAATTAATAATTTGATTTTATATATATATATAATTTTAAAATAAGAAAATAATGATTCCTTAAAAAAAAGCTATTATAAATGGACTTTACTAAGCGAGTTTTTAAGTGTTGTTATAAAAAGAGTTTTTTATAAATGTTCGCGTTTAGGGTTGGCGAGATTACTTATAATAACTCATTCGTTACATATGCCTCCAGGTCCACCTACAACATTTAACTCTTGACAACTTCATATTTAAATTTAATAAACACTAATTGTACTGACCTGAAACTGGGATTTTATATATGATATTAACACGCGTTTGATTCTAAAAAAGTAAACGTGGAACCAAAAAGAAAGTTACTTTTTTGCTATGCATCTTCAAACAAATTTCAATTGCTTCCATGTGTTTGATACCATGGTTGCCATATTGGCCTTTTTAAGCCCAAATCTGAGAAATTTGCCTTTTTTTTAAGGTGTTTGTATTTAAATATAACCTTTGGCTTTTTAAGCTTTTTTTTGGCCTTTTTTATGAAACAAAATCTTATTTTTGTAAATTAGTATTTTTGTTTAATTAAATTATTTGAAGTTTGTGTGCAAAAGTGTTAGAATTTTCGTTGTTGACTAATTCTTCAACCGTTTTCACCTTTGAATTTTGAATGAAAATAGAAATTTTGGTTACTGGTTAAAGCAGTGTTTCTCAAACCATGGGTCGCCAAGGCTATGCGGATGGGTCGCGAAGGCTTGTAAATTACCGCACGTAAAAGAAAAAGATCTGCGCGCACAAGATTTGAGAAGTGAAGAATCTTTAATGAGATGTCATTATGAATTTAAGAGAAAAATGAAGAAATCGGAATTAGATTCAAGATGAAGACTTTTTTTTTAGAGATCACTACGTTTTCACTACGCTCAGTCAAATTTATTTGGGTCGCAGTCATCTTTGCAAATCGTTGTTTTTAGCGATTTCGGGTCGCAGAAAAAAAGGCTTGAGAAACACTGGGTTAAAGTAATGTTTTTTTTGGATGAAAATAGAGATTTTGGATACTGATTAAAAGTGATGACGATTTTTCTTTTTCGTCTTTACCTTAATTTTTGAATATTGATTAAAAGTAATGACTTTTTTTTAGACTTCACCTTAAATTTGGGACGTCATTAGAGAAATACCAATAGGGCCTTTTTTTCGTTTTGCTTCTTTTGACAGTCTGTTTGGCATTTTTAAAAAAATTGATGTAGTAACCCTTTTTGATACTTTGATCATTTCTTAACTTTCGCTTTGATCTTGTACGGTACCGAAATTGGTTTGCAGCTGCATGATGCTTACTTCCTGTGTCCAGTTATTTTTACAGAAAAGCGCTATCCCTGTGTTCGTGCCTGACAAAACTTTTTTAATCTCGTAAACGTTTAAAATCTGTGAATATAACAAGATTTAGTTCAGTACTTTGATGCTAAACGTGTAATTAAAAAGAACTGCATTTTTAAACGAAAATGATGAAAAGCAGCGGTTTTATGACAGGATAAGTTTTTTTGAAACCATTTATAAACATATGCCAGATTAAACTTGCTCATTGCGCTTGTGCTTTTAAAATGGTTAAAATAATTGCGACGCAAAGGTTCCCCAACATTTTTTTAAAAAACTTGCGCCGCAAAAGTCCACTTCTCTATTTTAATAAAATAATTTCTTTGAAGGAAAACATTGTGCTTACAACAGCTTTAATTCAGTAAAACTGTTTTATTTTTATTTTTTCTGATCTGTGCTATGAGTTAATAGCAAAACGTTTTTAATTGCTTTTTTTACAAATGTTTCAGTACTCTTGTTTGCATTGAAAAACAAAAACAAAAAAATATGTTTTTTTTTTTTAATTTAGAATCGTCGGTGTTTAGAGGGGTATGAAGCAAAATTCGGAAATCCAATGAAAACAAATTAAAATCATGTTTTAAAAAATTATGATGAATATAGCTCTATATTTGCCACTTGAGTGCAATCAGTGAAATAATTTTTTGCTTAGGTTTAATGAGGCTTCAACAATAAAGTTTATTTTCAGATTTAAAAAAACACTTTTGTAATTGTAAGTATCTAAATTGAAAATAGATTGCTAGTAATAAAGTGGTAGGCCTACAGCAATTGTCAGAAAAAATTTACTTTTCTAGGCAACCTGCAAAAATTCTGGCAAAAAATACTATATAAAGCCCAACAAAAAAGCTGTGAAAGCCCACTGAAGACCCTTTTACTTGAAATCGAACGTCTTCATTTTTTTATACATGGCTTAAGTCTAATCCGGTCCGCTTCCAGAAAATGTAAGAAGAAAAAAAATCCTGTTTTTTAAGAAAAATTTTGTATTTTAATCAGGTTTAGCTCTCTAATATGATTGGACTGTTTTCCAAATCTTGATCGACTGGACTGTCGGCAGCGTAGTAGAGAGGTTAAGAGCCTCGTGATTGTGATCGGAAAGGTCTTGGTTCAAAAGCTACTCGCAAGATTGGGTTGCGTCCTTGAGAAAAACACTCCGCAGCCCTTTCCCCTGCGTGATGGTCTTGGCAAGCAGTCATAAATTTTAATCATATCTCAACAAAACTAAAAAAACAATAATAAAAAAATTTCAACCAAACAGCAATCAATATTTTGGCATATCCGGAAGCAGGTCGGGGTCATCGGTTGACAATTGCTCCATGTATAGCGCTTCCGTTGCTTCCTGCAAGTCATGAAAAATTCAGAGATGGAAAAAATCTATTTTCCTTCATGTACCCATTGAATCGATTTACTAAACATATAATAACCAATAAATTACATGTAAATATTTAAAAAAGTTTTATTGACATTGCGTTAATTTAGGTCCGAACTCAAACGCCTCGCAATTTTTCGTACCAGTGATTCGCACCAGTTGGTTGGACGGAAAACACGTTGTTTTTGGTCAAATTATCGCAGGTCACAAGGTGGCAAAAAAAATAAACGACATAAAGACCAACATCTACGATCGGCCATTCCGTCAAGTCTGGATCTCAAATACATGGACTGAAGTGTACAAAAAAGAGCCGACAAGGAAATCTGAATTATGAGAAGCTTGTAATTTAATTTGTAAAAACAAATAATCTTAGAAACTGTGATTAAACCGTTAATTGAAAAGTAGTTGTAATAAAAGATTGACTTGTTTGTTTTTGTTTATTTTTACTTAGCAAATTGAACGGTTAGATAGGTTTTTTCTCTAGATTATATTAATCTGTTTGTGTCCTTCAGAGACTGTAATTGAATTGTAAAATCAGTTTAACGTAGCATTTTGTAGATTAATATCAAATAAAAAATAATTTTTTAAGTTTTACGATCGACTTCAATTTTTGTTCATAAAGTTAAAGTGTTATCAACTTCAACAACTTCGCCCAACACCAGTCTGCAAGTGATTGACGTTGACCCATACTGTACGAAAAAATCTCATTCTAACAGGCTTGGTACTGGTCATGAGTATAAAAGTGCGGAGTCTGGATGTATTCTCGCAGTACTCCGAGTTTTATCTGAAAGTGCGGAGTCTGGATGTATTCTCACAGTACTCCGAGTTTTATCTGAAAGTGCGGAGTCTGGATGTATTCTCACAGTACTCCGAGTTTTATCTGAAAGTGCGGAGTCTGGATGTATTCTCACAGTACTCCGAGTTTTATCTGAAAGTGCGGAGTCTGGATGTATTCTCACAGTACTCCGAGTTTTATCTGAAAGTGCGGAGTCTGGATGTATTCTCGCAGTACTCCGAGTTTTATCTGAAAGTGCGGAGTCTGGATGTATTCTCGCAGTACTCCGAGTTTTATCTGAAAGTGCGGAGTCTGGATGTATTCTCACAGTACTCCGAGTTTTATCTGAAAGTGCGGAGTCTGGATGTATTCTCGCAGTACTCCGAGTTTTATCTGAAAGTGCGGAGTCTGGATGTATTCTCACAGTACTCCGAGTTTTATCTGAAAGTGCGGAGTCTGGATGTATTCTCGCAGTACTCCGAGTTTTATCTGAAAGTGCGGAGTCTGGATGTATTCTCACAGTACTCCGAGTTTTATCTGTGATTAGTCCACTGGGCGACATCAGACTGGCGCGCAGTATTGAGCTGTCAAGTAGACCAGAGATAGGGAAGCCGTACACATTGTTTTGACAAAGCATTCCATCTTCGCAAGTCGTCTTAGAAGTCTGACGCGAGAAGACATGATTTTTTACGCAATGCCACAAAATGGTGACAGAAACTTAGCGATCTGTTTAATTTTACCCCAAAATAAGACGGGACCGGACAGAAAATTTACTGCTGTTATAAAACCTTTAGCTCACGTTCGGCCTCTCGGTTATCTAAATGAAAGACTGCTCCCACCGTCTTTGAAAGACTGAATTTCAAATTCTAGGTCTGGAGATACGCAGAAACTGCAGTCATGTCTTGACTTCCAAGTCCTCTCAATCTCCGATGCGAAATGCTAGCTCGGTTGCAAAAAAGACTTTCTGAAGATTGTGAAAGGCAGATCACACGTATTGATATTAATAATAAGAAGAGGGCCAATCCCCGAGGAACGCCATTTCTTTGACGGCGGAACTAATTGCTTTGCTTGCGGTCAAGTAGTAGGAGTAAAACGTCTGTTCCCGAGAAGCTCCATAATCGTTCTAATCATGTGCTTATCTAACAGAAATTTCAGGAGTTCAGGAAAGACCACGGTGCTTCTCATTAAAACAAAACCAAAAAAAAGTTATTTACTTAATTGCAAAAAGGAACCTTTCTCCAAAAAATTTTGTCATAGGCTATACTTTTGGAGAATGGCAAAGCCTTAAAAGGGAAGTATACGACTTAAACTTTGAGAACCACTTATCTACCAGTATATTAAAATAATTTTTGTAAAAATGAAGAACCATTTTCGTTATGCTTGCGTATATTTTTAATCTTTTTATCGTGCTTCTCAGCGTATAATCGAGTTTTTTTTAGAGATCCTCCTTAGATGCTTAACAGTTTTTTTGCTTTTCATAGCAATGTACCAAGGCTCGCATTTCACGCGAAAACATTGCGATAAAACAATAGACATCAATAGAATTCAAAAGTGAAGCGTAAAAGACCTGACTTTATGTTAAAATATTTTTAGGTTTTGAAAGTTTTACTCGGATTAGCAAACTTTGACGCAATTGGAGCAATAGAAAAAACGGTCTTTAATAATATTACTAACAAAATCTTTTATATTTCCAACCGATTGAACTGCCAGCTCTGTTTTAGTGCTTCAAAGTTTTAGCTTGCAGGAACCTTGTTTTTTACTACACTTACAAATACAAAATCAAAGGGTATTTATTTTATTTTTGCATGATTAGAAAGCACTATTGTACCAAAATTGTGCACCTTGGAACAAGAAATGCCGATCTTTTGTAAAAAAAACAATATGAAAGCTCTAGAATTTGGCGACACAGAAAGAACTATTTTGAGATAACGTTACAAATTTCTAAAACGAATAATAGTTTTAGTCATTTAGTAGCCAAGTAGTTTTTTCCAATGAAAAATGGTCTTTAATCAGGTTTACCATCCGAACTAAACAAAAAATAAGCACGGCAAATGAAACGTAGCCTAGTGAAGACTTTTTTTCAATCTTTTTGAATAATTTTGCGTCCAATTATTTTTATTTTATTTTACCTCTATATTTATCCCCCTGACTTGCAGGAGAGCGTCAGAAGCGCTATACATAGAACAAGCTGGACCTGCTTCGGATATATCAAGATATTGCTCTTCGGTTGAAATTTTTTTATTTTGGTTTTTATTTTTATAAGATGTGACTGAAATGTAGAACTGCTTGCCAAAACCGCCAAGTAAGGGAAAGTGCTATAAAATGTCTTTTCCAAAGACACATCAGAATGGCGGCAAAATTAAAGATTGAAAAAAAGGTTTTCCCTCGATCTTTAGTTAAAAACAACCTTTTTTTGGAAATAAAATGAAAACCTCATAACAATGAGGGCGTTTTCTAGAAATTTTGTTGAAAACTAAAATTAAATTAATAAAAAATAAGTTATTGTAATTCTTCAAGAGAATGTTATAAAAATTAGCATGAAATGGCAACCCTGCCTATAGTCAAAGGTCAAATAAAAATATGTTTGCCACAGTTGCGACTCCGGCACTAAGGCTACTCGGGCTCAGTCCAAGTCATAAAATAAAAGTTGGCATTGTTTAATTTAAATCCTTTAAAGTCAACATTGATTCTACAAAACTCAGCCTCATTGCAAGACATCTGACATGCTGTGCTTATTAGTCATCCCGTAGGTGGTTTATAGTAAACATGTGCACTATAAACCACCTATATTATAAAACCTATGCATTACACACCACCTTTACACTATAAACCAGTGGTTCTCAACCTTTTTATTATCGCGAACTCTTTAATTAGCTTTCAAGCAATCGCGGACCCCTTGATCATGGGCGCTGGCTGAACCAATTTTAGAGGAGCAAGATAGGTGTGAAGCATATCTAGAAAGAGGAAAGATGATTAAAACTTATCAAAAAGCTCTATTTTACATTAAAGATTTAGAATCCAGAGGTGCCAAGGCCTCTTGTTGCTCTCTCCCAATGCCACGTGCCTACCATTATATTTCCTTTCCTTGACCTTCATTTGGAAACCAGATTTGCATCCAAGCATTGCCAAGCCAAGACTCCATCCAAGGCCATGCCACAAAGCTTTTCCCACTGCAAACCGTGCGTTTCATAAAACTTTGAGATGCTGTTTATTACATCTTGAGCTGTTGCTGTAGTTTCCAAAGAATTGCAATACAAAAACTCTTCTTTAACATCCTCCTTATGTATGTACAGTGTTGTGCGTTGACGGCGTTAATTTGACGGCGTCAAATGTCGGCGACAATTTTTTGTTGACGATGACGCAAACGCCGTAAAAATATTTTTCGATTGACGGAATAGGTGTCGCCGACAACTTTTTGCTTGTTTTTTGCGTCAAGCGTTAAGCGTCAATTATTTTTTGCAAGACGAAAATATATACAAAAATTTTTCAATCACTGACTCCAATGGCGCATTTTCATTTAAGAAAAAAAGTTACGAAAGCTACAGCATGTAAAAACAGATTTAGACCATGTCAAATAAACTACTTGCAAAAGCACTATAAATTTTTCAAAGGGATCTCACAAATTTTTGCTTTGTAAATGCAGCTGCTTCCAATTGTTAAAAATGTTCTCAAGGATCACAACTTTGCTTTCAAAAAGTTTTTCAAAAATCCACCTGCTGGAACTTAATTAAAAGCCGCAAAATCAAAGAAGCGCAGTAGAGGAGCTTAAGCGCAGTTGTTTTTATTAAGGGTACGATAACAACTTTCTTTGTTTTCGCAGGATGTTGTTTGAACCCAAAAAAAAAAAAAAAAGATACGCATGGTGCTTGAAAGTGTTCTAGTCCCAGCACAGTTGGCAAATTCAATCAAACTAAAAATCACATAATTGTGGTCTGTGAAAAATGTTAGCAAAACAGAGACTCATAACACAGAAAATTGTTATCAGAAAAATAAATTTTAAGTTTTGTTATAGAGCGAACAGACTAGGTTACTAAATAAATAATTTTACATTAAAACTACGAAAATAGTAATTGCAATTTCAATATAGTCTGTATAGATCACAATAGTAGGCTTCGACCGATATCCAGCGCTATCCATAGTAAGTGTTAATGCAGACTCGAGTTCAGTCAAGGTTAGATTTTTTAACTATAATTGATTTTTCCGTCAATGTCTTTAAATCAAAAGTTGCTTTATTTTCGTTGCCTTACGTAATTGTTTTCGATGTTTACATCATATAAAGTTGTCTTTTCCCGCCAATATCTCCTAGATAATAAGTTGCTTTATTTTTGCCTTACGTAATTGTTTTCGGCAATGGCATCATCAGAAGTTAGTTTTTTCCCGCCAATACTTTGTAGACCAAAAGTTACTTTATTTTTTATTGCATTACGTAATTCTTGCCGATAATGACATCATTTAAAGTTGCTTTCTCGTCCCGCCTCTCTCCACGTGTTACCTTAGTACGAATAGTCGGACCCTCGTGGGCCATTTTCAAATCAAACGCAAACGTCAATCTTGTTTGGGAGATTGTGAAGCGATTTCAGTTAGTAAGTGTTCGTGTGTTGTGTTAATTTTTGAATTTGTGTTTATTTTTGTTTCATAAGTTTTAATATAGAAAACCGTATTCATCCAAGGTGCGCGTATTTTCATCCCAACTTCACCGCAATAGTAAGAACGACGTTTGCTGAAAATACATGTACATCGTGCACAACCAACTAAATTTTTTTGTCCAGTTGGCTGTTGTAAAAATTTAATAGCTTGCTAAGTTTAACTTTTTTCTAGTTGATCAAAAAATTGTCTCGTAACCCAACGTAACCTCTTTATAAAAATGTGTTTCTTAAATTCAATGCTTTTTAAATTAGTGATAGGCCAGACTAAATTGACAAAAGGTTTTATAGCCTTCGATTAGGCTTCCACAGGGTTTCTGAAAATTGGTATTCAATTTAATAAAAAATATCAAAACCCGTCGAAGAAGCTACTAAATTATCTTATAGAAACAATGTTTAATGATTTAATGTTTATAATTGTAGATTTAGCAATATCTCGGGATCTCCGAAAGCTGGTCGAGGTAATCGCTTGCCCTTAGTATAACGCCTCCGCCGTTGTCTAGCGAGCTAGGAGAATAAATGGAGATAAAAATAAATAACAAATAATAGGAAAATAAAAATTTACTCGCTATTACAGATATAGGCGACGGCATGAAGGACAAAATGCGGCCAACGGATCTTTCTAAAATGACAATTGAGACGTGACACGTACAATCAAACTTTAAGAGGCCCAGGCGTTTACGAAAAAAGAAAATATAATTTCGGAAGAGAGGTTATTTTTTGTACCATAAAATTGCTATTAAAAGCAGCCATATTGGATTTAACATCTTTTTTAAACAGTTCATTTATTTACATATTAAAGAGAAAACAAAAAACAAAAAATTAAATGAACGTTTTCTGCTAACTTCAGCCCTCTTCAGGTTTTTATATTGAATATAGTCTTCCTGACTTTATTTCGATTTAAATAGAGAAATTATTTGTTAACGCTGACAAAGTAATTTTATACACGACAAAGACAGATTTTTTCGGAACTGTAAACACATTAGCGGTAGTTAAACGAAGCAGAAAAAAACAAGTGGATTTTAAAGACTGCAAACACATTGGCGGTGAATGAAATTAATTGAGCAGATTTTTTTTTTAATTTTTAGTAAAAATGATGTTCCATTGGCATATAATTGACAATTTAAATTAGAACTGGACTTTCTTATTAAATATATTACCACAATGATTCGATCGATTACCACAATACACGCTAAATTTCCATCTTGGCTAGCTGTGCCACTCATCATCATTACGCAGCCTAATCATGCACTGGTTATTTAATCGCTCAGTTTGTTTGATAATATTATTATAATGTTTTTTTTTTTCTTTTTTACTTATATCTTTATCTGATTAAGGTGTTGCGGTCATGCTTTTTACTGTCTTGTACTTTCACTTTCTAATTATCTTATGCATGTTTTAACGTCTGACGTTGTGCTGCTTCTTCCTTTTCTTGATCTTTTCAATATTTATAATTTTTGTGTTAAACTGTTTAATAATAATCGAGAATAAAAATGAATGAATGAATGATCTAAATTATACTGTATTAACAAAGAACGTAATTTTGCTGTTACTTCTAACCTCTGTGCATTTAATTCAGATGTATTGTCTGCAGATGTAGGAAGCTATTCAGATACACAGCACTGAATTTTGTGGAGAACCTTAAAAGAAAGGTCAATGTAATAGCGAATTAATAGCATATTGCAGTTTTTGTTTTAACTTATAATGTAAATATTTAGAAACTAGTCAATTGAAAATTCGTAGTTTTCTGCATTAAATTATATCAATAGCCAATTGTTTGGGTGGCTGCTTTGTCTGGTGGAAGGCACAGGTGGATTGATAATTTTAGCGCAGGTACCAATTCCCGTTAAATTGAGGACACCTTTATTCAGATAGAATCACTGTAGAAAATTATTTTGGATCTTTCATTACACCATGACCTTTTTAAACAGTCCTCACCTTGAAATTTAATGAAAAAATGAGCGATTAGAAAGTGAAAGATTTTAGGAAAAGAATTTTATTTTCTCAAAATTTCAGAACTTTTTTAGTGGCAATTTATTTCCATCTTTATCATGACTAGCGCGTTTTTCCCCTTCCCTCCCGTAAAATTGGTCTGCCCGGCGCATTTCGCAAGTGAATATGGAGTTTGTGACGTGCTGTAGAATTAATTGAATCTCAGGTCTATCATAATACTAGCCTATTACTTTTTGTTGCTATTTTAAGAAAAAGTATACGTTCACTTTCATAAATAGTAGCTTTCAGTCAAATAATAATTTCATTGATAATCTTGTAAATTTAGATGTTCTTTTTAAATCCCATTTTTATGGCTTTTATAAAAATCTGCTGTGTATCTGAATTATTCAGCCCATGTTGTATTGTAGATCCGTGAAATAGTATTTACTTCAATGCAACTTTTTTTCTTTTACTGTTGTGCTTAGTTGTTATTAATGTTTTGTGTTCCTTGTTCGTACGGGCTCTAAACCTGAAGTAAATAAATGAATAAAACAAGAGTAACAATCATTTTGTGACGCGTTTGTTTTGAAATTAAAGCATTTTATGACAATTCAGAAATTCCTAATTTTTCTGCCCTACTACATAATCTATGATTTTTTCGTAACAGTATTTTAATTTGTGGGATGGACGCTAATCTTGACGCTGATGCTGACGCCGCTAACATTTTTGAGCGTTATCGGCGTAAATGACGCCGATAAAAATTTGAAGAGATGACGCTGACGCTAACGCCGTCAAGATTTTTTGTTGACGGGTACAACACTGTGTATGTATCGAACAACTACCAAGAGCTGCGAGCATGATGCAACATTTGTTGATTTGTCGAGTTGTACAGCGAACATGGGAGAAGACCTGATTTCCGCTATAATTGCTGTTTGACGTCTGTTGACATAAACGGATACGCCTCTTAATTGTGTCGTTGAATAAAGGCACTTGTTTCTTGTAAGAGCAACTTTACGATATCTACCGCACATGGTTTTACAAGGGTTTCTCCGATGCTATGGGGCTTTTTTTGCTTAGCTATATGTGATGCCACTTTAAAAGAAGCGGTCAGGTTGCAGTGATCTGTTCTTCAAAATATCCACTAGCATCCAATTTTTGCCGTTTCAACAAGAGTTTTAGTCTTTGAAAAAATCTAAGTCTTTTTCTACATGCTCTGGGTACTCCTGCTGCAGGAAACGTTTAAGCTTTGATGGTTTAATTGCTTCGTTGCTGAGGACAGAACAACAGAAAACGCGTTGCAGTTTTTCATTGCCATTGTCGAACACAAAGCCAGATCCCATTTTAAGGTAACTTTTTGAAAACTTTCTAGATTTGGCCATGCCGTTTCAGTTCAAGTATTAAATCTTTCTCACAACAACTATGTGCTACCAACTGAGAAAAAGACTATTTTGCTTTCTCGAACCATTCAGCGTCATGGTAGGCTATCCAGCTGCCTTGTTTTGTATAAGTGGCAATAGGTTTGATTAATATGACATCACAATCCGGATAATCGCAATAGGTTTTTTGGCGACATCAAAAAACGGTAATTAAGCAAATATTTAAAAAAACAAATGATGATCAACGCGCCATTTAAAAAAAGCATTAAAAAAATTAAAATAGCAGTTGGAAATTTATCACCTTTCACGGACCCCTTGAAAGTGCTTCACGGACGCGGAACCCCCGTTTGAAAACTACTGCTATAAACCATCTACAGGACGACTTATAAGTACAGAATGCAGTAGCAGTTGTTCTTTTTGCTCAGCTTTTATATTGAATTCGGGCCACAGAGAAATAACCCTAGTTACAGGATAGAGAAAGCAGCGATTCACAAGTACGCGTATATGGTCGTAGCAGACATTTATTTGCTTAATCTTTATGCTCAACTGTGTCATAGATACATCGCAAAAAAAGAGATTTACAAGCACGTGCAGACTGTAAAAACTGACATTTTTATTCCTTAACTTTTATACTGAACTCGTGCTTCAGAGAAATAGCCATAAATTAGCACAGAAAAAAAACAAGAAATTTACAAGCGCGTATAGACTGTCGAACCAAACACTTCTTTGGTTATCTTTTATGTTAAACTCGCGCTGGAAAGAAATAGCCGAAGACTAAAGTTAGAGAAATTTTCTTGCATTGTGGCTATTGTGACGCAACAATCATTAGTGGTTGGGTAACTGCAGGCAGGGAGCCTGAGAATAGAATTTTATTTTCTGACAAGTGGATAATTAACAGTTTATAATTTTAGCCACTATATATTTTAATTTATTACAAAATTTTAGCCACTATCTTTTGCGTACAGTAATAATCTACTGCGCAGTCGTAGTGTATTTGCAACTGGTTGCATCAGCATCAAAGACGATCCCGAGTAGCGACAAAGCCCTGAAATCGCCCCTGATTTGCCAAATATCCAAAAGTATAAAATACTAATTGAAAACGATAAAATCCGGTTACGAAACGAGAACTTACGATTGCATTGGCTAAAATGAAGCACAATAGGCTCTATTTCGGGCATTTAGAAAAATTGAGTGCGGTTTAGTATATGATCTACCTACACTTTTTAAACGTACTAGGTAGATCATATTTTCTTGGGTAGATCATATACTAAACCAAAAATTGTTTTAAAAGTTGTAATTGTTATTCAACCAACTGCTATTAGGCCTGTTTAGAATTTTGCCATAACTGTAACTCTGTAAAGACAATTTTAAAAGCAAATAAAACTAATTGAATTAGAAAATACTTCCTACTTAAAATTTTAGAAAACATTATTGTAACTGTGATTAAATAAAATTATATAATTTCTCCAATTTGGCAAGCAGTTGGGCTTCAATAAGGTTACTACAAAGGCAGTGTGAAAAACTCAATGTTATTGTTAGTGTGAAAAACGCAATGTGCATGAATGGTCTAATAACAGTAGAACAAATACTACAACTGGAAACGGCCTGTTTTATGTTTAAATATTCAAAAAACTTGCTTCCTAATAGCTTTGCCAACTTCTTTTCAAACAATCTTGTTGACCCTAACAACAAAATAAAGACAAGAAACAACTCCGCTTATTTTTTATCGTTTTGTAGACTAAAGGCCCGTTTCCACTACGAGCGTGGAAAAGAGCATTCTTTGTCTCTTTTATTGATCTTCGATTGAAGCGAGCGGTTGAAATTGAAGCGAGCGCAAAAAAAAGCAATAAAACAAACAAAGAATGCTTTTTTCCACACTCGTAGTGGAAACGGGCCTTTACTATTACAAAACAATGCCTTAAATACAGAGGACCAGTTGTCTGGAACAAAATTCCATTAAAAATTAAAGAATTAAAAACTTACAAAAATTTCAAAACGAGCTGAAACGTCATATCTTACATTCTTAGTACGTGGCCTACATAGATCTACTATACTTTTTGTTGTTATTTTTAAGTTATACAGTGTAAAGTAGTGTTCTGTGGTTTCTGCTGTTTTTTTTTGTTGTTGCACATTTGAAAGTACGTCCGAATCTAATTCTAAAACAAAGCATAAGAAGAGTAGCAAGCAACCTCGAAATCAATTAAACCATGCTTTGATTTTCTGATTCTATTTAATCAGAGTTTTGATAAATCATAATTCTCTCATGTATTGATACATCCTACCGACTTAGAGTCATACCCAGGTCATCAGTTACTGAAATGGTCTTTGACCCACGGCAGGATTTTTTTGCTTTCCCAACCCTTCGGGGTCACCAGTGCTTGCACTCCCACCCTTGATTAAGCAATGCACTCTTGACTTGACCTGTAGAAGTGTATTGTAACTTCTTACAATTTTTCTTTTTTCTTTGTAAAATTACTTTTAAATTTTCAATGTTAAGACACAGGTGCGGTGACCATGCACAATTTTTGTGCATGTTTTAACTTATATCATTTAGTTGCCGTCTCCCTATTTGCAACCTTTGCTCTATTTTGTCTTCAATTATTATCAATTGTTTCTTTTGAATGCGAATAAAAACAAACTACTACTACTACTACTACTACTACTACATAGCGCCCAAGCATGAGCAATCAGGATGTTTCTGAAAAAAAACATACAAAAATCATCCATATTACAAGCTATTACAGTATTCATGTAAACCAGCGTTTCTCAAAGTGGGTTTCCTTTAAAGCAGTGGTTCTTAATTTTTTTTATATGGCGGCACACTGTTCAGCTATTTAAATTTTCGTGGCACACCCATAATATTGGTTAATAATAAAAAGGTCTTCACTGAAAATCTCTCAATGGTTTTTCAATTTTCGTCCCAAAATCATGGTGATTTCTAAAAAAAAGATCTCCGCCTAAATTCACGCTCTTTCTTGTCAATTTCCTTCCCAAAATCAGTTCTTTCTATCTAAAAACGGGTCTTCGCTCCAGTCTTACTTATCTCACGTACAAAAACCGCAGAATTCGACGTCCCTAAATAATTTTTTTCCAAAATCTTGCGCGGCACACCGGTTGGGAAACACTGCCTCAAAGAATCTAAAGAATTCCATGAGCTACTACCAGTATTCTAGTATAAAAGCAAAACTTGGTAAATATTTTTGTTGTTACAATTAATAATTGCAAGTAATCACTTTTTTTCAGGCATATGCACTAAACTAGTGCCATCAGTAGTCTACAATCTATCGTTCAAGGAAATCATCGCAATCTAAAACAACGATAAACGCTTTTGTTTCACAAATGATTTAGCAACTCCGAGTTCATGAATAAGCAATTTACGCAACAATGGAACTATGCGTACAGAACACACTTAATACTGTGCTAGCCTAACGGACGTATCGGATAATTAACGCAGACGACAGACCGGCTTTGCTCATAACAAAAATACAATTCTTCACTTGAAAAGTCAGAAATCAGGTCATTAATTTAACTGAGTAAGGTGAGATAAGGACGCTTTCCACGGTTACGCTGGGCTAGGCTGATTGGTTAGGTCCGTAGGATTATAATATAAAGTCGAAATTGCACGACTTTGACTCCACCTTCAAAAAATAGACTTCATCTGCGGCCTCCAGAAAGGTGCTCTGACTCCAGTCGTCCTTACAAATAAAAATTGCTGTTTTTATTTTTTTAAACATTTTGCTGGTAAAGTGAACTTACCTGGTGTGAGGCTTGGCTTTCGGTTTGAAAAAGCTTACTCTTGTTTTGTTTATTTGCAATCAATTATTATCATTATATTGTATATTGTAAGACAATATATTAACTACAACTATTGTTCATTTAAATTCTGAAAAATGGAACGATAGCTGAAAATCGCACCTAGCCGGACCAGAAAATCAACGAAAGACAGTGAAAACATGGAATTAGAATCATCTGTTTCTCGTGTAAACACTTTACAAACAGAGCAGTGTGCATCTTCCAGTTTTGGTGTGAGGGGCGCAAAAAAGCGCAAGTAAGCTACTATCGTAGCTATTTGACTTTCGGATTTACTTACACTGGCAATAAAGAATACCCAGACAGGCTTTGCTGACTTTACAACAAAACATTTTCTAATACTTCTATGGCCCCAGCTAAATTAAAAAGACATTTTGAAACAAGCCACCCGTCATACCAAAAAAAGACATTGCTTTTTTTGAAAGAGAACTATAATCCTTTGAAAATTGCAAATGTTTGATGGCAAAAAAGTTTAAAACCGAACAAGAAAATGCAGCAGCTGCATCGTACAAAGCTAGTTATCGCATAGCTCTGGACGCTGAGGCACACACCATTGCTGAATCGCTCATAAAACCTGTCATGACTGATATTGCATCATGGGTTCTTAATGAAGAGTCCTTTGAAAAACTGAAATCAGTTTTCTTATCCAACAACAGGTTGCAAGGAGAATTGACAAGATTGCAAGTAATATAAAGATGCAACTCACAGTATTTCCAGAAAACGTGATTGCGATGCTTACGCATTGCAATTAGACGAATCTACGGATGTAGCTAGATTATTGATAGATTGGCAATTTTACTTGCATTCCTGCGGTATTCCTTTTGCTAAAGGAATTGAAGATGATTTGTTGCTTTGCAAGAGTTTAGAGTTGCGCAGCAAATGATATAATCAATGTTATTGATGGCTTTATGAAAGCACAAGATATTAGTTACAAAAAATGCATTTAGGTTGCAGTGATGGAGGAAAGTCAATCTAGATGACAGGAAAAATAAATGGTGCTGTAATTAAAATAAAAAATGTAGCAAAAACTACAAAAGTTTTCTTTGCATCATCCACTGATATGCTTTGAAAACAAAAAAGAAGTCACCTTCACTAAAAAAAGTGTTGAATAAAGCAGTTCGGATTGTTAATTTCATAAAATCTCGGCCGTAGCAAAATTTATTTTTAAGCAGTTGTGTGAGTCCATGGGCGATGAATATAAAATCTTGTTGCTGCATACAGAGATTTGATGACTCTCAAGGGGAAAGGTCTTGGCTAGAATATTTAAACTGAGAAGAGAATTATTGTCCTATTTTTGAGGCAGCAAATTTTATTTATCGAACAGACTAAAAAACCCAGACTGGCTTTCAAGACTTGCTTACCTAGCTGATATCTTTTCTAAAGTAACTGATTTTCAAGCACAAGATAAAATGGTATCTTTATCGCAAAAGCTACAGTTCCGGTCGTCAGATATTGAAAAAAAGAATTTTAGATGTTTTTAACATTTTAGGGAACTAATAAAAGAATCAGAAGACTTGCTAGATACGATTTCTGGTGACATTTAAAATCATCTTTGCTGCTTGACTGAACCCTTATGAGTACTTCCAAAATTCGCATAGCAAAAAAATTGCTGGGTACAGAATCCTTTTAAGATTACAGAATCTTTTTAAGATTTCGGAAATGCCAATGGAGTTAGTAGCATCGGATTATGAAGGCTTGATAGAACTTACATCTGATAGTGTCCTAAAGGCTAAATTTGCAGAAGTTCCTATCAGTGATGTATAGTCGAGACCATAAACGTCGAGACCGAGACCCGATAATTTTTCTTGGACAGGCAAATTTCGAGACCTATGATTCGAGACCGAGACCGAGTCGAGACCAAAAAATTTTACCAAAATATATTCTGTTTTTAATTATTCCAAAACAATAAATTTTTATTTTTTAAATAGTAATCTAAGATTACATTTTATATAAACAAGCATTTCTACCCTGTTGAAAAGAGCTTTACTCAAGTGTGATTGCATCATAAAACAACCCACTTTAAAAACTTGCTGAACTAGAGCAGAAAAAAGACGAAAAATACAAAGCACACTGGTTAACAATGTTGAAAAAACAATCAAAAAAAATTTTTAATGCCTATTTATTAAAAATTTTTTTCAAAACTCAAAGATGCTGAAGGCACGCTCATTACAAAAATGGTTGAAACTTGGGTGACTGGTAAATTCCACCCCGGTATATTCCATCATAGGTAAATTCTAACACAGTATATACTACCACGGGGATTTGTTACGTTTAGGGAGTTGGGGTTAGAGTTAGGATTAGAGTTAGAGTTGGGATTAGGGGTTAGGGTTAGAGTTAGTGTAGTAAATTGTTCTTATCAACTACTGTACTCTGTACTTGGCAACTTATAGCGCTATAAATCAACAACAATCAACATGGTGTGATAACGTGGTGGAAAATACCGTGTTGAAATATAGGCTACTGTGTTGGAATTTACATATGGTAGAATTTACCGGGCTGGAATGTGCCGTAGTGGAATCCGTAGTGGAATATACTTTAAACCGAAAGGTCATCCAAATATTTGATTATTTTGGTCATCTGTGTTGGTGTGTTGTATTTGTTTGCTACGTTTAGTTTACATAGAATAAAATTAGTCTCACTGGTCTACATCAATTTTGCTGAATTTTTTTTATTTATTTTTTTTATTTATTTAAATCAGACTCACAGTCCATAAGAGAAAAAAAAGTTACCAAGAATCTATTGCAAATAAACTAATGTGTTGTAGTATTTAAAATATGCTGAATTAATAAAACATTCTGAGGTCATTAAAGAAAAAATTAATTTATTATTAGAATCGTAACAACGATAAACAAAGGAGCAGGACATTTTTCTTAGAATTGCATCAAATGTTGTAATGTTATTCAACACCTGATGTTCACGGGCACTTACATACCTAGGCAATCCATGTAAAAATCGAAAAGAATTATTGTAGGCTACAAGTGTTCTTTTTAGATTAGAGCACAAAAAGTTATTCCATAATTGACATGCATACATAGAGAGCAATATGTGCGAAATAATACATTTTTTATTTTCGTCGAACACTTGTAAAAGCATGTTTTAACCAATTTGCAGTTCCACATAAATAACGAACCTGTCTATTTATATCTTCATCATCACATAACTTAGAGTTAAGAAATACCCCAAGGTATTTAATTTCATTTACAAACCGTATCTTGAAATCACCAAGTACCACATTAGGTTTAATATTTAATTAAAAATTGCTAGATGCAAAAGATAAGCCTAGTGTTTTTTGACAGTTGAATATTATATTATGAGAGGAAGCATACGAGTGGCATACATCAATGATACGTTGAAGACCTTGAATGCTAGGGCAAAAACAGCACAGATCACCAGCAGATAATAAATGATTAACAAGAGATTTTCCAACAAAACATCCTACTTTTAGTTTGTTTAGTTCGTAGTAGAATTCTAAAAAAAAGTTGGTTTTAGATAATTTGATAATGCTGATTCCAAAAATGCAATCAGTTTTTGCCTAGCACGTCATGTTTCGTCGCAAAATGAAAAATAATATATTGCAAATAATGCTTTTTAAAGGCATTTTAAAGATTGTGGTCACAAACAATTTATTGCTTGTTGCATTTAAGAATCAAACTTTTTTATCTTTTACATTTATCTTATATCTTATACACTTATAACTTTCAGCCTATAATTAAAAATAAGCTACACTGCTATGATCTTCAAGATTTTTGAATTGTTTCGTGCTTTTCACCGTATTCACCAATCACCATATTCACCACTTGAGTACTGAATGCCGGGCATAGTTGGTTATTGTAATTGTAGCCTACAAGTTTTAACCTCAACAGTCCTAAACCACCAAGCTGCGATTAGCGTACTATAAAATGGTAGGGTAGGCAGTGCAGGCAGATAGGCAGTATTACGTTTAGAATTAGAGTTAGGGTTAGAAGTAGTCAGTCTAAAACGCCTGAGTAGGCAGGGTGGCAGTGCAGGAAGTGTTACACTGCTACCCTACCATTTTTGAGGAATATTTTGCATACATTGCCTAACCTGCCATTTTAGATTTTTCTAAAACGGCAGGCCAGGCAGTGGTACGGTCAAGGTTAGGGTTGATCCCTCTAAAACGGCAGGGCAGGCAGTGTTTGCAAAGCATTCTTTAAAAAGAGCAGGGTAGGCAGTGTAACCCTGCTCTGGTTAACTGCCTACCTTTCCGTTTTAGAAGAACCCCCAAGTTGTTACATTAGGCCTACATTGGTTTATAACTTGTACAGTATGAAATCTTTAGTCACAGATAACTAGAATATTATATAAAGTTTATTTTTGGAAGTATTTTGAAGAAATTTTGTTGTAATAGTTTTAGATTTTAATAAAAGTATATCTGTGTTGCTTAAATTGTAAACTTTTTTTATATCAATGGCTACAATTTCGTCATCACGAAGAAAGTGCAAGCTTGATCCAAACGTTTTTTGCTATGTCTGCGGTTCTTTTACTGTTTCCAAACAAAGGGAAGGAATTACAGACTTTGTGAAAAAACATATTTGGCATATTTCGGAGTTAAAGTAGGAGATCAAGACAGGAATTGGGCTCCTCACCAAGTTTGCAGAACATGTGTTGAAAATTTAAGGCAGTGGACAAAACAAAAAAGAAAAAGTATCGGGTTTGCAGTTTCTATGGTTTGGATGGAACAAGCCAATCATGTTGACGATTGTTATTTCTGTATAACTGATGTTATTGGTTTCAGCTCTAAAAGTAAAGGCAACATCAAGTACCCAAACCTTCCGTCAGCAATCCGACCTATACCTCACTCTGCTGATCTTCCTCCACCTTTGTTTACTTCCTTGCCTGAATTAGTCGATGAACCAGTAAGTAGTACATCAGAGGAGAGTTCTTTAGAAGACGATTATTATGAACCATTGGCTGACAACAAATCCCCAATATTGATTACTCAAGCTTTTTTAAATGACTAGGTTCGTGACCTGAACCTGCCAAAAGAATCTGCAGAACTTCTTGGGTCCAGGTGACAACACAACAACCTTCTTACTCCCAACACAACATATTCCTGGTACAGGCAAAGAGAAAAAGATTTGGTATAATATTTTTTCATGGAGGAAACATTTGTGTATTGTTATAATGTTGCCGGTCTTCTTCAAACGATGGCCTGTATATATGACCTAACAGAATGGCGATTTTTATTGACAGTTCGAAAGCCAGCTTAAAGTGTGTATTGTTGCACAGTGGCAATCGATATGCTTCAATACCAATTGGCCACTCCGTTCATCTTAAGGAAACTTACGAAAATATGAAAATGGTATTAACGAAAATAAATATGATGAACATGAATGGATGTTATGTAGAGATTTGAAAGTTTTAAGCATGCTCTTGGGTCAACAAGGGGGGTATACCAAATACCCATGCTTTTTGTGTTTATGGGACAGCAGGGCTAAAAATGAACACTGGATTCATGAGCAATGGCCGAAAAGAAATGAGTTTACAGTTGGAGAAAAGAACATTCGTAATAAAAGTTTAGTAGCCTACCTCCTGACAAAGTAATATTACCGCCGCTTCACATTAAGCTAGGCTTAATAAAACAATATGTAAAAAGCTTAGACAAAGGTGGGGAATGCTTCAAGTACATTTGCCAGAAGTTTTCGTTTTTAAGCTATGAAAAAATAAAGCCGGTTGCTGGACCAAAGATACGACAGCTCCTGAAAGACAAAGAGTTCATTGAAACAATGAGCCCAGAGGAGAAAAATGGTTGGATCGCTTTCAGCCAGGTTGTAAATAACTTTCTGGGCAATACCAAATCTCCACAATACAAAAAATAGTTAAAACTTTGCGTTTTAAATGAGCACTTTGCAAGTGTTGGATACAAAATAGCACAAGATATTCCTGCACCTCTTTCACATATAAAAATGACCAAACCCAATAGTTGTAATTTCAACTTAATATTCTTATTTCCATCCAGAAACGCCGAAGTATGTTTAATAATTGATCGACTAAAAACTAAGAAAGCTCAAAGGTACACTGATGTCGAAACTAAATATATTAAATATGGCAAGTTGATTATTTCTCCGATAATAAGTAACTTATTTAACTTGTGTATAGAAACAGGTGTATTTCCAAACTGCTTGAAAATAGCTGAGGTTATCCTCATTTATAAAAAAGGTAATCAAAATAAGCCTACTAATTATAGACCCATTTCTTTATTATCTCAATTTGAAAAAAATTTTGAAAAAATGTTATTTTCTAGACTGTTTTCGTATCTTGATAAAAATCAACTTCTTGGCAAAAATCAATTTGGCTTTCGATCTAACTCCGCAACACAATTTGCTATAAGCACAATACATGATAAACTAATCAAAAACATTGATAATGATCTATATACTTGATGCATATTTTTAGACCTATCAAAAGCGTTTGATACGGTTAATCATACGATTCTGTTATGGAAATTGCATCACTATTTTAATATTAGAGGCACAGTTCTTTATCTTATAGAAAGTTATCTGAGCAATCGTTATCAATACACAAACGTCTAAGGTCATTACTCGAATAAATTAAAAATAACAACGGAGGTTCCTCAAGGATCTTGTCTTGGACCTCTATTGTTTTTGCTTTATATCAATGACTTACCTCTTGCCTGCGAATTTGATACCACAGTTTATGCAGATGATACTGCTCTAATGCTATCGGACAGGGACTTAAACTCGTTAAAATACAAAGTTAATAATGAATTAAATAAAGTTGATAGTTGATTTTTGGCTTCGAATGAATAAATTGTCTGTAAATTATTCTAAAACTAACTACATCATCTACAATAACCAACCACACAAAACCTGTAAAGATGAGTTTACTATAGTTATGAACAAAACCCGCTTGCAAAGAGAAAATTCCATTAAGTATTTAGGTGTAGTTTTTGATTACAAGTTGTGTTGGGCGAATCACATTGACAATTTATCTAGTCAACTTGCCAGATGCTCTGGGCTGTTCTGCAGATTGCGCAATTATGTTCCGAGAAAAACTCTTTGCCTGCTCTATTATAACTTAGTTTATTCACGAATTCAATATGGTATATTAACTTGGGGTACTGCTACAAAACTGTTAACAAAAAAAAATAGAAGTTCGTCTAAATCGCATTGTTAGAATCGCATTGTAGATAGAGATATACTCTACACACCAATCAACACGATGTATAAGCAATTAAATATTTTGAAAATCTCAGATATATATCATCTTGAATTAGGAAAATTTATGTATCAGCTATACTCTGACAGATTACGTGCTGTTTTTGCTCAGCTATTCAAAAAAATAAAAAAATACACTCTCACAACACTAGACAAACAGAAAAATCAACATATTTTCTTCCACGTGTATCTAAAACAATTGGACAGCAGCTCCTTACTTTCCGTGGAGTCAAACTTTGGTATTCAATTGACGACACAATAAAAGACAGGCATTAGGTTTCTTTCAAAAAAACGTATAAACAACACCTAATTGAACTGTATTAAATTTTACTCTTTTCATTGTCGCCTTTTTCTGATTTGTTCTTTCTCTTTGTCGTTATTTTTCAATAATTTGTTTTTTTTACTGCATCGGTTTTACATCAAAAAGATTTTTATCAGTATATATATTAAAATACTTAATTAATATATATGTAAATTTTATTTTTTGACTGTACTGGATGTGGGGGCACTTGACTTGATAACGTATGTTCTTCGGTGCCCCCTACCTTCACACATATTTCGATTTTCTTTTAACATTACCGTGTGTGTATTATAAAATTTATGTTTGTGCGTTTGGCAAATAAATATTATTATTATTGATAACTTTTACAAACTTGGTTGTAACATGAGTGTCAAAGTACATTTTCTACACAGTCATTTAGAATATTTTCCAAAAAATTTGGGAGCTCTGAGTGAGGAGCAAGGTGAGAGATTTCACCAAGACATTAAAATCATGGAGAAGAGATACCAAGGTCGATGGAACATTAATATGATAGCAGATTACTGTTGGTGTCTCATAAGGGATGGGCAAAATTTTGAACCCTCTCAAAAATCTAAAAGGCGAACGCTTGTTCCTTAAAGGTGATACAAACTTTGCATGCTCTATTAAAAGTTTTGATACATTAATGATGTATTGCTAACAATATATACAGTTGTAGCAAATTTTTAAAATTTGCTAAAGTTTTTGAAATTTTGTTACTTCCACAAATTTTAGTTTTTTAAATTTTGGAGAGTTTTTGAAATTTATGTTCCACTGGTAAAAAGTTTTTGAAATTTTGTAGAAATTAATTCGATAACTTAGTACGTTATTTAATCGTCTACCTTTTCGGCGCCTGTAAAGAAGGCCTCGCCGATAACGCAATCTCGGTGTCTACTAAAAGATAAAATTCTTAATCTTCTTGCTGGATCTGACCTTCGAACTAGCGACAGCAAAAATATAGTCTAGCTAAATCACAGCTCAGACTACCACAATATCTTCTTTATTAATAAATTATGCCCCAATTCACTTAGGAGCCCACAATAGTATGCAATCAAAGCAGCAGGTTAAAGCTCAATAGCTTAATTCTTCACAATCACGTAGACAACCAAAGACTTGCGACCAAAAAACTATGACTTCACACAGTTAACAAATTTCCAAAATTAAGTTACCACAACGAATCATCGAATCATAATACTGCTTTCCAACGAGTCTTATTTATACCAGTCGGTAAGGTTTCTCGATCGTTCTGAAATTTACTCAATGAAGCCAATCACCAATCACTATTATTACGTCACAGTCAAAACAGGTCAAGCGGATAGTTCTGGATCTTTCTCCAATACTCAAGATACTAAGCAGTGTTGCAATTTTTTTAAAACTAAATGTAAAATATTTAAATTGCTTATAAAACCATTACTGTATTTCTTCGGCTATTTGAGCCGGACCAAAGCGAAATCAAAGAGATTTTTTATGAGATTGTGAATATACATAGTGTGGGCGATTTTTAGGAACGGAACAACAGTATATACTGTGTATAATGAGTTGTCAACTTAAAACGAAATTTAAGTACTTTTAAGTGTACATTTTACACAAACAAAACAGACTTTGCCACATTGTGTATAACTTTCTTTCAAGATTTTACTTTAACTTCTTTTACGCAAACTGACTGTAAAAACATGATTTTACTGTAGATCTACGAAATATTGAAATGCATTTTGCAAAAAAAATTGACGTGATGGGCAAAAACAAGTGTGATTTTTGATCTCAGCGCCCCAAAATTAGGCAGAATACGTTTTAATTGTTCAGTCAGCAGAAAATTTTTTTTGAATGCAGACCTGTGTTATTCACCTAAAAAAGATCGGAAGTAATGACAAATTATACGTACAAACAAGTAAAAACTGCTTAACAACTCGCTGGTTTTTCTTTTTATATTACCCCAGTTTATTTTCTGTCTATCTTTGGGTAGGTTAATCAAAGTAGTTTTTAGTTATTTTTCTCCTTTTTTCCTTTGTCTTATTAGCAATTTGATATTTTGTTTTTAGCAATTAGATTCATACAATGGCGTTTGCAGAAATTTGTCATGGGGGCGGTTGAAAGCCGAAAACATGATCACTAGGCTATTTAATTATTAGTGATGTCTTTTACAAAAGGAAGACGTGGAGCAATAAAAAAAGGGATCCACTTTCAACTAATCGCATAAAAAAATCATTAAAATTATTTATTTATCTTTGATATTATTATTTTATCTTTCTTTTCATTCTTCTGACTGCATGACGTACAGGAAATTGTCTGTGCCACTATACATAGAGAAACTTCAAGCTACATTGACCAGCTTTTGGAGATGCCAAGATATTGTTGTCTGGTAAAAATTCTACTTAGATATTTTTAATCTTTATGATCGAAATTTAGGATTGCTTACTGAGGCTACCAAGCAAGGGAAAGTAACGTAAAGTGTTTTTCTCAAGAACATAGCAAAATGGTGAGAGTAAGCTTTTAACCGCGACGATTTCAATCGCGCTCGCCATCTATCATAGCGTTGTTAACCACTTAAAGATGCTGCCGACAAAATGAAGATCTTTTTTGCTCTTCATTTTTTTCTAGCCCTAATTCTCTTTTAATCAAATAAATTCTTTACTTTATTTTAACAGTTTTTAAGCTATTTCAGTGCTACTATGAACTTTTAACATCATTCTTCATGGAAGATTTTAAAGCCACAACCCTTCCCCCTTCCGCCTATAAGCCTATGAATTCATTAATCACAACTTTTTAACCGGTTGTTAAACAGGTTCTAGACAACGTGTTTGAGTTCTTAGAGCGTGGTGATTATGATCAAAACGGCCGCGGTTGAAAACCTACTTGTGCAATTCTGTTATATCCTTGGGAAAGACGCTTTACGGCGCTTTCTCCTGCTTGGCGGTCTTGGCAAGCAGTTAAAATTTAAACTAAAAACCAAAATAAAAATTTCAACCTTGGTATTTCTGTAAGAGGGTCGGGGTAATTGCGTTCTAAGTATAGCGCCTTTGACGTTTTTTCTGCCAGGCAAGAGGATGAAAATAGAAATGACAACAAAAAATAAACAAACAAAGGGATAGGCAAACGTTGTAACGCAGAGGGCCACCACTTCCTCTTTTTTTATAAACAATCGCAGGCCATAATAAATAAATATATAAATAGGATGTTTAAATTATTACATACATAAATTTCATTACAACAAGAACTTGTTTGCTGCATTTAGGAAAAAATACTTAGGATCAAATAATGAGTTTTTTTGGAGGCAGGGTTCGATTACTAAAATTAAAGATTAAAACAAGTTTTATCACTGTAATTCTGTACCGATTGCGGCTCAGGAGATACTTGCAAAAAAAATTGGCTCCCAGCATGTAAAAGTTGGGCACCCGTGGTGTAATCCTAACTGCTATAGTGATTTAAAAATTGCATCATTTTATATAACTACGCTCCTGCCATATCGAACTCAAAAAAATTTGAAATAAAAATTCTATTAAATCGTGTCGCAGGTCATATTCTGGGAATTCACCAGTTGTATTTTGCACAGAACTAAACTATACTATTTTATACCATGGTACCCTCTTTAAGTCTCCGAGCAACTTTATCGTCAACACAGCGTTATCACCAGGGTTGCGGAGCCGGAAGATTAAGACCCGACTCCGAGAATTTCTAAAATGCCGACTCCGACTCCGACTCCCGACTTCCTAGTATGGCAAAGAATTTTTCTTAAATTAGATTTAACTAAGCAAAAATCATCCTTTCGAGTTGTTAGTTGCACAAAATAAGTCAGATTTTTTTAAATACATAAAAAGATATTTACTTTAAAAAATTATGTATATGAGTGTTTATACATATATAACTGCAAATTACTGATGCTCTTTAGAAGAGTGCTCAATGGCTTTAATAGTCAGAACGATTATTCCTGATTATCAAAACACAAATATTAAAAAAAATATTTTATTAAAATAGTCCCAACGGACTGTTTTGCCTGTAAGGCTCATCAGGGGACACAGTTAAAATAAATTTTTACGCTTCATATGAAAACTCGAATTGGGTTTAAACGATTATTTTACTAAAGTAAGTGAGTGATTAGCAAATAATTATTTTTGTTACGAGATATTAAAAGAAAACATGCTGTAATGTTGCACATATAGATGTATTCTTAAACTTGGCCAAGCTGCTGAAAAGATTACAGGTAAAGCGTAAAAAGGTTTATGGATCATTAGTTAAAAGGAAGTGTTATAAAAGAATCTTTTTATAAAAAAATGTTTTTATAACACTCTCTCTTAACGAATGATCCATAGTAATGTTTTATACAGTATAAAAAAAATTTTTTATAACACTTGCTCTTAACGAATGATCCATAAACATTTCTACACTTTAATCTTTTCGGCAGCTTGGCCAAGTTTAATACATTTACGAGTATGCGCAACATTACAGCATGTTTTTATTTAATATCTCGTGACAAAAGTAATTATTTGCTAATCAATCACTAACTTGAGTAAAATAATTGCTTAAACCCGAACTTTTGGTAGCGCTATTTTTCTAAGATGGGAGTCTTCATCTGAAGCCTAAAAATTTATTTTAACTTTTAATTTTTGCTTATTTTATTTCTTTCAACGTAAATAATATTGCTTTTTTTAATTGTTGTGTTCCCTGATGAGCCTCACGAGCGAACCAATCTGTTGGAACTATTTTAATACAACATGTTTTTTTTTTGTATTTATGTTTTGATAAATATTATATTATATACACAACTCATTAACTATAATTCTTACTGTGTTTGAATGAAACATTAATACAAATCACATTTAGAAAACTAACTCGAAATGGCATACATAACTCGAAACTAAATATGTATTCTACACTTACTGCTTATCACATTTTCTGAACATCAAAGTATTTTATGGATAATCACGATGTTATCTCTAATCTATTTTACAGTTATTACTTTTCCCATGGTGAATCGAACCCGCGACAAACCTTAATGTTAATACAATTAATGACTTGTGTAGGGCCTGGGTGTAGGACTAGACCCTGAGTGTTGTCTCCTGCATGTAGGACTACATCTATTGGATTCCAATTTAATGAGGTATGCATCATTGACGAGTTAAACAAGAGCAAAACTCGAGTCTGGTGCTTCTTGTTTTAGGTGGTTTAGTTTTGTTTTTATCAGTAAGTAATGAGGTTAAAACGTAAATATGAAAATTTTATGACTGTAAAAATTTTTACAAATGTTAGTAATAACTATGGAATTTATTGACAATGAAAATTTGAAAACAAAAGTTTATAAAAGTAAACGAAACAAAAAACCATATGTAAAAGAATTAAAAATTTAAACCCACAATTATAAACTACAAGAAAAACAATAAAATGTGACTAATTTTAGAATTTTCCTGAATCACTCACTGCATATAAAGAAACTCCAGAGAAAAATGTTCACATTTCCATACCAATAATATGCTCGTCCTTATTTTTCTCAAATAAACTTCAGCCATTAGTTTTATGGCATGGAGTCAATCTTCTTCACAGAAATTTATGGTTATACATTGATAGTGAGAATATTTTATGTGAATTTTGTCGGATTTTATAAACAAAATAAAAAGGGGTCTGTAGTTTCTATGTTGTGAATATTTCAATTATTGTAATTTTGTACGAGACTGAACATGCAGGCTCCCTGCCGTTTATTGACATTCATATTAGAAGATTATTAAAAAATTCACCTTGGTTCTAAACTTTTGGTTGATATTTTTTTAAAAGAATAGAGCAAGAAGAATAAGTTTTAATTTTCAAAAATTTTAATTTAATAATTTGCTCGTAAAAAAATTGCTTCTGTGAGTTTTTTCTTTATTGCAGCCCTTTGGTCTGTTCTGATGAGCCTTAGTGATGAAAACAGATGCTCAACACTCACTTCTATTGGAGGAAGTATTTATTTAAAGACACGACAAAAATAAAAAGGGGGGGGGCATTTTGGAGGCTGAAACGGATTAATGGCATTTACATTAATTTCAATGGAAAAATTTGCTTTGTTATACGAGCAATATGAAGTACGAGCTTGGTCACGGAACGAACTAAACTCGTATATCAAGGTACCACGTACTATAGAAAGAGGCTGCTTAGGATAGTAAATTGATTATGCACTGGCATTTGCTTATTATCATTGGATTAAAGAAAAGGAAGCAACTAAATCGGCTGCCCGAGCATAGCATTACGCAAAATACTATTTGCTTACAAATTAAAATGTAAACTTTTTACGAGTTGCACGCTGTGTCACCTGATACGCGGCAAGGTTCTCGTAAAAAGATTACTGAACTGCACTTCACTGGCGCGCGCGGCCGCGTAAATTGTGCAATTAACATCACTATATGTAAAAGAATTAGACATGAGGAGTCGGAGTCGGATAAAATATTCGGACTCCGACTCCGACTCCTAGTCTACTTAACAGTCCAACTCCGACTCCGACTCCGCAACCCTGGTTATCACTATTGGAGTCTAATTCTAAATCTACTTTAAGACATTTTTAAACTGAATATTTAGAAACTTTAGCTTCCAGTTAACGTTAAAGTTATTTTTCTATCATATTTAATCTGCTTTAAAACCCACTTTTACAAGAACTTTTGGCGGGCGTCCTAAATTTTAAGGTAGGTAACTAGCTGTAGATCAACTGTAACAAACAACCTTTAAAAATCCTTGTTCTCTCTCTGGGGCTACTGCTGCATTTAGGCTAAATTAAAGTTACATAATCTATCATGCTGTTGTAGATCCAGCTTTTCTGTATTATTTCTTTCGTTCTTCTGTTAAGCTTGTCTTTTAACTAAAAAAATTATATCTTACGTAATCAAGTTACTTATTTTTCTAAAATCGGATTAATTTGGTATAAATATTTGAACGGCAAGGGTGTGTGGGTAGAAACATTTAAAAGATTACCAGATTTGTTTGTTGCCGAAAAAAAAACTTAAATAAAGTTTTTTTGTAATCGGATTAGGTTGTAATTGATCAAAATAAAAATTTTTATTGGAATAAACAAAGAAAGTCGCAAAACTATAGATTAAAGAAGTTGTTGGACTCTAAGCTTTTTACCACTTTAAATTGCGGCAAAGCTGGTTAATTGAGTGTTGTTTTTAAAAAATTGCAAAACTCATCACAATAGCAACAAATAAAAAAAATATCAAAAAATGTCCGGTCTCCAGACCAATTTAAAAAACATGAGACCAAGACCACATAACCTGCAGGCCGAGATCGAGACGAGACCGAGACCGCAAAAAATCGTTCTCAAGACCGAGACCAGTCTAGAGACCTTCATTACTGGTTCCTATTGCTCTTTTTTGGGTTAGTTTAATTGAAGAATATGAGAATTTATGAAAAAAGCAACACAGCTATTATCGTTTGCGTCGACGTATTTGTGCGAATCAGGCTTTTTTCGATATACGCAAACGAAAATCAGTTATTGCGCCAGATTGGACGCAACGTGTTTTATTTATTAAATACTTTTAATTATTATGATAACTGTTACTAACCTTAATTTTTAGCCAATCAGGATCAGTCTTAAAACTTTTGAAGTACTACGTTCAGTTCTGCAATTCATTCTAGCGAAACCTCCTGAAGAGAGCTAGACCAGGGTTTCCCAAACTTTTAGTTGATCGGTACCCTTTGGGCACTGTAGCAGGTTTGCATGTACCCCCAAAATGTTGTGACGTTTCTCTAAAACAGGGTGGTCCAACTTCTTCACTCTTGTGGGCCACTTTTCGAAATTGTTCGAGCTGGTGGGCCTCAGCCGGGTAGATATTGTTCCAAATCATGGTGTCCTCTAAAAAAAAGGTCTTCACTTGGAATCAGGTCTTCACTTTGAATCAGATACAAATTTTCCCCATTCAAACCCAAAATCACGGTGATCTGTAAAAAAGTCTTCCCTCTTAATTGATGTGTTTGACGTAATTATAATCGACCGGATTCGAAAATTCTAGACATTTGAGTCTATTATTCCCTCCGGACACGGAATTTAACTTAAATAAGGATATTCTCTCACATAATAATGTACCCCTTGAGAAGCCTAAATGTACCCCAGTTTGGGAACCCCTGAGCTAGACGAAAACGTTCGAGTTTTCAAAACAGCCTTTTTTAAGGCTGCTCAATTAACAAAAGAGCTTGAAATGAATCATTTGCTTTTAAAAGCTATTTTAAAGTTTTGTACCGACAAAAAACTATTTAGAATTAAATATGTTTGCTTTTTGTAGTGGGGTTGCATGTTAATTTAAATAACCTTGCAGGGTTCGCTGCAAAAAACTGATGTAAACTATTAATTTGATTTTCTTAAAAGTTCCAAGGGTTAAGTAAAAAATAATTTTATTTTGAAAACGCTAGATGTTTTCTATTCCTTGACATTTGCTGTATTAGTGGTTCTCAAACGTTTTCAATCTGTGCCGCAAATATTTATTTGAACAGTAGTCGGCCTCGTCATATGAGCAGCGAAAATCTCAAAAAAATTTTGTTGACTGTATGTGACTAGGCCTATATTCAAATACAATTTCTATTTATTTATTTATTTATTTTATCTCTATATTTATCCTCCTGACTCGCAGGAAAGCGACGGAGGCGCTTATACATAGGGTAGGCAATTACCCCGACCTATTTCCGGAGATACCAAGATATTGTTGTCCGCTTGTAATTTAATAGAGATATGACTGTAATTTAGAACTGCTTGCCAAGACCACCAAGCAGGGGAATATGCTGTAAAGTGTCTTTCCCAAGGACACAACAGAACGGCGCGAGTGGGTTTTAAACCATGACCGTGTTGGTCACGACTCGGTGCTTTAACCACTCGACCACGCTTCCGACATATAATATATAACACTGTAGGCCAGTATGGTGGCTTTACAGAAAGGGGGCCCGGTGCAAAAAAGGTAAGAGGGGCACTATTTAGCGTACTAGTGTAAAAAAAGGTAGCTGAGGCCATATTTAGTGTATGAAAACTAAGTGATCTCTAAAAAAAAAGGTCTTCAATTGAAGGGGGTGCCACTATTGGGTAATCCAAAGCATAAAGAGGCACTTTATACTACCTCAAGACATTGTGATCACAAAAAAGATCTTCAGCCTATGATTCCTTTTTTTTCAAAATTTTTTTCTTTTTTTTTGACATGTCATTAACCTTCTGGTGCTACTATGAAGAAATAAAGCAATTTATTGTGAGGGGGCACTTTTTGATGTATTTTAGGGGGGCTTGATGCAGCTGCACCACTCGTACCTTATTAAAGCCATCACTGCTGTAGGTTACATAAAATGGCTTCTAAGAATTTATTTCAAAAAGGTGGAAGCTGCTTCACTTTTGCTGTACAAGGTTGGAAATTTTCGGCTGTGTTGAAGATAAAGATAGCAAACTTTGCGACTTGACATTTACAAGCGTTCAAAAGGCAAAGCATGTAGAACTATGGCACTATAACTTGGTAAAGTAGTTTTAGTTGTTTCTGAAGATGATGATGCCATTTTTTAGCGGAAATCCATGACGGGCAAAATTTCAAACAGATCTTTAAAATTTGAGTTGTTTTTTAGTTCAATTAATTGCTCCTTTAAGTCTCCTACATGCTCAGGGAAAAAGCAAAACGGATTTTTTGTAAGTGATCAGTCATGGTTTTCTCTACCACCCCAACTTCAAACGATTTTGATTTAATTTTGATTTTTAACTTTGCAAAATATTAAGCAATACCGGTCTTAAGCGCATTGGCTAACTCGGAAATATCAAACAAGTTACTATACATTTAAAAATTACCTCTCAAACTTTACATCTCCAGGTCACAATTTTACAACAAACACATTTATTTATTTTATCTCTATATTTATCCTCCTGACTCGCAGGAAAGCGACGGAGGCGCTAATACATAAGGTACGCAATTATCCCAATCTGCTTCCGGAGATACCAAGATTTGCTATCCGCTTGTAGGCCTAATAGAGATATGGATTAAACCTACAAAATGAATAACTTTTTTCTTACATTTCCAGATAAAGAAAGTCCAAATAATCAAAAATGATTACCAGGTGTGTATATTTTTTCAAACAGCTTATAATATGAAAAACTAAAACTGCACCAGGGATCAGCGTTAAGTTCATTCCTGTTTGCAGTGATAATGGACAGGCTAACGGATGAAGTAAGGAGAGAACCACCGTGGACAATGCTGTTTGCTGATGATATTGTGATTTGCGAAGAGACCAGGGAAGAAGTGGAGCGGAGATTAGAATCCTGGAAGTATACATTGGAAAGAAGAGGGATGAAAGTCAGTAGGTCAAAGACCGAATATCTTTGCATAAATGGAGGAAATGACGACGAAACAGTGAAGATGGAGGATACAAAAGTGCCAAGAGTAAAGGAATTTAAGTATTTGGGATCAACGGTGCAAGAAAGTGGTGGTTGTGAGAGGGAGGTAAAGAAGAGAGTACAGGCAGGATGGAATGGATGGAGAAGAGTATCAGGAGTAATCTGCGACAAGAGGTTACCAGCTAGAGTAAAAGGAAAAGTGTACAGTTCAGTGGTAAGACCAGCAATGGTGTATGGACTTGAGACAGTAGCAGTCACAAAGAAACAATTGGAAGAGATGGAAGTCGCAGAGATGAAAATGCTGAGGTTTACTATGGGAGTGACGAGAAAAGACAAGATTAGAAACGAGCACATCAGGAGTACTGTTAAGGTAGAACGGTTAGGAATGAAGATGAGGGAGGGCAGACTGAGGTGGTATGGACATGTCATGAGGAGAGACCAAGAGTATGTAGGAAGAAAGATGATGGAAATGGAGTTACCAGGAAAGAGGAGAAGAGGGAGAAAGAGAAGATTTTTAGATGTGGTAAAAGAAGATATGAAGGAAGTTGGAGTGAAGGAGATGGACATTGAAGACAGAAAGATGTGGAGAATGATGATACGCTGTGGCCACCTCTGAATAATGGGAAAGGCCGAAAGGAGAAGAAGAAGAAGAAGAAGCCTACAATTTGTTCAAAGAACTTATCGCCACTAGCGTACCGAAGGGAGAGGCCACTGTGCCATGACCCCCCTCATACCCTAAAAATGAAAAACTGTAAAGCAAAACCAAGCAGTTTTAGCAAAAGCAAAGCTGATTTTTCTTGAGTATT
Organism: Diplosoma virens; assembly: GCA_963680785.1. Lineage (NCBI taxonomy): Eukaryota > Metazoa > Chordata > Ascidiacea > Aplousobranchia > Didemnidae > Diplosoma > Diplosoma virens. The sequence goes on from OY796891.1 coordinate 34,777,000, forward strand.
TGGGGTTCGCCCAGGATTTCGAAGCACATGGGAACGCTTTTTTGATTTTCGAGAAGCTTCCGATTTGACCGGTACGAAAATGCGTATTTCTAGGTGTAATTTTGCAAAATTTTTCCGGGGCATGCCCCCGGACCACCCTATAATGGTCATGCCTTCGGCACTCCCCAAGTTGATTTGTGACGTCACAGGATTGTGACGAAACTTTGGCCTCCCTTTGGAAACTTTTTGCGTACGCCACTGCTTATTGCCCATTGAAATTATTTTTGTAGTTCACAATTTGGCATGGCCAACAGTTTGAAAACTACTGCTCTAAATTCATTTGAGCATTCAGTTGCAACACAACTTCTGAAATAATCTTTTTTTTGTATTTCAATTTTGGTTTGTGATTGGGCCGGAGTGGATGCCCTTCCAAACAACGACGACAAAATTTTGGTTTTCATAAAAATAGAGTTTTTTCTTTTTCTAGATTTTTCATTTAAAATTGCTCTGAAAAGCATTAAAAAATGTTCAATCTAATATGGCTGCTTTTCAAAGCAATTTTATGGTATTAGAAATAACTTCTCTCCGGAAGCTTGTATTTTCCGTTTAAGATTCCCATTTCCTTGAAGCCTTTTGCGTTATGCTGCATTTTCCAAGAAAAAAACTTTGTTAAAGTTGCATAACTTTTTTCAAATACTTTAATGCAACCTGATGCAACCTGATGCAACAAAATTAAGAATCACTCAAAGATGAAATCTTTGAAACAATATATTTAAAGACTGGATTTGCGGCTTTGCAGCCATCTAAAATTCCAAGTTTGTTTCCTAAAAAATAAAAAATGTCTTTACCATAATAGGAAGTGAAAAGCGATAAAGCAGTGTTTCTCCTATTACGTCATAATCTAAAAACGGCTTTCATGCAATGAGATCAATACTTCATTTGGTTATTTGTACTGTAATGGCTGTTATTTTAGACTCTCACGGCGAGACTGTCAACGTGCTTTCGGCAAAAAATAATATTCGATTTTTATCTAAAAGAAAATTTTCATCGTTTAGTGTAGTTGTTTTAAATGGTTTAATTAGTTTTTAAGATATTCACAGCAGAATGGCAAGAACGTAAGGTGGTTGGTTTCATTTTTTTGACGATAAATCGCACCAATAATTTTTTATGTGACATTTACGTGAAAAATTCGAGCTCATCAATTCAAGTAGTCAGGTGGTAAACAGCATTATTACTAATCAATATGATGGGTGTGTCGCGAAAATTTAAATAGCTTAATAGTGTGTCGCCATATAAAAAAGGTTGGGAACCACTGCTTTAAGGCATCGCACAAGTCAAAGCTAAAATATCATGAATATTTTGGCTTAAAATCAAGTTGTTCATGTTTGCTAATTTAAAACAAAGTAGTAAGAAATATATGCAACATGTTTGAAGTATTTTTATTACGAAGCTTAGCATAATTGTATGACCGATTAACATCTCTTTTCTGTAAGCAGTCACACAAGATCAATTAATATCTCTTATTCTATGCTGTCGCACAAAGCAAAACTAAAATACCGTTTAAAGTGAATATTTTGGTTTAAAATCAAGTTGTCACTGTTTATGAATTGAAAATAAAGTGGTAAGAACTATCAACAAGATGTTTGAAGTATTTTTGATTACAAAGCTTGGCTTGGTCATATAACCATTCAATATCTTTTTTACTGTAAGCCTTTGCACAAATCAAAATTCAGATACCACTTAAAGTAGGGCTGGTAATGATTAATTTATTTTTAGTTGTTAACTTTTAGGAAATTAACGATTAATTAATATTTAATTTCGATCAAATCAAAATTTCTGCAGTGCATTTTTTAACTGACTAAATGAAGCTGATTTTGCAAGCTGAAATTTTTAATATTGTAGCAAGTGTTTTTTTTAAGTTGGTAAGTTTGTAATCTGTTAGATTCATGGTATGCAAATGATTTGTCATCAAGAATGCAATAAACTCGGTCAGCATTTTTGATATTATGGTCAGCCAACAATTTAAATACAAAATGTTCTTGTAATTTACTTGATATAGGTTTATATTTAATAAATCACTTCTTCTCTGTTGCCATTTTACTGTTATCACTATTATTTTTCTGGATGTTAATACGTTTATCCAGATGGGTTAAAAATAAAATTTGAATTTGATTAATAGTTAAACAAAAATTTATTCTGTAAAATAAATTAATGATTAATCAATTAATTAATCTTTAAATTTCACAGCCCTAATTTAATGTGAATATTTTGGTTTAAAATCAAGTTATCCATGTTCACTAATTTAAAAGAAAGTGATAAAAAATATAAAAAATGTTGTTAGAAGTAATTTTTTTGAAGAGTTTTATTTTATTTTGAAATAAGGGTTTAGATATATAGTTCACTTTTTGCATAAAAGAGAAAAGTGAATGAGAATAGAGAAAATGAGAGAAGGTTATTAAACAAGACAAGAAACAAAGTTTTAAAAAAATGAAAGTGACAGCCGATAGTAAAAGAGATCCAAAAAGTGGCAGATTGAAAAAAGGTTCTAAAGGTTACAAGATGCACTGAATCTGCTACATTGTTGTGTTCTGAACAACTTACTTTGAATTATTTTGAACCTGGTTTATTTTTTTTGCTTTGAATTCTCATGCCTTAGCAAATTTCATGGCATGATAACATGTTCATTGCTATTAGATTCTTTTCACTTTGAGATAGCTTATAATAGTAATTCTAATTGCATTTCTTTACTGCCTGACAGCGGAATGTCTTTATTACAATAATAATTAATGTACTGGTACTTAATTCTGTATTTATTTGCCAAATCATATGTTGTGGGATCATTTTAATGATTGCATTTTTTGCAATTACTTTATTTGTGAAAGTAGTTAATATATTTATCTTTCTGACTAACAGGAAAGTGACAGAGATGCTAATGCATAGGGTAGGCAATGACCCTGACCTGCTTCCAAAGCTGCCAAGATATTGCTGTCCACTTGTAATTTAATAAAGATATGATTAAAATTGCTTGGCAAGACCACCAAGCAAGGGAAAGTGTTGTGAAGTTTTTTTCCCAAGGGCACAACAAAATGGTACAAGTGGGTTTTGAACCAAGACCATGTTGATCATAAGCACAATGCTTTAACCACTCAACCATGCTGCCAATATGTGTAACGACATGTGAATGTAACATGAGCTATTAACGTCCAATAAATTTGTAAGATAGTATGTACTTGATTTCTAAGGTATTGATTGTTGTTCATCAAGCAGGCTAAAAGGTGATCTTGGTATATGAGGTAGTCTTATGTTAAAACCTATTATGTTTTTCTTGTTTGAAAGCTTTTTCTATCAAACCTTTTTCAAAAGTAATTTTTGGTTTGTTGAGCTGACACAGCTTTATTACAAATTATTTGGAAAACAGTAATAACTTGTTTTATGTAAATTTTCGGCCAAGTGAACATGCTGAAATTTTTTAATTTTTATGATTTAACTTTTCCAATCCAAGTCTTACTGGTACCCTCACCTAATTTCATCTTACCTAAACTAATGTACAAAAAATGTGCTGATTTGATTTTCATAACCCAAGCTGGGATCAAACACATAAATTATGTCTCATATCAGGCACCTGCAACCTTATAGAGTAACTATTAACTATTAAGCACCTTCAAGATAAACCTTTTCTTCACATTAATTTTAATCTTAAAGTAAATGCTTTTATTAAAAGAATTAAAGAAAATTTGTTATTTTTACTCAAAAACACCCAATAAAAAACCAACAATATAACAATAGCCATCTAAGTTGCTTTTTTTTTTTGGCTAAAAAATTTCAGACATTTTAAGATTATTTTGGCAACTTAATATTTTGCAGAAACATGATTTCAACGTGCTGAAAAATTTCATTTGTATAAATATAATTTCAAGGTTGAACAATAATATGAACAATAAAATTTTTTATCTAATGGTTTTTGTAATAAGATAAAACTTAATATCACAAAAACACCAGTATAATTTGTTTCTTTTTTTTTACTGCAATTGGCTAAATTGTAAAATTTTATTGTTATATATAAGACCATTACAATTTGCCAGAATGTACTAGTCAAATTATTACATCATAAAAATAATAAGTTTTGAAGTTAAAGACTATTTAAAGTTGTAAGATAAACTGTTACATCACCCACTAATAAATTTTGATTCCGCTTGCATAAGCGTTTTCCTGATTTATCAAATAAGATGAAAAACTAAGACAAAACTATAATATTCTTTTAATCATCAGAAAGCAAACTGTGTCACAAAAGATATGTATGATGTCATAATAAAAACTCTGATAAATTAGATCAAGGGTGGGCAAACTATGGCCTGCAATGACCTTTGGTGCAGCCTGCAAAGGCTTCAAACAAATAATTAAATAATTATTACTTTCTTGTACTAGTTGAGTATGCAGTCTACCTAACCCCAATCTACTAAATCAGATAATAGCTGCATAAAGATTGTAGTCTACATGCTTAATCAGATTATAAAGGGTTAGGGTTGGGTAGACTGCATACTTAACCAGTACCTTCTTTTTTGTCTTCAACCAAATTTTTGGTTATTGTTTTTAGCTATCACTGATTTTTAGAAACAAGACTTTTTTTTCTAGAGATCACTTTTAGGCTTAAGATCTTTTTTTTTTTTTTTTTTTTTGAGATCGCTTCATTTTTGATTCAAGAATCAAGAAATCCAATACATTCAAAATGAAAAACTTTTTTTAGAGATCACTACAATGTAACCCACAAACAAATTTAACCTTGTGCTAAAAAGTTTACTCACCTCTAAATTGGATATTTCAAAGATAAAAAAAATTCATAATGAAATAACTGTTGCTTGGGCCTCAACAATGAACATTTAGTGCCACATCTGGTATGCAAGCAGAAAATTTGACAGAAGTTCCAAGTTTTCAAGTTTCTTTTTAAATGCAGTAAAATGTAAATAATGGTTTTTGCAATTGTGTTGGCAATCAAACTCATCTGCCATGTTTGATAGGCATGTCAGACATAAATTGAACGATGTTTAGTGTATATTAAAGCATGATACAAAATTTTTGTTGAATGTAGCAGTTACTAGAATCGGCAAACAAAATTATTGATCAAATTTTTTTACAAACTATTTAATTTTTTTTTTCAGGTAACTTGCCAAAATTGCTTAAAATGTTTTGGACATCTTACTAAAAATTCAGACAATGTTTAAAAAAACACAAATAGCCACTGCATTAAAAGATACATGCACGTTTTTTTTACTTTTTGCTACATTTGTCTAAAATGTAGCTATTGTAGACTACTTCAATGATTTTGTAGTCGTGCATAAAAATTTGTTACTAGGTTCAAATGATCTACTTTTGACATATGAAAGTTATATTCTGGAATGCATGCCAGAATTCTTTATAATTTTTTTAATTTTTGATATATTCCCAAAAATTACAATTAACAAATTTAAGGTTTTTAAATTAATGTACAATTTTTATAATAATCTTTAATGACAAAAGACATAATGTTGTCTTTAAGCAGAACTTGGGTGTGTGATACTAAGCTAAACCTTTAAGATGTATCTGTTTAAATAATATCTTTGTTACAAGTTTTTTAATATTTAAGTAATTGAGAATTAGTCTTGTAGATTTATTGGTAAAAACACTTAGTAGAAGATGAAATATTTTTATTCATTTAATTCTCTATTATTAATCAACAAAAATATTTTTTAATTATTTAACTATAACTAATGCTTGTGATATTGGTACAAGGAAAATCACAAGAGCCTTGTTTAAACAGATGTGATCATTTGACAATTGCATGCTTTTACTAATAAGACAATAGCCAAATGAGTCAAAATTAGTAAATTAGAATTAGTAAATTTAAAAAATAATGAAAATCTTTATGGAGTTGATTTCATATTTGATTTAAAGTTATTGCTGCCATGCTATCTCCTATATTGTTTCTGCACTCTTCTGATTAACTTTTGCTTCTTTTCTTGATCTTTGATTTATGTCTTGTCCTTTTTTTGCTCTTTGTATTTATGATTTTTCAATGTAATTTATTAAACACTGATGGAGAATAAAATTACTGAATGGATGAATGTAATTTGAAAAAAGATCTGTAATACAAACTGGTCTCACTCATTGTTCTTCGTTACTAATCTTGCATGCTTGGGGATTCCCCCAAACTTAAAACGTAATTAACTAAGCTTGGCAAATAGTGAATGAGAACTACAAAAACTTAACATATATTTGCTAAGATAGCATAAACTGGCTTAATCCATAACTTTATGTTAATGCCTCTGAAATTTTTAATTGCAAGTCAGGAAGATAACTAAAGATAAAAATAATACAAATTTAAACATAAACTCTATTCCACTTTAGATAAATTGTATCAGACAATAATTTAAACAAAAATATCATAGTTTTTACAATATTTAGGCTGCTCAAAAAGCAGGCACATTTATAAGATATATCAAACCTACTTTCCTTTCCACATGACTATTTTACCAACCAGGTTTTATATAGTTTTATTGTTTTTTATTTAATGTTATTTGTCTTTTATTAAATACAACAATAGTCTTTCAAAAAGTTTTATTTATTTAAATGTTTTTATTTATGTCTTTTGAACAGCTATAGAAATAAAAAAAAATAGTGTGATTTAGCCTCGCATTGAGAGTTATTCTGATCAAGTCAAAATTTTGGATTTTATTACCATGTTGAAGCAATTTTCAACAATTTATTTATTTCTGATATTGGTAAGTTTTTTAATATAACAAGAAACTTTTAAGTATTTTTTTTATTTTATTGCATTTATTATTTTTATTAGTATTTTTATTTAAGTATTTTTATTTTATAACATCAAAATATTGGTTTCCTACATAAAAACCAAAACTTCTTAAATTTTCAAAAGTTAATGGCTCCATCCATACTATTGGTCATTTTAAAGTTCTGTACAACCAAGAATTTATTCAAAAACAAAACCTTGATGATGTAGTGTTTATGTCTGTTATAAAATAATATGACTATTTTTTAATTGTTAATTTTTTCCAAAGCTTAAATGAACCTGAGTGAATTTATGTTTGTTACACATACAAACTGATTTTGTGAGGCAGCCGGCAGTGCCTTAAGGACAAAATGTGTATAGTATGGCTTTTTATATGTTTTAATTTGCTGAATGTCAGTGTGTTGAAAATGATAATCTAGGTACAAAGCAATATAATTAAATTAAAAAGACCAATTGCTGTGTTTATGCAATTATGTTGATGCCTAATTTAAGACAATAAATTTTACAAAATAATATATTTTTTGTATTGATCTGAATAATTAATTAGCAACTTGTGTTTGTAGTTGTAGTGTAAGCAAAAGAATTATCTGCGTTTGTATCACTTCACATCAATTAGTATTGTGCTCTAGAGTGACAAGCAGCTAAGAATGAAAATTTATAAAAATTGTGAAGGAAGATGTATCAGCCTATTAATTGATGATATTGTTTGGGTATCAGTATTTCTAAAAGGATTACTGTGTGTATTAATATATCCTGTTATTAATCATTTCATATGTGATATATTGATTATAAAAATACTGTATTAAATACTTAGCTAACCTTACATTTATAAAATACAATTGGTACCTCAGACCAGGGTTGTAGAGTCAGAGGTTTTAGAAAGAGTTGGAGTCAGACTTTTAAGAGTACAAAAAGTCAACGTTGGAATATTTTATCCAACTCTCTGATTCCAGATGTCCAATTTTTTTAAAGAACACTATTTTTTAGGGACAAAATGCAAGAAATTAGGAACAGATACTAAGTGATAAAAAAATAATGAAATTCAAGACTGATTCAAAATGATCACTTTTTTTTAAGAAGAACACTTATTTTTTGGATCAAAATTCATGAAATTTGAAGTGATGACCTTTGTTTAAAGACGAATTTTTTTCTATTAATGAGCATCTTGGTTTGCCCCTTTGGAAATATGGTATGCCAATGCACAATGCTATTGCTCTTATTAGTGAGTCAGGGTTGGAATCCTTGAATTCTAGAAGCTGAAGTTGGAGTCCACATCTTAGAAATTCTAGGAGTCAGATCTTAAATCTTCTGGCTCTGCAACCTGGTCATAGACTGGATTGGACCAGCATCCTTGTGAGTCTAATTCAAGTGGGTGTTTAACAGTGACCAGTTTAAAATTGAAAAATATATTTTTCTGTATTGATAACATAGCTCATATTCAGGAAAGCAGATAGAGTGGCAGAAACCATTCTGCATTTAATTCTTACTTTTACATTGCAGCATCAAGGTTTTAGCATGTAATAGTACTGGATCTTTTCTTAGTTAATTTTTGAAACATGTTAATAGTACAGTAGATTTTTAACTGGGAAACCTGCATATGCAACAAAATAGATGATGATAAATGTCAAATTTCAAAAAAAAAAAGTTTTTAGCTGGCAATCTGCTTCATGAAAACTTCCCATGTTTTCAAATGCAAAGGATATGGTTTTTTTATTGTCTTATTTATTGATTGGTTCAATTTCTTAAAAATGTTGTGTTTAGCTAACTGCTTTGATCTGATGAAGTACTTTTTTATTTTTGATATATTTTTAAAGATTTGGAAATTTTTGCTTAGTTTTCAAGGTTTTTGTGAAATGTTATTTTGAGTGCCTTTTGAAATTTTTTATGCTTTAACTTTATCAACCAAACTTGGGGAGTTCCAAGAAAATAATTTTTAATTTCGTAAAATTTGCTTTCTTCAGTAAAATTCAATATTTTATATATATTTACCTAAAAGAGGCCAATAGTAATACTATATTTGACTAATTTGTTTATTGTAATCAAGATTTTAGAAAAAAAGTTAGCCTTATCACCAAGAAAAATTTATTTGTTTAAATTACCTTATCACCAAGAAAAATTTAAAAATTAAAAAAGTTAATATACAAATGTTCAATTTGCAGAAAAGTAATAATCTAATTTACTAATCCTTTAGCTTAAATCGAATTCTAGTGAAAAATTTTACCAAAAAGTTTATTAAAATTTAAATTCAGCAGAAAACATCTTCTTGGATACACAAAGTTTTGAACAAGTTGTAAGAAAACCTTTTGCAATTAGTCACCAACTTTAACCTTTGCATAATATTTACCACTTATTTTTTGTGTGTGCACTTCAAGATTTTAATTTAGAAAAAAAAATTACTACCGTTATGAAGGTTAAAATTCAGTCTGAGTAGGTTTAAGTAAGTTGAAATTTTTTATATATTTACAGTGTATGTATGTTTTTCTGAAAAAAATGTTAAATGTTAATTAAAATGAAAAAAATTATATCCTCCCTAGCTGGTGTTTGCTATTGCTATGTGCTTAAACTTTTTTGTAAGCATTGGGTGTCTTCTGGTTGTGCTGCTTCTTCATACATATAAATGCTTTTGTTTTACAAATTTAACTTTTTATTAAATTAATTTCTAGAAGATTTGAAAAACATTTGACAAATCTTAAAAAGCTATGTATTTAGAAACTTAGGTAACAGCATCTTATCTCATTAACTTATGAGTAATATGGTAAATATTAAAAAAACTTCAAACTTTATTTTCTGGTTGCCATAAAATATGTTATATTATTTTGTTTTTTAGGTTTTATTTGCAACATGCATAAGTTCGAAAGTAAATTCATGTAAGCCTACTTTTAATTTTTTTTTTAATTTTGGTATTTTACCTAGTTATTTATAGAATATAAGCCATAGAGCAATTTTATGCTGAAAATAGTATAATCTGTAAACTATGTAAGTCCTTTTCTGCTAATTGCATATGAACTTAAATCTGATATATTTTTGCTTAGCATCTAACAAAATTACATTTTGATCATCAAAACAATATAAGTTCTGGAAGTAATAGCCCATACTAAATTTATTAAAATTTTTTAATGCTATTATTAAGTAATTCATAAGAAATTTGCTTTTTCATTTTTCAATGCTGCATTACCAAGTTTAATTTTTAAAAAGTATATGTGCAGAAGTTTTAGTATATACTTGGTATTTACAATTGTATTTTCAGCTATTTTAAAGCGAATAAGAGTTAAACGTGATTGGATATATCCCCCTTTGGCTATCGATGAGCAAAGTCAATTTGCCACGAATTCATTTGTAAGAACACCAATTCTTCCTGTAAGTTTAGAAGTAAAACTATATTGAGAAGAATATTGTGTTGATATGAAAAAATATTTTTTTAACCTTTAACATGTGTTATTATTCTAGTTTAATCATTGAAACGAATTTGCTTTTGCATAATCTTGTTAAAAAGTTTTTTTTAAATAAACCTTGCAGTTGATTTTGACCATCTTTTTCAACTCTTTGTTTTATATTAATAAAAAGCTGTTTTAAACTTTGCTTGAGTTAAAATAAACTATATATTCGCCCAAAAACACCTGATTTAAAAGTATAGACTACATCAGTGCTATTCAACAGAGGTTTTTTGGAACCCTAAAGGTCCTTGAAACCTTTGCTAGATTTTGTAAATTTTTAACTTTTTCATGTTTTTTCCTTTTCCTAAAGTTATTCATTAAGGTTGAACTACCTAGAATGTACCTAATTGTTATAATATAGTGGTTTCCTAACTGTTAGTCATGTAAACCTGTTAAAAAGTTTAGTTCTACACTTTAATATGTTGATACCTGCAAAGTAATTGTGGTACTAATACCAAACCAAAGACCAAAAACAGAATAAGACACAGTGATTTTAAATTATCTTGTTTATTGATCAGTAACCATAAGATGAGAAGTCAATTCTTTGGTCAGCTAATTTTGAAATAATTTTGCCCACAGCTTGCTACCTTGCAATAGTACAAAATAAGTGATTGTGCTGCCTGGCCCCAATTTTGAAGATTTCAGCTTTGCAAACTTTTCACTTGTTTTCACATATTAGGGGAGTAAAAATATCAGCTCAGTTAGACCAGTAAAGCTCTGTTTTATTTCACAATATTAAACAGCTTTAATGCATAAAGATTTGGATCTAATTTTTTTTAAATATGAAACAACTAGATTATAATTTAATCCAAATAAATATAAATTTCTGAATAAAATAGTTTTAACACTGTATGAAAATCAGTTCTTCTAAAGTGTTCGATAACAAAGTTAGAGCTTGAATTAAAATTAACAATAGCGAAATTACGGAAATTTCCGTGATTTCGCTATTGTTAATTTTAAAATAGTTTTAGATATTTGATCATTTTTAAAACTCGTAATTTTTATACTTGATTTTTGAATATTGATTATACAATATTTCCAAACCTGTAGGTATTCATAATGATTACCATACAATTGAATACTGTTACAGTAATTTTCATAACACTATGTACTAGGGTTGCGCCAATATTATCAGCAAGGTATTGGTATTAGACACTTTGTTGATATATTGGTGTTGGCCATATTTTGCCAATATATCAATTAATCTCAAAGTTTAGTGCAAGTAGTTAATACAGTACATACCACCTTTGATAGTATTTCAGTACCATTATTTTGTTTTCATTGAATGAAAAATGCTGTCATTTTTAATTGTGTAACATATTTAATTTAATTGTGTAATAAGTTAAAATAAAACTAAAGATTAACTTTTATGTTGTCTTCATGAAACCAAATTTAAGATTTACAATACATTTAATACCTATAAGCATTATAACTCAAAGTAAAATGTTTAACTACTCACTTGACCAAATCAATTTTCTTTTTTATACACATTAAGTAAAAATACATTAAGCATATTCACCAGCTAATTTTATCAGTATACAAACCAAGTTTCACAAAAAGCTGTTCTTGTTTAATTAAGTTTACAGGGTGTGCAAAAAGTTCCCGGACAAGTTTAAAATAAAATACATGTATATGTAATATTAAATGCACTTTTTGAATGATTTTTCGTGTGAACAAAGATAAGATTTAAGTTTAATCAGGAAATCTATTTTTATTCGATTTGGCCACCATTTGCATCAATTACTTCCTCCAGTCTTGATCGGAATGCTTCTACTTCCCATGCCTTTTGTAAGGATTTCTTCAAGTGTTCAACAGAATGTTTTTTTGAGTGGCATGCATCTTTTTCGAGCATTGACCAGATGCTAAAGTTGAGTGGGTTTAGGTCAGGAAAAGAAGGAGGCCACATTTCTTTATACCAAAATGAGGAAAAGTTTTGATTGGGAAGATCTGTGAAGATTTTCAACTGTGAAAATCTTTTCATCTAAAAAGATGATTTCCTGCTTCTTTGTGCCATCCTTCATTTGAATGAGAAGAATCTTTGACCTCATTACTCGTTTTTGTTTTTGGTGGTCTGTTAAAACGCGCCATTTCAAGATTTTAGAGTGGGAAAAACCAAGGTCTTTTTTTACTATGTAAAGCGTAGAATTTGGACGTATTCCAAGGCTTTCTGCCATTCCCCTCATTGTTCTTTGTGGATTTCTCCTGATCCTCTCCTGTACGGCTTTAATTTTCTTTGGGGTACATGCCATTCTTGGTCGACCAGTTCTGGGACAGTCTTTATTATTTCCCAGTTCTTTGTATCTTTTAATTGTATCATAGACTGTCGATTTAGCAACTTTAAGTTGCCTTTATAATAAGAGGGGCTGATATTCCTTCAAGGTGTAATCCAATGATTGCATTTTTTTTCTCCATTTTTAATGATTAATTTTTAGAAATATGTGAATTTCAACGCATAAAATACAAACAATTGTCTAAAACATTAACTTCATGATTTTAAAAAATAAAAAAAATTATTTTATTTATTAAATCAATAAAAAGTAGTCAGGAAACTTTTTGCACACCCTGTACAGTATATTGCAAATTTTCTTTAATGTAATTCGGATAAACATTTTTCAATTTTTCTATGACACTTAGTAAAGATGTTTTGGTGCTGGTATACTGGCCTACTAGATTTATTTAATGATAAAAAATTGTTAAAAAAAAACACTTTAAAAATTTTTTAAATTTATTAAATAAAATTGAAAACATTACTAATAACCTAATTTATTTAATAAAATATGGGTCCCAGCTATTTGGAATTTTAAAAAAATCTTAGTTAGGATTATACATTTTCGAACAAACTAAGTAAAGATGATTCATCCTTGAATTAACATAGAAAAGAAAACATATCCTTTTCATAGTGAAATGTACCATTTTTGCGTGATCTGACTAATTAAGCAATTTAAATTTTTAGAAAAATAAATAGTTAAAAGTATAAAGTAAAAATAATTTTAAAAAATCACATGATAAGAAACAAAATTTACAAACAATTGAAACAAGTTTTATAAATTGTGAAAATATCAGTAAGGTAGCTAAAAATCAAAAACTAACAATGTTCTATTTCTTACATATAGTAAGAATGGTCAAGTCAATCAACAAGCAAGTGCCGACAGACCTGTTTCGTCCTTACTTGACCATTCTTACTATATGTTTGTAATGGGAACTGCAGGGTTTTGCTTGTCTTAACCCGTAACCGTGTTAGCTAACTCGATGTGGTTAGCATATCGGAACCGCCGCCAGTATACTCTTGCGGTTTAGCGGTGTCTTTTGCAGTTGCGCTGGTGGAACATTGTTTTCATTGTTTTATTTCTTGCTGATCACGCTGCTGAAGACAAATTTTTAAAGCTATCCATCTCAGTTTTTTCTATAGTTAGGTACAAAAGCTCAAACCAACTAAAACTTGTATAAATTATGTTGACTGCATACATTAATTAGTGATGTACTGATACCACATTTTAAGCCGATACCGATACTGCCGATACCACCGATACTTCATCTATCTAGCACCATCAGTAAAAGCTTTTGTAAGTAACACCAAAGAATGTATTTACTAAATCTAGCTTGTTATTGGATTTTGAATTTTTTCCAGGTATATATATCTATCAATATTCATTACAATATTATTACAAATCTTTAAAAAGAAATCATTAATTATGTTAGAAATCCAATCCAGTTCCAGGGGACAACAAAAATTTTTTCTATTTATACTACAAAAAAATAAAAAAAATTTTTATATTTATTTTGTGCTTAAAAAGTATCGGCAGGTATCAGCTTTATTTACCGATACCGACACTACTAGCCGATACTAAAAAAATAGGTTGATACCACCGATACCGATACTTAAGTATCGGTACATCACTAATATTAATACAATAAATAATAAACAGTGTGCTAAATATTATACTGGTTAAGTTTGGTTAGCAGTAACTATACTGGTTTGTTTAAAATTAAAATAACAACGATAAGGAGAAAAAGCAGTTAAAACCAAACTGTTTGCAAAATGTGACTAATCCGGCACATTTTTTGGAGATCATATATCTACTAATGACGAGCAAATTGAAACATATTTTGCCGAGCAATTCTAGTTCATATCCGCAACTAGCGCTCGAAAATTCAAAAATGTTTTTGTTTTTGGAACACTGTTAAATTTAAACTCGTGCTCATTGTTTCTCGGTCGCAGGTCGTAATACCTTTTTTGGTTTATTATTTTTACAGCTTTTTTGCTTTTTAATTTTGATTTACGGTGCGATAGTTATGGTTTCCCGATTTCGCTCGCTATAGAGCGAGTCGCGAAAATTCGGCGGCTGATTTTTGGATATTACAAAATTCTATTCCTTGTAAAATTGTTAAAATAAGCAAAAAGTATCGAGTTCTTTGCCTGCATTTGATTGCGTATTTTATTAGATAAAATGATTTTTAAAAATAATTGATTTGTAGAAAAAGCCTAAATTTGATTAGCTCAACTAGTTTACCCACTTCTGCTGTCAATAACTACTAAATCTTAGCAACTTTGCTACAGTTGTTTTACAATTCTTTCCGTCAAAATCGAATTAAACAGCCACCTTTGACATCCTCATTTGATGTGTTTGTGCTTGTATAAAACCTGTGTATAAGTGTGATCCACGAGAATTATTGCTTAAACTGAATTCTGGAACGTAAGCACAGCAAGATACGCTGAGCTGTACAGTATGCCAAGGATAACACCAAGCTTTTTTTCATTGCTTTTTTTGTCTTTTGTATATTTTGTAAATTCGATAATTTTGAGTTTTTTGAAGCTGAATTTAATAAAGCTTTATTTTGAAAAGATTGGTATTTGTTTAGATAAAATCTAGTGATACAGCGGTTCAAACTTACGAACTTTTACCTGGAAGTGTCGGAGTTGATAATGGAATATTTTCGATTGAGACTACTGGATCAAGTGATGCGAGAGTTGGTACTCTGTATCAAGATAAGCCTGTCGACCGTGAAGAGAACTCTCGTTTTGTAATATATGCCCGCGCTCTAAATAGTGCTGGAAAGCAAGTAAGCACCTTCTTTTTTGGTCTAGCTTTTGGTTAAGATGATACTATTTTCATGATGTTAATAATTTCTTAGTAACTTTTATTAGAAGTCGTTCTTTAAATGCTTTAGATTTAAAAAGACACTTTAAGAAACAGCCTAATCTACTAATTTATTTCTAAAATTTAAATAGTTTTTAGTTATTTATTATACTGTACTATTAGTTATTTATAATACTATACTATATTTCTAGCAAATTTAAATAGTATATAATTTTGTAACCCATTTTCATAAAGATTTTAAAATGCTTTGTTTCTATTAAAAAATTTTTCTAATGTTCTTAATCATAGTTTAAGACCTAAATGTCGAACTTTTGTGAATTTCCGTTTTCAGACATAGATTTTTTGAGCCTTTTCGTTGACAATAAACTTTGTTTGTCTACGTGCAGGTTGAACCTAAAGATGTCGAACTTGTGATTGAGGTCAGGGACGTTAACGACGAGAAACCCGTGTTTGTTCCCAGTTCCTTAGTCGGCGAAATGAAGGAAGATACAAATCCTGGTAAGCAATTTTGTATCGGCCGATAAAACAGTTGCTTCCGATACAAATCGAGTTCAATCTTTGTTTTTTGTGCGTTTTCAAGGTAACTCATTTTTGACTATTCGTGCAACTGATGGAGATAGTAACTTAAATTCCTACGGAGATGTACGTTATTCCTACGTTTCCAATTCGGAAAACCCACCTGCGTCTAATGGGAAAGACCAGTTTTCTGTTAATAGTGCCGGCCAAGTTTCGCTTATGCAATCTGTCGATCGTGAAAACATTCAGCAAATAACATTCTTGGCATTGGCTATGGATGGATTCGAAGGAGGTTAGTTTGAGCTTGGACTTGTTTTACTTCGTAAAAGTGTTTTGATGTATGACTGTATCCCATATCTAAAAGGCACAAGTACTGTATAATTTTTAAATAAATGGCAAATTTCTGTTGTTGTAGTTGCTTTGTAAGCTTATTGCTTACTTTTTATGGGTAGGTAAAAAATATTAATGCTTTTTAGTCCCGTACGCAACTAATCTTATCGATACACTTGAAAAACACCAACATATATATTTTTTTCAAGGTCCTGGCTTTACAACAACGGGAACAGTAACTGTTAATATTGTCGATGTCAATGACAACGCTCCTGTCTTCACCAACAGCTCCTACTCAGCGTCTGTTGGTGAACTTGAATCTGCTGGAAGTAAAGTTTTGAGGGTCGAAGCCACTGATGTTGACGATGGAGTAAATAAAGCGGTAAGGGTGTGCGATCGTTGACTTCTCGACCAAAATCAACTGGTTTCTGATCGTCCTCTGGCGCGATCCAACCGAGTTCTAATGCCTCCCGCGTCATTTTTCAGCCATCTTGTTTCAACAGGTTTATTTCAATATTATTGGCGGGAATACGGATGACCGCTTCGAAGTCATCTCGGAACCAAGCTCCGGATCTGGCGCGAGCGTGGGCTATGTGATCATCAAACAACAGCTTGATTTTGAAACCAAATCGACTTACACTCTAACTATTGAAGCCAAAAATAAAAACGCTAAGGAAAATGTCGACACACTCACCGTAAGTTGTTAATTACTTTTGGTTGCACTTTCTACTGTACTTTACTGATTGTTTTTACAGTCTACCGCCACTATTAATATAGAAGTTACTGATCAAAATGAGCCTCCTGTTTTCATTGGTGCTCCATATAAAGCAACAGTGCCTGAAAACGATCCTAACATAATCCCCGATGTCGTTCAAGTCCAAGCTCGCGATTATGATTTTGGCGAATCGCAAGCAATCAGGTTTTTGATTAAATTTGTTGACAAGAAAGTAAAGCAAGTGTCAGAACTTTGATTCTATGTTAATTTCTCGTCTTTTTCCGTTGAAAAGACATCATATTTAGTTTCGCCAAAATTTCGTACATGCAAATGCATTCCATGTTCTGTTCAGTTTATTTTTTAGACGTAGACTTGAGCGTAGATTGATAAATTATAAATTAATTTGAATCAAATTTATCTTCATCAACGGGCGGATTTTAAAGTTTTTAATGTGGTGTCAAAAATAAGAAAACCCCAGTTTATTTTTTTTAAAGCAGTAAATACATTCATAACCACTGTTATCAACGTAGTTTTAAAATTCTAAACGGCGAGGGATGGTTCACGATATCCAGCGACGGCGTGATTTCGACTGTTGCCAACAATCCCATTGACCGAGAACACATCAACGTCAACCAAGAAACAAACGAATACACCCTCCGTGTGACTGCCAGTGATGACTGTGAGTAGTTGTCTCTTGTCACGATTCATATTTATTGCTTTGACCAAAGCTTTCTTTAACGGCTCAGATACTCTACCTGCAACCGCGAACACGAGCGTCGTTATAACAATCACTGATAAGAACGACAATGCCCCTGAAAAAGGCTTTGGTTGGAACCCGACCCTCTGCGAAACGCCAAGTGCTGAAATGAAGCGAAACATCACAGTTATTACCGCGATTGACAAAGATTCCACTTTATTTACGCCTTTGTTGTTTGAAAGAGTGGAAAAAGACTCAAAATTTATTCTCGAAAACAGCGGTAAGAAGTTGAACGAAATTGAAATCTATGACTTCAAAAGTTTTTTATTTATTTTAATATAAACAGGATCGTCCTTCTCCCGCACTGTACAGACGGTAGAAAGCCACTTCACGCCATCAGAAGAACCTTATGAGATTCCCATTCGAGTCAGCGACACTGGAAGAGGCGATCAACCTTCACTTACAAGCACTTTGACTTTGACTATACGCGTTTGCAGGTTGGTATCGAAGAAAAATCGTTTTCTGGTTTCGCATTGAATACACTCATCGTATCAAAAACCCCTGTCTTTTAGATCCGAAAAAAATACTATTTCAATTTTAATTTATTGTGATTGCTATTTAAGTGCAATCACGATTTGCAAATTAAAGTCACAGCCTAATAACTAAGTCCGAAATTTTGTCATTTATCGGAGTAAAGTCACCTGAGCAGATTGTTCACTAAAGGAAATGCTTCACTTGATTGTTGGAAATTAAACTGGGAATGACTTCCTTGATTTATTTGATTTACGCGCTGTTTAACATATAATGCATCACTAAAACATTGTAATACTTTTCAACCTTGTGTTTGGGTAGAAGCGAAGAAGATGTTGGTAGCACAGTTATATGCCAGGAAGTGGTGGTGGTGGTGGTGGGTTTACCCGAGCCATTACTGGGGACGGGGGCGTGGATCAACTCCGCGGAATCCCAGTAATCGGGCGACTCCCCACGGACGGGACCAGAGGTCCAGAAGTGAAAGAGTAATGGCCGAATATGGCCCGACGCAGATGGTCCAGTACAGGACATTCTAGCACGAGATGTGAAAGGTCCTGTGATTCAGAACCACAGTTGCTGCATTAAGGAGTCTCGGCTCGACCAACCCTGTGGAGATAAGAGTTAAGGAGAGTGCTGTGCCTGTTGTAGCGTAAACGGGAAAGAGCACAGCGAGCGGAGCGAGGGAGAGTGAGCTCCTCGGGAGATACTGGAAAGATTTGTTGGAAGAGATCAGATTGGACACTGCGTCTCCAACTGGTGTAGGGGGATTGTCTTTGAGAGGAAATAAGGGGTGCGAAGGACACTGATATTTTGGAGGGATCAAGAGAGGCTCCGATTTTAGCTAGAGAGTCAGCTAGGTCGTTACCTGGGAGGGAAGAGTGACCAGGTATCCATTGCAAATGGACTACCTTGGATTTGGATATAGAATTGAGGAGGGATTGGGTATCGGATAGGGATTTGGGGGTTAAATATGGTAGGGGAGCAGAGAGGGTTGATAACAGATAAAGAATCAGAAATAATGCTAGGGAGTCGCTCTTTCGACCGGCGCTATTGCCGCGATATATCGCCATTGTAATAATTATCTTAAGTTTCAGTAAGTTGCTAGAATTGCCGCGATTTTTCTGGGAAAGCTAACCTTTATTTTTGCCTTAACCTAGTTTTAACGATTAAAACATTAGGTTTTTCTGTTTATGTCTCTGCTTTGGCTAAACGCGCAGTTTACTGTGTTTCTAGTTGCAATGATCAATACGTCCCGAGTTGCGGGGGCGCATATGTTGCGGGGTTTCCGATTGCTATTATAATAGCAATAATTGCAGCTATCCTCATTCTTTTAAGTAAGTGTTTTGTGCTTTGATTTAATCTTAAATCTATTAGATAAAAAATTTGTTTGTTGAATTTTAGGTTCTTGAGTAAATGCTGCGGTCGCCAGCTTTTAGAAAATCATTGACGACTACATGCATAAGTTTATGCCGGGTGGACTAACAAGAATTTTTCGCTATTTTGTCTTGTATCATTTAATGACTTAACAAAACCAAATCGTAAACCTAAACCTCTCGTCTGTAATTTTATCAAATAACAATGCGACGTCTAAAAAACTGTGCCTTTATTTTTGCTCCTGGCCAGTTGTTTGTAATCATTGGTTGTCTACCACTTAAAAATAAGTTTTTATGTAAAATTTTACCAGATGGTGAATGTTAAATTTGCTGAATAAACGATCATTACTTGCCAGTTTCGAATTGAATTGATGTTCTTACTGAATTTGTAACTAAAATTCCATCTCACTCTTCAAATAAGTCTATTTCGATTACAACACAGCTTACGTAGAATTGAGAAAAGCCCATTTTCTGTACTCGTCACATTTTCAAGTGTTATTCACAAAGATTCTTTTTTCGAAGCAGTCGTACTATACTTGAGCAATTTTACGATTCTTCGCTGTGAGTTTACAGTGTTGATCTTGCATCTGATCACTTCAATTTCTTTTCAACACTAAATCCAATCGAGAGCCAAAATGCTATTGGTTCTAATTGTTTTTTTCTGGGTTAGACCAAGCAAAAGATTTCGTTAATTATTTTGCCAAGATCATAGTTTTCTTTTTTCAATGTTCTTATCTGCCCAGTCGTTATCCTCGCTTTTGTCGCGTACCGACGTCGAAACACTTCCGAGCTGGAGAAGCAAGCACTCTTTTATGACGAGGACGACGTGAGAGAGAATTTACAAGCCTATCATGAGGAAGGAGGCGAAGAAGACAACGTATGCACGCCTAATTGTTTTCACTTTTTTGCTTTATTGCATCGTTCAAACCTAGGCGAACTGATTTATACAAGTTTTAAACTAATTCTACAACTTTTTTATAAACTTATTGTATCTATTTTAAGTACTGGGGTCTGGTCGGTTATTTGAGTTATTGATCTTTTTTAAATGGCAACCATTTTTATGTGCGACTCGCTCTCTCGACTTGCGTTTAAATACAAATTTCTATTTTCAACTATTCACTTTTCAGGACGGATATGACATCAGCGCGCTTCAAGCACCTCCATTGGTTTCCCCTAAACGGCAAGATGTGACTCCACTCGGTGGTCCCCAGCCCCAATCCCGGTCTCGCTTTCCCCCAGACACGGATGTTGGTGACTACATCAATGACGTAAGTAACAGTATATTATTCTTAGCAGTGTCCGAATCAGCCGCAATCCTTGGAAGCCGCACAGTAGATTACCAGCGAACTTGCTAGTGCGTGTCGCATTCTGGTTAAAGTGCTTAGAAATTCGAATATCGGTAACCAATTTCGTGCGATCGAGAACTCTTAGCTGCTGCTTGAGCGACGCGTTTTGTTTTCGCCTGAATGGGTTTCGACAAAGCGCGGTCAACCTTAACAAAAGGCGGGTCGGTTGTTATTTAAGCAAGCTTTTTGCCGAGATTAGATTCAATTTGATTCAAATCGCTTCTTTGCTTTCATGAAGGCTAATTTTGGCCCTCATTAAATAACCTGATTTAAGTTACCGAGTTGAGAAGAGAAACGAGAATTTAAAATGACAAGAGTTGACTTTTTCAGCATAACGCGTTCTTTGAAATATTATTGACTTTTGACTTTACTTGCGTAGGAAAATGATAAAGGCGTTTCGACTCGCTTGAATGACTTTATTAATACTTTTTGCGACGTTAAAGTAAATAATTCAGCGAAATTCGTCTGGCTTCGTCTTGAAGCGCTTTTGTTTGTTAAGCCGCGGGCTAGATCTTGGTAAGGAGAAAAGCACACGGCGTTGTTTTTCCAAGTGTTGTTTGTAAGGCTTGTTTTTAATAGCAAGATATCTATATAATCAAGTTTTCGTTTTGCTCTTTTTCTTATTTCGGAATCGATTCGATGTAAGCATCTAGCTAGAAAGCGTCGCATGTTTTTGGTCGTGTTGTTTTTAAACTCAATTTCTAATCAGCAACTATACACCTTCATCCTACTGTGGAGGTGTGATGAACCTTCGTTTTCTTTTGCAATTGCTGTCGAATATTATTTAAATTTTTTACAGAACAATGTCGAATATTGTTCTGTAAAAAATTTAAAAATTTACCTGCGTTAGTTTTCGCTTTAAGTTACACAACCGCCTATCGTAATTGTCTTTTCGCCTTTTTTGACATAGTAAATTTTTAACCAAAGGTAAACAGTTAGTTGTTTTTTGATAACTTTCGTATAAGTAATTTATCGCTTTAATTTTTCTTTTATATGCAACTATAAGACAACCAGCTATATTCGTTAATAAATAAATTAGTAACTGTTTTGTGACTGTTTGTAGTTCTTTATAGTCATTAAATATCTTTACAAAACGGACAAAACAAAAACAGTCGACTTTTTTCACTACAGAAAACTACAATGCATACTCAGATCCGCCCAGAAAAATGAAAGCCACAATCTTTCATAAAAAACAACTAACATATTCTCAGAATCAGACATAACACCTGAGGAATGTAGAAAAAACCTTCAACACAGTCACACTACCATCACCTCACAATATCTCGGTTTTAGAAGAAAAAACCAATTTACTAACACCACACCCTATGACATTCATTCATCAGAACAAACATTGCCATATTATATGCGTACAAAACTGACACAGCTCAGAGCCAACAAATCACCACTCTTACAAAGTTACTTACATTTAGTGAATTCGTAAACTTACACGCCGCAATGCCGACTATGCTTGTCGCACACACACACACATGACACTAATCACCTCTTTAACTGTAGTCAAGTATCAACACAACACCATTAGTCTGTGAAAAAAGCATTTAGAAGCAGCAGAGGTAATACAAGTGTGGGAGTGTAGATTGATTTTGTTGAGGAGTTGAGGTGGCTACTCCAAGAAATTCTTGAAGGAGGGGTAACAACAACAACTACTTGCGAATCTTCATAAACTTTTAAATTCACAAAAACTTCATTATGTTTCGTAAAAGCAGTAACAAATGAAATGTTTAGAAACTTGCGGCGCTTCTCATTATGCTCACTCATAGTCTGCCATTGTGTGGGTTGGTTCATTTTCATGAATTATTAATCAGAGTTTGACTGTTAGCTGTTGAAAGAAAAATATACGAAACTCATTTTTTCAAAATTATTTTAATGAAGATTGGGAGTTTATTTCTAAATTTTAGGTTGGTTTAAGGTTTTCAGCTTTATTGTTTTTGATTCGTTATGAAGCTAATGTTATTTTAAGCGTTTTGCTGTATAAAGTTGACTTGCGACAATATCTTTGAAAATATGCCAAATTGCTTCGAACGAAACCTAAGTTAGCTAAAGTTCGTGATTTTTCCCCCATGAGTCTATTTCGAATAAAAATATAGAAGCGAAGACATCCATGCGCATGTTTAACGTATTTCCACACAAGATAGCCCCAATTTACAGTCGCACATACATCTTTTAACAAATTTACGTCAATCTTTTTAATTCAGGCGAAAGACAAAGCGGACGCCGATCCTACTGCTCCTCCATACGACTCCATTCTTGTTTTCGACTACGAAGGTCAAGGATCCGACGCTGGCTCTTTGAGCTCCCTCAATTCTGGCACCACGGACGCGTCCCAGGACTACGACTACTTGAATGATTGGGGTCCGCGTTTCAAGAAGCTGGCCGACATGTATGGCGGTGGAGAGGAGGATTAGGGAAGAATGACGACGATAAAACCATAATGAGACAAATTGCTGAGGACCTTCCATCGTTTCCTGCAACTTGAAACGATTTTGATATTTTATATTCGATCATGCATTAAAACTCTGAGAATTGTGAACTGTTTTATTTGTTTATGTTTTATATATCGTCAGCTTTGTCGATTGCCTGTTTTAAATAGAGCGTTTTTTTTTTTTGAAAAAACTCTTAAGCGTTAATTCGTTGCCTCGTGCTGTAAGTAAAAGAAACGCTTTGTATTGTGACAATCCTGTTTTAACTTTGTTGCGAATCGATTGATTTCTTGTTCGTTTTTAATGTTTGTTTGATCTGCAGCGAACAACTTTTTCGGTTTTTCACATTTTGTTTTGTACAACCTAGGTACTTGTTCTGTTTGAACTCGCTTGCGGATACAATTTATCAGTGACGAGCTTTTCCGCGAGATTTTCTTTTTAGTTCTTCGAATGAAATTGATCGATTCAATGTTATTTTGTAGCAAATGTCATGACTTGCTCGTTGTTTTTTTCATCTTTTTTAAAATCAATTTGAACTGTTTGTTTTAAAGCTCACTAGCGTTTGCTAATTTTATGCAAAATCGTCATTCTGCTTACACTTTTAGATAATGCTTATAAGTTGCGACTAGCTAAATGCAATTGTATGGAAATGAAGTTTTATAAATAGCAAACTATCTTGAATATTTAAACAGCAGTTTGATTATAGCATTGTGAATTCTCTTTGTGTGTTATCGTCAATTCACATTTTCATCGTCACTTCTAGATCAGTTTGTTGATAGTTAACCACGTGACAAAGCAGCAACTGTACTTGACAGCAATGCATATCATGGTCGAGCGGTAATATTTGTTTGCCCGAAAAGCTTCCTTGATTTTCGTAGTTTGAGTGTTATATTTGTGTTTAGCTTTTATAAGGGACTTAACTGCTGTAATTCGTGGCGGCTTTTTAGTGTAAATCAGTACTGGTTTTAATTGGTGCCTTCAACAATAAATTCCAATTTCATGTATTTTTTTGTCGTGTTTGGTGTCTTGCAGTTGCTTGATAGATTAGTATGCAGCAATATTTATTGAATCGAGAGAAGCTCACTCAAGTTTGCTAAGTTTTTTCCGAACAATTTGTAAAAATGTAGTTCTACTTTAGTTGTTTAAAAAAAAAAATTTGTTTTATCAATGTTAGGATCCGATCCGCGAGAAAAAATTTTTAAATTGAACAGTGAGAAATACGTATGTGTTTCTCATGAATATTTTCATATTCAACCAGTGCTTCTCAAACTTTTCTCCACGTCGAACTTATTTTGACACGCTAATCCAGTACACGCTCTTAATTAATAGTATATATCATTAAAGTGAAGACCTTTTTTACTTTTTCAAGCAACTATTTATTAGATGTGGAGAAAAGCAAGTGGAGACCGAAAAAAGCACATTAATGATCATACATTTTAAGTTTAGTACCTTGGCAAAAATTTTGTGCCGTTTCTTCGTTGCTGAAGTAAACTACATCAGTCATTCATCAACCCCTTAGATGTTTTCAAAGTGGTCAAACTGTATCAAACCTAATCTTTCGTAGCCCGCTAGCAGCCGAAGCGTGTCCCAAGTTTGCGGTGTTCACTGCTTTCGGGCGCTTCAGCTTCTTTTGTGGCAAGCTCGAACCTTTGTGTTAGAATTAGCCGGGAATCGAATCCGTACCTCGAGCGAAAGATTTTCGAATTTTTTTTTTTAAAAACGTTAATCCAACATAGAAATGCATCACTTGCGCCCATCTCATCTGACTTTTTTTGCGTGTTTCAGCTTTCTTAATATAGTTCGTAAAACACGTTTTAGATGTCTAATTTTAGATTCCCGAACTAAAAGATTTACGTATATGTTTATTTGCTTGGTTTCATCTCATGTACTTATCCTCCTGACTTGCAAGAAAGCGACGGAGGCGTTAATACGTAGAGTAAACAACTACCCCGACCGACCTATTTCCGGAGATGCAAAGATATTGCTGTCTGGTTGAAATAGACTGAAATCTAGAACTGCTTGCCAAGACCACCAAGCAGGTAAATGTGCCGTAAAGTGTCTTTTCCAAGAACACAACAGAATGGCGCGAGTAGGTTTTGAATCGAGACTATGTTGATCACAATCCCGGAGCTTTAACCACTCAACCACGCTGCCGACGCTTTTTTCATTAAAACATTTGTTTTTAAATAGACAGACTGTATACCTCAAAAATTCAAAGTCACTTCCTTTTTTGGTATCGAGTCAAACATTAAGAACTGCTGTTCTAAGTACAACAAACGCCAAACATGAATCAAAGAGAATCAAACTCTTTATTATCAATATTTTCATTTCAAACTTGACATTTACGACCGATAAATTTCAAAGTTATTATTTTTCATTGGTCTTCATCAAATAATCGCCTTTTCAATATTGAACAACCTGCGACCACTTGAAGAAATTAAACCGCTTTATATTCTCAAGATCACATGAGGAGATATTGGTATAAATTCGTTGCACTGGTTTGACCTGCTACTATTTTATTGCAGGCAACCCAGGCAATTAATTGTGGAAATCAAGTCGTTGGTCGACTTCGTAATTTTTTGAATAGTTTCTTTTTTTAGTTCTGTTGCACCGTCTAGCGTTTCAATTGATAAGAGGTTTTCTTTTAATTCAATTCAATTCAATTTATTTAGGCTTTTCACAAAACAATAAATAAAGGAAAAGAAAATTTTTTCATTAAATACATCTGAAAAATAGAAATTTTGAAATACAATTTCCATGTTTGTTTCTTGTTTGTAATGCAAAGTAGATTTAGATTTTTTTATACAATGCATTCTACATTATCAAACATGTTTTTATATTGTTTGGTATTATTGTATTAACTTTTGTTGGTGTCGGAGTTATGATTTCAGATTTTTTTTCTTGAGGGTCTCAGTGCTATACTCAGGTTGGTCTTATTTTAATGGTCAATCTCGATATTTTGTCAATAATATCTTCCTACCAATTGGTAAGAAACAATATCTTGTACATAATAGATAAAAAAAATATATCTTTTTCTTTTGATGAAGAATATAAAACCTTAATAATAATATCATTAACATCATCATCATCATCATCATTTTAAGATTGCTTGTCGATTGAGTGATTGCTAGTTCACGCATTTTTCAGTATTAAGGCCCGTTTCCACTACGAGCGTGGAAAAAATCATTCTTTGTTTGTTTTATTGATTTTTTTTTGCGCTCGCTTCAATTTTAACCGCTCGCTTTAATCGAAGATCAATAAAAGAGACAAAGAATGCTCTTTTCCACGCTCGTAGTGGAAACGGGCCTTAAAGGCCCATTTCACAAAGAGCATTCTTTGTCTCTTTTATTGATCTTCGATTAAAGCGAGCGGTTAAAATTGAAGCGAGCGCAAAAAAAAGCAATAAAACAAACAAAGAATGCTTTTTTCCACGCTCGTAGTGGAAACGGGCCTTTATGAAAATTTATTTTCTGAAAAGCCGACTGTCACCGAAAATGGTGGAGTTAGATGAAGATTTTGGCACATTAGTTTTGGTCTCGTCTATAACACTTCTTGTGATAAAATTTTGCGATCAGTGACTTGATTCTAATTGTTGGCAAGAATACTCGTAGATATATATGACGAAAAGAGATTGTCGAAGATGTCTCCGGGGAAAGACGGTAACATTCGGGCTTTAGAGTCACAAATGCAACGGCCTCTCTCGTGGGTGATGTGAGAAAAGAAAACTATGCCTGTTTTAGGAAGCAACTTGAACTCTACTTGTATGCTGAAGAAAGGATGCATGCGCCTTCTTTAGCTTATTTCAATATGTACTACAAACTTGTGTGCTTGTAAATATAACGTTTGATTGTTAGGCAAATATTAAATCACACATTTTAGTGCTCTAATTTTAATTTCTTCTACATGTGTCTGTCAATTTGGATGCTTTGTTTAAAATTTTACTAATTTTCGGGACCGGTATGTTACATCCAAATTTCCTTTTCTTTCACTTTTGATCCGTCATGATCTATTTGCATTTATTACTTTCTTTTTTTTTCCGCTATGCTTTGTTTACGTCCTTTACCTTTTGTTTGTTTTCCAATATGTTGCAATCGCGATGGCCATATGTTCATTCTTAGTTTTGTAAAGTTGAAGCGGGCGACCAGAAAATTTTAACTAGAAAATTTCCGACATTTGTCCTGTCAAAATGCTTTAAAAGCTTTAGACATTTTAAGACAACTTACAATTTTGAAAAAACAGAATTTTTAGTTGCTGAAAAATTTTGTTCATATAAATGTATTTTCAAGTTGGCATCAATGGAAACAATAAACTTTAGCAGAATTTTTTGCTAAACAGTTTTTATAAGTTTAACTACATCAAACCGATATGACAAAAACATCGGACTAATTTTTTTTATTGTAATTGACTAAATCCAAAAGTCTCGATTTTATGTATAAGGCCATCAAGATTTGCCAGAATATACCAACCAGATTATTACGTCATAGAAAGAAATAGTTACAATTAAAAATTAGAAAGAACTACACCAGGCATGTCAAACTTACTGAGAATCAAAAAACGCTACTATAACTGAATCAATCAGGGTGTCGAACCGGACCCGAACCGGATCCGTAAACCCGTATTAACCGTTATTATTTTTTGAACCCGAACCGGAACTGAACCCGAAAAAATAAAATTTGCTGAACCTGAACTGGAACTGAACCCCTAAAAATAAAATTTGCTGAACCTGAACCGGAGCTGAACCCGTAGAAAAAAAATTGCTGAACCCGAACCTGAACCGGAATTTTATTTTAAATGGATCCGGTTCGACCGTTTGATGCACAAATTTTAATTTTAAAGTCATTTGTAGAAGAATCAGAATCACAATTTTGTCTTTGAAGTTGCCGCAATTTTTTTGGTCACAATACTTGTTGTGTGGCAATACAGAAACGTTATAAACGACTTTTTCAGGCGAGAAGTTAAAGCAAAAACATGTCACTTGCTAGATAAAGAAAGCGAAATTTTAAATATATGCTAAAGCAGTTGTTCTTAAGCTTTTTACAGTGCCATACCTTTAAAAAAATACATATTAATATAGAGACATAGCAAACATAGTGAAACCATCGTTGGTGAAGCAAAATTATTTGACGCCATTGAAAAATTAAAGCTGCACAGTGCATGCTGTTGGGGAGCCACTCGACTGAAATTTAGTTACGTGGAGAAGTTTAATAAAAAAGCAGTGTAAACTTATCGAATGATTCGAATTCAGTGTAACTTATAGTTGCCTCAAATGGTTTTCACTAGCATGATGGTATCCCTAACAGTCGAGATTGAGTAAAAAATAATGCAATAAAGTTAATTAATTTTTGATTTTTCAAAAAAACAAAATTAAAAAAAAAAATTTGTTGAGATTAGGAAGAGAAGCTATTAACCTTCGCCTTGTAGCGTAAAGTTTAAGTAAAATTTTGTAAGCTTACTGCTTTTTTCTTATTTCTCAGCTTCTTATTAGGCTCAAATTTGCATGTTGGAATCTAAAAAGGCCTTCACTTTTGCAGTAAGGTTGATCGGGATGAGCTGTTCATAGTTTTTAGGCTTATTTAAAGATACTGTATTATAGCAGTGAAAATTGGATTACTTAAATTTTTCATTTGCATCAATGTTCGCTTCAACTTTACGTCAAAAATTTGTCTCTTAAGAAAAAAAAATCTTATACAACAAATTGATTTAATTTTTAATTTATTTCTAGTTGTAATTATTAAATCAAATGTTACCGTTTGAAGTTGCCACAATTTGTTTGAGCACTTGTGTGCCAACAAAGAAACGTCATAAACAACTTTATCAGCCGAGAAATGAAGAAAAAATATGTGCACTAGATACATGAACGTGCGCCAAAAGAACCAAAA
Organism: Diplosoma virens; assembly: GCA_963680785.1. Classification (NCBI taxonomy): domain Eukaryota; kingdom Metazoa; phylum Chordata; class Ascidiacea; order Aplousobranchia; family Didemnidae; genus Diplosoma; species Diplosoma virens. The sequence continues at coordinate 34,806,121 of OY796891.1, forward strand.
GGGGGACTCGCTTTTTTAAATTTCAAATTTTACAAAATAATACATAAATATGCATTAAAAACTTCTAAAGTTAAGGTTCGTTTCCACTACGAGCGTGGAATAGAGCATTCTTTGTTTCTTTTCATCATCTTTCCGCGCTTAAAATCTAAGTGAAGCAAATAAAGTCAATAAATCAAGCAAAGAGTACAGTGGCGAACAAAAAAAGTAAGACTTTTTTATTTTTTAAGATTTTTTAAAAATATCATTGTTAAAATTGAATTATATTAATATATATCAAGTAATATACTGTATCATTAAAAGAGCACAAAATATTATATTAAATCCAATATTAATTTATTTCTTTTTTAGAAATATAATTCAATTGCAACTAACTTATTTTTAAAAAATTTGATAAAATAAAAAATCTTATTTTTTGCTCGCCACTGTACTCCATTCCACGCTCATAGTGGGAAAAGAGCCTTTATGCGTCAATTTTTTATTATTATAAACTTGAATGACTTAATGTTTAATTTGTTTAAAACTTTAAAAGTTTAGATTTAGTAAGATAAAAGCCCGTTTCCACTACCGGCGTGAAACGAAGTATTTTTTGTTTTATTAATTTTTGTACTTCTTTCGGCGCTTAAAGGCAAAACGAAGAAAAAAATCATTGAAACAAAGAATACTCCAATCTACACTCGTAGTAGAAATAAACCTTAATGACGTTTCATACCTAATAAACCTTCTGCATGAGGGCCGCCACTAAAAAATTATCAAAAAATTCTTAGACAAGTGTATCAGTGGCTAGTCCAAGAAAGATCTATATAAACTCATGTAAACGCAATCTATAAGAAAGTTTTGAGATCACAAAACAACAAAAAACTTCCGTTGCAGCTTTTGGCGCCCGCAAGATCATTACTATAAATTTATTAGTAAGACTTGATTTTTACAACCAAGACCCATGCCGGTGAATTAGTTTAATATAATTTTTTTAAAACTTGTACCAGAATTTTTTAAAAAACCCTTTTTAAGAATATTTTTTGTGTTTCCGACTGTTTGCCATCACTCCTCCAGGAAGCGCGTCTACGGGCGCCCATGATAACATGAGGTAAGAAATTGTGTTTACAGTCCTAACGCTTGCAAGAAATAGATAAAAAATATATATTTCGAACCCGAACCGGAGCTGAACCGGAACTGAACCCCTAAAAAAAAAATTGTTGAACCTGAACCGGAACTAAACCCGAAAAAAAATTTTTTGCTGAACCCTACCCGGGACTGAACCCGAAAAAAAATTTTTTGCTGAACCTGAACCGGAACTGAACCTTTAAAAATAAAATTTGCCGAACCTAAACCTGAACCGGAACGTTATTTTAAACGGTTCGATTCCCTGGAATCAACACAATTAATGTGAAAAAACATTTAAAAAGGATCCAGGCCGAAGCGGATACAACATGTGAAAAATCAATTCTCAACAAGTACAATGTATTCTCTAAAGAGATAACAATGTAACCAATCAAATGTAATTTCAACGAGTTAAATAGAACAGTAAAAATGCGACTTTTCATTAAACCTTTTCGTTAAAACCTTTTCGATGCTGCTTCAAGGTCCTTCTCGATGAAATCTACTGTATTCCAAATGCTTCGCTGCCGTCTGAAATTCAATTCTTCAATTCTCTTTTAGATTGGTGCTTTTTCGATGTTGACTGCTGATATTTAACCTCGTAATTGCAGATTATTAATGGAATTTCCGTTTCCAAAAGAGTCACTTTATGGAATTCTCACCTTAACTTTTCGCGCTACCATTTCGCCTTAGAGGTTACGATAAGTTATGCCTGATGAGGTCCATGAGACCGAAACAGGCCTGTCGCATAATAATAATATTCCTCTTAGTTAATTTGTTTTAGTCGCTTTTTACTGATCCTGTTTAACTCGTTAAAACTACATTTGATCGGTTACATCAGCGTTTCTCAGTCTTTTTTTTCTGTGACCCAAACTGAGTTAAAACAACGATTTACAAAAAGGACTGCGACCCAAATAAATTTGAGTGAGCGCATAATGCAGGGGTCATGAACCTTTTTTGGGTAAGAGAGCCATAAAGGCTAAATATTTTTAAATGTATTTACATGAGAGCCAACAATGTTCCTCTAATTTTTAGCCGTATGTGGTGGGCAGAAATTTGTTTGTGAGCAAACTTATTTTGATTTCTTGATTTTCATCTTCAAAACGTAGTGATCCCTAAAAGAAAAAAACAAGGCGTTTTTTTGACTATAAACGTCTAAAAGTTACTGACACAATCGAGAAGTGCTGTTATTCTATTTGTGGCAATCAAATTGTCTAAACTAATTGTACGTTTTGCTAAAAGTAATTGTAGATATGAGCTTTCACGACCCATCTGCATAGTCTTGGCGACCCACATTTGGGTCGCGACCCATGGTTTGAGAAACACTGGGTTACATTGTGATCTCTTTAGAGAATACATTGTACATGTCAAACTTGTCAGCGTATATACGGGATGCATCGGTAAAATTTTAACCCAAAAAATTTGCTGAAACAGGTTAATGGAAGCAAAAAAAAGGTCATAATTTTAAATATTTTTCTAATTTCTTGATTTTCTTCTCGAAAAATTAGTACTGGCTTTGCTTCTTCCCAACCACACGCTGGCTGTAGGTTTCTACCCCTGGACTAGGTTCTAGAATTTGTGCTTCAAGTTTAGCTTTTTTTAAAATTCAGTTAAAATTAAAGTAAAGACTAAAAAAAAGTTTTCGCTTTATTGGGATGGCAAATCTCGGCCACGCGGAAAGTTGCGTAAACCTTTTTTTAAATGTTGAAATCAAAGTGAAGACCAAAAACAAAAATAAAAAAGGTCAACATCCAATCAGTTCTTCCAAAAAATCTATGTCGTTTTTGTAGATGAAACCTAGCTTTAATTGATTATTATTTTTATGTCGAGAATCTGATCAAAAAATTCTTCAAATCACTTTGCGGGCCGCGGAAATAATCTTCAAAAACTTGGTAGTACTCAGGGACGTGCCGTCAGGGGAGGCAAATGAGGCAGTGCCTCACCTGTGGAAATCAAATAAAGCAGAAATAAAATATTGAAGTCATAGTCTTTGCAAAATAGATTTAACTTGCTATTAGTTAAAAAAAATTAATAAAAATTATTCCGTACTTGCAGTACTTCAATTACTTTTGCTTTTTAACCCTAATTTTGACCGTTTAATCGTTGTATTTTCAGTGCTGTAATCATTTTGTCAAACGATTTTGTCAACAAAATCGCTAATACACGCTGGTAAGGCAGCTGCACGATTTGCCTCCCTTCAGATTAAAAAAAAGAAACAAAAGGGAAACAATTTAGCCTTTTTTCTCTTTTGATCAAAATATCTGTTGAAATGAGAGAGATTTGCGCAGTGGCGTATCTAAGGTCTTTGCCGCCCGGGACGATCCTCAAGTTTGCCGCCCCTCCTCAAAAAAATTACAATAAGACAATACATTTTTACCACTTTTTATTTAATGAAAATTGAATTACATAATTGAAATGAAATATCTCTTTCTGTGTTACATTTTAAAATTAAACAAAAAAAGATACATTCAAACACAATTAGCTAATTTTGTCGATTGAAATTGAATTAAATCCTTTTAAAAAAATATTAATAACTCATTAATGATTTCTTTTACTTTTAATCAGTGCAAAATTATCATTTAATCAGTGCAAAACATGTAAAGCGCAAAAAAACTTTCAAATGTTTTTCAGTAATTGATAGAACTTTTACTATCAAAATGATTTATAAAAATGATGCAAAATTGGAATACAATCATTCTTCAAAACAGATGTACTTTATTTTTCACAGTTGGTAAATAAAGATAAAGTAAAAAAATAACTATACTTTTTTACATTATGGTATTCTCATATAAAATGGAATTGGGGAATTTTGATGCAGCATTAAGAATGTTGGATCAAAAATAAACCAGGAAATTAGCTTATTTTGGGTGTTTCTCTCAACTTTAAGTTAAAGGTTGCGTTCGAACCTATCCTATCTTAACCCAGATAGAAACACCCAAAATATGCTGGGGTCCTGATCTAGGATTAACCCGAAATTTTTAATCTACTTAAAAAGAACCTCCTCCTTTGAACTTATGCAATGTACATTTTTCTTAAATTTGTGAATGGATAACCTATGGGAAATTCATGTGCTGATAGGAGAACATTAACTACAAGATTGGCAGCTCTCATCGTGCGAGCCGCTTTTTTGAGAAAATTAAGCCTAGTTAGAACTTTTTTCAGTTCTATCAAAGCTTCAGTATCAGCGTTAATAAAAGGCTTCTTGTTAATTAATATAGTTTCTTCAGCATCAGCGTTAATAAAAGGCTTCTTGCTAATCATCATTTAAATAAATTACTTTTGCAATAAAAATGCAGATTTTAAAACCACTGTTTTCTTTTATCATCACCCTTTATATTTAGCAACATCTGATCGTATTTGTGATGGTATTTAGTTACCAAAAAAATTTAGTACTTCATGTACGGTGCGATCACAGATCCAGAGAATCGAGTTGAAAATTAGATTTTAAGAAGTCGTACTGTACATCGGTACAGTAATTGTATTTTTATAACTGCACTAGAAATGGTTAATTTATTTTGATAAGGAAAAATTCACCTTATCCGAAATAACAGACAACGATCTCCACAAAGTAAAGTTGATTGAAATGGGACGCCAAGTTGCTCTGCTGGTGCTGATAGCTTACTTAAAGTCCCGCCCCCTAAAAACTGCGTGGCGGACCGCCCCTACGGCCCCCCTCTAGATACGCCACTGGATTTGGGGCGTGCCGCAATTATGACACCGGAAAAAAAAAATTTCTTAACTCCCGACATTTGCTAAAACAAGATAAATCTTCGTTCTCAGCAAGTCAAAAGACAAGCATTGTGCAACTGCAAAGCAATAAATTTATTTTAGAATTTAGTAATGGAAAATGATTTTGTATCTAAGCTAAGAAAATTTTAAACATTAAGTTTTCAATCTAATTTTGGTATATCTATAATTCAGTGTTTGAACCTCAATTTTTGGTAACATTTTTATATTTATAACATACATTTCTAACTAACACTAATGCAAAACTATCCCTTACCTTAAGAGTAAAAGATCAAACACTTTGTTTCTTATTTTTTAAGTCAAAAGGAATGCAATTCCAATAAGCTGGACCACGGTGTGAAATAGCTTGTTGAAATACTGTGGTGGAACATTTCTTTGGAATAAAGATAGATTTTTTTCTGGTATTGTATTTACATGTAGATTCGTTTTTAGTAAAAATATCTTTAAATGCAACTCGGTTTTTACCATTTTTTTGCTTAAACATAAACACAATTCGTTCTTTAGTTAAGAGTTGATCTATTGTTAACAATTTGTTTTCTTTCATAATATCACAAACAGTTGAGTTACTGCTAAAACTTAAAACTAATTTAACAAATTTATAGCACAGTCGTTGTAATCTATTAACCAAGGTTTTATTGCCATAACACCAATTTAAAATGCAATAAGAAAGCTGACTGTTTATAAGAGAGTGTTAGAATAGGAGAAGTTCACTTCATTTTAATAACAGTTACAAGAACACTACGTAGTTTAGATATTATGTGATTTATGTGTTTTAACCATGATAAGTGCTCTAGAAATTTTATACATTCAACTGGTTTAATTTTTTTGTCATAATACGAAATTGTTCCAATTTCAATTAATAGTGTGCATGAAAATTAAAGTCTTGTCTTTCCATTGCAAGAAAATACTTTTTACCCCTTCCTCCACAATTTTGATTTTTTTATACTGCGAAGTTGTTTTTACTTCACCGAAAGAAATTTAGTAGGAAACGCCGAAAAACCTTTAAATCTTTAGGAAGCCATATGGGTCAACGCACAATCAAAAGTTTTTCGGCACCTTCCAAAAGATATCTTTAGGAGGTCATGGTTGTGCCAAAAAAGTAGGTTATCTGCCAGAAAATTTAAGGATTTAAACTTCTTCGCCTCTTGGATCCGATGATGAAAGCATAGCAAGCATGTGGAATCAAAGGGTCTCATTCAAAATCAAATTTCTTAAGACTTTTATAATCTAAAGAATCGATTTGTCTCGATATAAACAGATTTCGCAATTCTAATCTTAAACGAAATTGAAAATTTTGCAAATTTTTATAAACAAAAGAATTTTTTCATAGGCAGCGTGGTCGAGTGGTTCGAGCGCCGTGCTTGTGATCAACATGGTCTCGGCTCAAAATCTACTCGAGTCATTCTGTTATGTCCTTGCGAAAGATACTTTACGGCACTTTCCCCTGCTTGGTGATCTTGGAAAGCAGTTTTAAAATTTATAGTCATATTCCTATTCTTCTTCTAATTTCGGCCTTTCCCTTCAGTCAGGGGTAGCCACAGCGTATTATCTGCCTCCAAACCGTCCTGTCTTCAACGTCTGTCTCCTTCGCACCAATGTCTATCCCGCATATCTTCTTTCACTAGATTTAAAAATCTTCTTTTTGTTCTCTACCCTCCTTGACCCTGTACTCCAACTTTTTTCTACAAACTACACTCGTGAACAAAAAAAATGGGCCAAGAGTGAAAGAAGGAAATAAATAGATTTTTCGATATTTTTGCATGAATTTAATTAAATTTAATTGGAAATTCCTATTTCAGATCATTATTATTATAGCATATAATAATTTAGTGATAAAAAATAATCCTGAAATGGTAAGATCCCATCTTGGCGAAGATATAAAAAACCGAATTGCAGGGTTAAGGCAGTCTAAATTGACTTACAAGCAGATTTTTGATATTTTAAGAAAAGAAAATGTGACAACATCTCTCTCTGCTGTGAAGCGAATTGGTCAAAGATTCGAAATCGAAGGTTCAGTAAAAAGGAAATCTGGATCTGGTCGCCCTAAAGCATCCACTTTCAAGGACGACCACAGGCTTAAAATGACTGTTTTGAAGGACCGAAAGAAAACTTATGTTGATCATAGCAAAGAATTCAAAACAGCGGATGAAAAATCCCTTTCTAGAATGACAATATTTAGACGAATAAAGAAAATGGAATTTTCTTCAAAATGGTGCGCAAAGAAGCCATTATTATCTAAGAAGAACATCAATGATAGAAAAACATTTTCCTTATGTTATGGCAAGAAACATGCAAAATGGTTCAGGAATGTTTTCTGGTCAGACGAATCAAGATTTTGTCTTTTTAGTGATGCTCCCAAACGCTGCATTCGAAGACCCGGAGAAAGATTTTCCCCAAATTGCATAAAAACGACAGTAAAACACGGGAATGGAGGGATAATGGTATGGGGAATTTTACTGCCGCAGGAGTTGGGGAACTTATTAGATGCGAGACGTCAATCAATGCAAAGGATACATTCGAATATTAGAAACAGGACTGTTACCAAGTACTGAGAAGCTGGAAAACCCAAAACATTATTTTTCAACAAGATAATGCTCCTGCACACACCGCTAAAGTCACTAAAAAATGGCTTGCCGATAATTCAATTGATGTGATGTTTTGGCCTGGCCAAAGCCCCGATTTTAACCCAATCGAGAATATTTGGGCCATAATATCTCGTACATTGGCTGGAAGAACTTTTTCGAACAAAGACAAACTTGGGAAGCTATGCAAAGTGAATGGAATAGCATCTCCTCTTCACATTGCTCCACTTTGGTAGAGAGCATGTCTAAAAAGATTGATTTTTTAAAGAAATCAAAGGGGAACGCAATTCTATACTAAGCTTATATTAAAGTAAATGTCTTGTTCTGTGTCTATTAGACTCATTCATGTTTTCTTGTTCGATTTATTTTGTTTAATGTAGCTTTTTGTTCAATAAAATGTATAAAACTTGCTTGGCCCATTTTTTTTGTTCACGAGTGTACATACCTGCCCCTTTCACCTTCGTTGAAACTCTCAGAAATTTTCAAGATCCTACTTCATCACCGTTTCTTTGTTCCTTTGATATTTCCAGCCTTTTTACCAACGTTCCCCTGCAAGAAACTATAGAAATCTGTGCCAATGCTCTCTATGATGATAACCTAGTACCACTTCCGTTTCCCAGGAAAATTTTTATTGAGCTAATGCAAACGGCCACCTCGTCGGTTGAATTCAGTTTCAACAACACTATGTACCGACAGACTGATGATGTTGCTATGGGGTCCCCGTTGGGTCCAGCCCTCGCTGTATCTTTGTTGGTTACTAAGAAACCAAACTCTTTCTCAATGTGAAGAAACCTCTTATTTACTACCGCTACGTTGATGACACCTTTGCGGTTTTTAAAAATGAAGACGATTGTGAAAAATTTCTCTTTTTACTCTTCCTTACGCTTCACGTTCGAAAAAGAACTTAACTCTTCCCTCCCGTTTCTTGACGTCCTAGTTGAAAAGCACAAAACTGGATTTATCACTTCTGTGTATAGAAAATCGTGCTTTACCGGCCAATACGTACACTGGGATTCTTTTAGCCCTACGAAGCGAAAAATCAATCTTGTGACTACACTGGTTTACCGAGCTATGTTTATCTGCTCTAGCAGCAGGCTTCAGGCCGAGCTTGACAAAATTCGATCTATCTTGGTTGTTAATGGGTATCCTAACCATATTATTACATCCAGATTTTCCAAGAAGATTTGATAATTTAACCAGTCATCTCAATATGGACCCAAGAAATGCCCCGTTTATCTCCATCTTCCATTACTTGGAAATGTTTCAACCAAATTTGAAAAGCAAATTGCTATAGCCATTCAGCGTCGCTATTTTGCTGTTGAAGCACGTGTTTTTTTACAACTAGGCCTCTTCTCGCAACCAAGAAGGATATATTGCCTGCCCATCACCACAATAATGTTATTTATCAATTTGTGCGCCATTGCAATAGCCGGTACGTAGGACGTACATCCTAAAGGTTGCAAGAACTCATTAAACAACATGTTCCAAGGTTGATCAAAAACCATCGTTCCTCCCAAGATCGCTCTAATCTTTCCCGTGCCTGCAAGAAAAACAGCACTTCTCAAATCATCGCCCATGATTCTGCTATTTAACAGCATCTTTCGAAAAACCTTTCCTGTGCCAGCCAATACAGTGACGCTAAATTCTCTATCCTTGCCCGAGGACGTACTTCTTTCCACCTCTTCGTTTTTAAAGCTACTTTTATCAAATCTTTTCAAGCTAATCTCTGTCGACACAAGGAATTTCTTTACAGTTTAAAACTCATTTATTAACACTCTTTTACTTTCAATTCTGATTGGTTGCTCTCTTGACCAATCAGAATTGAAAGTAAAAAAGCGTTAATGAATGAGTTTTAAACTGAAAACAATAGTGCGTCTGATTGGTTGCCTCTCTTGACCAATCAGACGCACTCTTGTTTTCTTTTTTATTTCTAATTGGCTGCCTTTTTTAACCAATCAGACTATTCTCCTTTCCTATATAACCACGATCGAATCGCTCTCAGTTCATTCTGACGATTTCTCCCAATAAGTGTCACATAAAAAGTCTTCAAGGAATGAACACGCTTTTCAAAGCTATCTTAAAGTTCTGTACCGCCAATCGAATCTTTTTTTTATAAGAGAATTATTAATTTTAATGGTTTCAATATTAGAAGCCGATACCAAAACTCGTGGTTACAACAGTGTTAATCCGCACGAGTGTCACACTTCAGTTATAATTCTAGTCTTAACCTTATAACTCTGTAGTTGATTCTCGGTTTTTACAGTAATTTTTAAGCTTTTGATTGTGACATTATCTTTTCAATTATTAGGTAGTGATTGCGTAATCGGTACACCACTCCCCATTTATTTTATTTTGTCTACAAGTTGTTATTATTAGTCATTATAAAAAGTCGTTTTACTGTTTTATTCAAGCGCATTGACTGACTGAATTTTTAAGGCGTTGCGACCTTTTTGCGGCCGATGATGCAATTTTGGCCAGAGTGTTTAAGAAACAATTGGTATCGTCGTCTACTACTATTTAGCTAATTCTACTAAGTTACGTAACCTGTTTACTACTTTATCATATGATTTTATTGCGATGTCATAAACTGCTTTGTCCGATTGCTGGACCTAGTATAAATAATAATTCTAAAAAGTCTTGTTCGTTCTAGTAATTTCAATTTTGTTTGGGTAACATTGGCTGATATATAAAAATAGTGCTGTAAATTTTATCATTTCATTCTAGTTGATTCATTCCAGTTGAAAAGTGCTGAGGAATCGTTTGTGTTACTCTCGCCTGTATGGCGTCGTTTAAATGTTGAAGCGGTCAATGGTCAGTGTTGACGCCTTGGAAGTTAATTCTACAATGAGATAGAATTGTCTTAGCCTGTGTAGATAACAAACAAACTATTAAGTTTAATATTAGCCATCGGGGTGCTGATTTAACCTTAGTTAGTCAGTACGAAGTTGTTGAGTGATTATTCGCAGTTGTTGGTGCTGTGAATTGTTTTGAAGTTAGGCTAAACTTTAAGAGTCAAATTTTACGAGAATCGATGAAGTTTTTTTAATTTTTGTGAATACATTCTTATAGTCAGTGTCACAATTCATTCTTAGTCCTAATCTTAAGAACCCCTGCATTAAGAACTGCTGTTCTAAGTCAAACGCCAAACATGAATCAAAGAGAATCAAATTCTTTATTATCAATATTTTCATTTCAAACTTGACATTTACGACCGATAAATTTCAAAGTTATTATTTTTCATTGGTCGTCATCAAATAATCGCCTTTTCAATATTGAACGGCCTGTGCCACTTGAAGAAATTAAGCCGCTTTATATTCTCAAGATCACATGAGGAGATATTGGTATAAATTCGTTGCACTGGTTTGACCTGCTACTACTTTATTGCAGGCAACCCAGGCAATTAATTGTGGAAATCAAGTCGTTGGTCGAATTCGGAATTTTTGAATAGTTTCTTTTTTTAGTTCTGCTGCACCATCTAGCGGATCAATTGCTGATGGGTTTTCTTTCATTAAATACATCTGAAAAAAAATAGCAATCTTGAAACACAATTTCCATGTTTGTTTCTTGTTTTAATGCAATGTAACTTGCAAAATATAAATAGATTTTAATTTTTGAATACAATGCTTTCTACATTATTAAACATGTTTTTATATTGTTTGGTATTATTGTATTAACTTTTGTTGGTGTCGGAGTTATGATTGTTGGTGTTGAAGTTATCATTTTAGATACTTCGCCAAAATATCTTCCTACCAATAAGTAAGAACCAATATGTTGTAGATAAAAAATTTTTCTCTTTTTCTTTTGAAGAATAATGATATAAAACCTTAATAATTTTTAAGATTGTCTGTTGATTAAATAATTGCTAATTTAGTACAGTATTATGAAAACCTTAGAGCGCGATTGATCTTTTTTCAAATAGATCAAATGTACAAAAGCATACAATTACGTTAATCTATAAACTTGTGTCCTTTTTGATCATAAATAAGTAGCAGGCCTACATTGTATTGAACGCAATCAAACAACAATTTGGCAAAATTTTTCTTGTTGATTGTTAAAAAAACCATTACCCGATGTCGTAATTGAGCAATATTTTTTTCTAATTTTTGGTTTAATTTCGCTCCTTCTCGAATTCGTGTTTGATCGCGAAAAAAATCGTTTTTCAGCTCGAGCACTTCGTTAATCAGTTCAAGTTGATAGGCTGCCATCTCGACATTGGTTTTGCGCGTCCTGTATTCTTTCAATGTAGCTTTGTCCTTGTCACGTACCACGGAGTCGATTTTATGATTTACGGACGAGAGCCTGCAAAGTGCAATGTAATAAACATTTGTTTCGTGAATTCGCACAAAAATGCCACAAATGCATTTTCCGACTCTGGTGTGGGCATGACGTGAGTCGAGTTTTAGTAAGAAGCTTTTAAATAAAGAATTCAAGATATTTTATATAAGCTGCCAAAAAATAAGAAAGTTGTTTTTTAATAAACTCGTTTCACGAACAAAATTTGAAGTTTCTAAGGAGTGGCGCCAACACTTTAACTACTGTAATGAATTGTTGATTTGTTGATCGCTTACGCCAAGTTTTGATGTGGAGAGCCCATAGTCAAATTGATATGTTTTGCGTCCTAAAGGCTAAATTAACTGATCGTCATTGGTAATTTTTGTAGAAGTTTTATGCTGGTAGCCGGACGTTCGACGATAAAGCTCTTTTGTCTAGTGATAATCTCTCTCTCTTTGCATTAAGTTTGAGGTGACTGCGTTGCTTATTCTTCTTCGTTAATTAAAACCACGGAGGTAGTGGTGCTTAATAAAGATTAATATCGTATCAACTACCTTTCACGCAATTGCTGATTTCGTATCATTGTCCGATGATTGTTTGCACGAGCGGTTTCAAGTCGTTTCTGCTGAGCGAGAACTTCTTTTTTCATTGCCATCACTTCTTCTTCGCAAGATTTTTTCAATTTTTCAGCTTCCGATTTCACTTTGGCCAATTGCAATTTCAAGTTTTCTGCAACTTGACTTATTTGCTCGCTCCTGGAGTAATTGGTGCAGTATTTTTAAACGCATATATCATTATAAACCAGAAATATTCAGAAAAAAATGAAAAGAACTTTTACGACAAAGTAATTGAGTCCATTAAATTATGCTATAGTTCTGAAACTCCCGAAAATCAATTACGCAAAAGATGGTAGCCTACTTTTGTAACAGTTGTTCGTTTTCAATATGAAGTCTTTTTTCTTTTTCTACTTGACTTTGTTGCTTTTCAATAAGAAGTTCGATTCGAGCATTTGCATTGGAGATTTCTTGTTCAAAGCGTAAATTTGTTTCTGCAATGTTAAACATTTTTATGTTTGTGTGAAATTTCATTTTTATTTTTTTTATTACATTTGAAGTTTGAAATATTTTAATTTGGCTTATTATAGAAAGTCGTTGTGCTTTTTTGTCTTTTATATTATGTCCTTAAAAAGAAGTCCCTACGATATAATCGCAGTTATCTTTTATAAAATGCGACATCCATTCCAGTTCGACAACAATTGACTTTCGCCTAAGAACATAAAAGCATCACAGCCGTAACTATCTTTAAAAATTGCTTCAAAATGTAGAGAATAATAGTGTTTGAAAAAAACTTTTGTACGACTAAGTATTCAAGATAAATTCAAAAAAGTCTGACAAAAGGCCATATTTTTACAAAGTACTTCTAGCTCCTGTCCAGGAAAATTTTATTTATTTGATTCAAGTTTGAAAACCCATTTAACAGCAAACAAACAAAATAAACACAAATTTAGATCCACAAAAAACATTAACTTGAAAACCAGTCAATTTAACAATCCAAAAAACGACTGTAATATTTATAGTAAAAAGATTTAAAGAATGCATCGGAGTGAATAAGACTTTTAATGAAAAAATTGATGGAGTAAAAACAGCAATTTACATACATTTTCGAAAGCTAAAAACTTTTTTTATGAAATTGTATCAAAGTAATTACCTTTTAATTTATTGTTTTGTCTCAACATCCATTCTGCTTCTTTTTTTAATTGATTTCTTTTTTGCTCCAAGTTTTGACAATTGGTAGTTAATTGATTTTTATCTTCTTCCAAAAGTTTAACTTTTTCTTTCAGGTCGTAGACAATTGCTTTGCATTCGGACAACTATAAAATAGTGTTCTATTTTCAAAACCAAGCGTATCTTGTACCTGTAAAACTTTTTATATAATGAGTAGGCTAAGGTACAAAAAAGCTGTATTGTCCGGAAAATATAAAAGACGCCACTGCAATAACGATTTTACAAAAGTCGCATTTGCATTGCAAATAAAACGACTAAAAAACTTTATAAAATGATTAAATTTTATTCATCCTCTATTTTTGTCAAAAAAAAAATTTTTTTACAGAAACTAAACCTACTGCTTTGTTTAAACGTTGTTTATCGGTTGCCAGTTTTATATTTTCTTCGTTTACTCTGTTGACGTCAGCAATGATTCCAGCTACAAATTGTTCGCGCTTCGCAGCAAATCGTTGATTATATTCAATGTATTTAGATGTTTTCAAGGCCAGTTCCTGGGTCTCTTCGATAAAGTGTTCTTTTATTTTGACGAGTTCTTCTTCGCACTAAAACAAATTCCCCCAACCAACATAGATTTTACTAATAATGGGAAAAAACAGCTTATAGCTTTTTAAACTACTTATAATACAATGAGTATTTTTTTATAAAAAATTTTCTAACAAAGCATGTTTTAAAATTTATTAGCCTAAATTACTCGATCTTTTTAATTTAACCTTCCTTGGTCATTTACTCTTGATCGGTGACTTACTCTTAAACACTTAGATAGACTATTGAAAACAACTTTAGTTTCATTCTAAAAAATAGACAAATAAGCAAACTGGTTGCCTGGTGATTAAAAAATTTCAAGTTTTACGTTGTTCAGTTAATGACGTTGTAAAAAAAGTTTACTGATTTGTGAAGAGAAATCGAAATCACTTACAAACTAGATGTCCAGTAGGTCATTCGTGTCAACTGTAAACTCAAAGCCGGTTGCTTCTTAAATCTACTTTCGTATTTAAATTCTAATAAAATTGCTATAATTTTGTTCCAAGTCTAAGTTATAAAATTTGTTTGTCGTTTTACAGTTTGCTATTAGTTTTTAGTTAAAGTTCCCTATGAAGAGAAGTCTGTACTTTAAGCGTGGACCGCTTAGGCTGACTTACATTTCAATGTTGTTTTTTTTATTTTGGTAAGCATCTACGCTAATCGTTGAAAGCAAAACTACAAAATATAACAATGATACCCGAGCCTATACGCCAGATTTATGTGTACAAAGCTGGGGCATGGGGACAAGTGACCCCCAAGACGCAAAAAATTTGGCAGAATCAGATTTTTTCGGATAGTGAGCATGGATTTTTGGATAGAACAAAGTTATGCCAATTTTCTGAGCAGATTTATTTTCTCCTATTTTGAAAAAACAATTTAGTTTAGAAAAACGATGTAAAATTATAGCGTAAGCACTTTTTTTGTCTTTTTTTTTTTTTTTGGCAAAACCAATCTATTTGCATACTCAGCTTTTAGTCTCGTCGCCAATTTAAAGTTAATAGATAAGAAAAAATCAAAAAAAGCTCTTCATAATAAACCTTTACTATATTTGGGATTCTCTATGGAATGATGCAAAAACATAATTTGGGCAATGGTCGCATAAAATTTGGGAAATATCATTTGGTCCCCAAGACTTTTTGGTCTGGCACGCGGATAGAGAATATGCCAAGTGTAGACCAGGCCTTTATCATAAAACTTCACAACGGCTTATATCAAATAAAAGATTTGTAAAACAAAGTTGAAAAACAGCTTGTCGCTGTTAATTTTTAAAATGTTAATAACGTATAAGAATAATTACAAAAATTGAAGTTAATATTTGAGTAAGAATTACTTGGAAATAATTGTCCCTGTCTTCTTCGTGTTTTTTCTTTTCGGCGAGGGCATAGTAATAGGTTTGACGCAAAGCGTCGTTTAACTGTTCGGCTTTCTTA
Source organism: Diplosoma virens (assembly GCA_963680785.1). Taxonomy (NCBI): domain Eukaryota; kingdom Metazoa; phylum Chordata; class Ascidiacea; order Aplousobranchia; family Didemnidae; genus Diplosoma; species Diplosoma virens. The sequence continues at coordinate 34,821,553 of OY796891.1, forward strand.
ATGTCATCATACTTTTCTTTGAATAAAAATGTTCCGCTTTTGCTTTCTTCGTACAGTTGATCAAGTTCCTTTCCAGAGTGCTGCAACTCCTTCCACAAAAATTAAGAAAGTTTAAGAAAAAAGCTTTTTGAGCTTAAACCGTTCAAAAGTTACAAATAACGAAAAAAAGAATTCTGATATTTCTTTAACTTTTATGGATTTAAATTTTTGCTTTCGAAAAGCGTTTTTGCAAAATGCGGCAAAATGACATTTTTAATGAAATGTTGAAGCGATTTTATAAAACTTTCGAGAAACTTTAATCACCCAAGAATTTTTTACGCTTATATTTGATTGTTAATTTTTCACTATTGTCATAGAAACAAACTACTTTGAAAACGTGTAAGATTCTAACTATGCGTAAAGATACCCATGAAAAAATAGCCTAAAATTATATCACAGACCTACCTGCCATAGCTTTGAATATTCAGCACTTGACAGCTTGTTATCCAAAGAAGAAAGAACTTTTTCCAGTGAAGTCTTGCAAAAAATAAAAGTACAAAGGCATAAAGATTTTTTTTTTTAATTTGTCTGGCAACTAGTTCATTACTTTAGTCGTTGTAATTGGTTTTGGGGTGCAAGAAAAAAATCTGTTATACTTTTATATAATTAAAAAGGTTTTTTTTTAATTCTGAAGCGCCACAAGTTTGTTTTTTAAACTTATTTAATTGCACTTAACTTACATTAGGTCTATTTATATTTTGATTCCACAAAGCTTTTTCATCAAATTTGGAAGGAAATGACATGTACATGCTATTTGAATTATTCATTCAAATATTGCTGACATAAATTTAAATTAGCAAAAATTAGGTCACCTTTACAACAACGTCCAAATCAATTTAAAACTTTATAACTTGTTTTTAACTTGATCTCTTATATAAGATGTGTTTTGCCGAAAAGGTCTAAAAGCAGAAAATAAATTCCTTTGTTATTTTTATTGCAAATTTTTTTGTGACGAAGAGTCCAAAGATATTTTTAAACGGTGAGCTTCTGAGCTTACGTATATAAAAACATTAGTAATTAATTAATTTTTTAAAGAAAAATATTGAGTTTCTTAACTTGTCTTGACTTGACATGCTGACAAAGATGATAGCCTGCTAATATATATGGTTCTTAGATAAGAAATGGAATTGGGTTAAAAATTAGCCAGAGTCCGGCCCGAGCTCGAAAAGTAAATTTGAAGCCCGAGTAAAGCGCAAAATATCCCATGCAATGTTTTACGTTTTAATTTTTACTTTGCATTTGTGAAAGCCTCGTATTGTGTGGATAGATGTAAAGTACGTAATCCATGATCTATGAAGCAATGCATAAAGAAACTGTTTCCAATCAAAGCCCTGACTCAGCCCGAACCCGGCCCAAGTCCATCTCTGCGCCGAGTAGCAGTTGGGATAAAGGTTTAAATCGGTTTTTTTACAAATTTGTGAATTCGCTCAGGGTCGAAGCAAAGTGTAAATTTCTAATCGCGCGTTTTTATTGAATGACCTAGATTTTAGTTTGTCTTTTAGCCTATTTATTTTGATGACTAGCTGAACACGATAGAAACGTTAATTTTAGGGAAATTGTCAAGCAATGACTTGCCCTGTTCTGACCTGCTCGTTCTCACTCGGCTACGCTGACGACTTTATTGATTTCGTTGTGCGCGTTCGTATTATGCTTTATGTTGAAATTTTCTTCAGAATCAGAACATGAACTTCCAAAAAAGTTTGAAATCTACAATTAAACCAGGTCATTGGTTACATTCCATTTTACGCTTGTTTAAGGTCCGTGAGTTCTTAATTTTTTGAAGAAAAGCCTACGGGCTGTGATGTCCGTACAAAAAGCTGGGCCTGGTGCAAAAAAATTGGGGGGCCACTTTTTAGTGTTCCGAAACAAAGTGATCTCTAAACAAAAAAAAAGGTCATCACTTTGGGGTTGCCACCGTCACGGTACTAATATGAAAAAATAAACCTATATCTTGCTTAGGGTGAACACCTTTTGACGTTTTTAGGGGGGGTGGTGCGGCCACACCACTCGCACCGTACTAAAGCCATCACTGCTTGCGGGCGTGAGGACCTTAGACAAATGACAACCACTTGCACAGACTAAAAATTGAAAGTCATAGGCTATCAAATATTTTGTAGGTAGCCTATAATCTAATCTATACCATAGGTGGGAAACCTGCAATCCTCATGAGTTTTTTGGCGGCTTCCATGATAATTTAAAAAGTAATAGAATTATGTGTCAATGACAGCTACTGATAAATAGAAAGCCTTTTTTTATTTTAGAGATCAGTACATTTTAGAGAGAAAAATTAAGAAAATGGGGACAGATTCAACGTGAAGACCTTTTTTTTAGAGATCACTGTTTTTTTTAGGAAGAAAAATCAAAAAACCGGGAAAGATTCAAAGTGGTGACGCTGTTTTCTTGAGTAATTCTACTTATGCGGCCTCCTTTACTATCGCTGAATCTCATGTGGCCTCTAATAATGAAAAGGTTCCCCACATCTGGCCTAAACTTTATTCTAAATAATTCAATCGTAAAGTTAATTTTTAATAAGTTTTCGATTCAGCAATAAATAACTTTAGATACAGTGCTTCCTCAATTATCCGGTCTAGTTGGGTCGTTACTTTTAAAAATATGAACAGATAAGCAAATAAACTGATTGATTGAATTCTTATAGTCAAAGCAAGAAAAGTATACACTATTGTTTAGATCTACACTTCAATAAAAAATAAATTATTTTTAGATTGTTTGCGAATAGATTCACGTTTTCTTAGTAGCTTTTGAAATAATTTTGAAACAATGTACTGTGGTATCCACTACTTTGTGATGTACCAAAATTCATTGTACAAAATAAAGCGGCTGGATAATTGAACGCCGGATAAACAAGCTACAGATGATCGAGGAAGCACTGTAATAAACTTTATTCTATTAACTCAGAAGAGACTCAAATATTTGATTTTCTTAACTACACAAAAATAGATTTTGCTCTGAAATAAATTTTATTTGAAAATCTTTTTCAAATGTGGGTAATAACCTTTTTCTCTTTTCCACAGTTTTCCGAAAACTGATGCGATTTTTAACGCTTTAATGGTCATAAACTCCAAAAGTTTTTTATTTCCTGTAGTTCCAAAAGTCTTTTATAAATTCCGAAAGCTACAAAAGTCTGATGGTAACATTTAGCTCTAGCTGTAGTCATGGATTTGAAACAGAATATTAATTTTCTACAACACCATTCTCAAATGTCAGCTTATTTCTTCTTTGAATTGTATTTACACAAAAGTAACTGATTTTGGCTTGAACATATAGCTATTATTAGTTCATCGCTCTTCCTCCTTCTTTTGTCAATAAACAATGGCCGACTTTTTCGAAATGACATAGAAACTTTTAACAATGACTGGAACAATATCTAGTATTTAAGGTTTGTCTTGCAACCTACATTATCATCAACGTCACTCAGTATCAAATTTATCGCTTGCTAAATTTTCTTCTTTTTTCTACAGAGAGTCCAAGAAAAAAATGTCAACAAGCAAAAACTTTTTATGTACTTTTTGTTCTGATTTTATTTTTCTTCCTTTTTAAGCGGGGCTGCCTAACCAGCGGCCCACGAAGTCTCTTGATGGGCCCGCAAAGGAATTTTTAACTAGATGCCCGATAAACGTCAGCAATTTTTTAGCCGATCCGATAAACGTCAGCAATATCAGCAAAATTCTTTCTATTGACGTGCAATAAATTCAATTACTTTGATCCGGTAAAGTTTTAATAGTTTATCTTGAAAAAATGACCTAGAACCAATGAAGACTTTTGTTTTGGTCTTTATCATACACATAAAAATAAGATGAAGACCAAAAAAGGCCTTCATTTTTATTTCAAAATAAAGATCAATTAGAATCAAAGTGAATACCTTTTTTTGGTCTTTACCTTAATTTCTGTGCTGATTGCGAAAATTTAAAATAAACTTACTGATAAACTTATTGAAAAAAATTTGGCCAGCGATGGGTAAAGCGTTCTGCAGGCCTGGTTTAGTCTATCTATTTTCGGCATAGCATATCTATTTTCGGCACAGAAGTACGTAATGTTTACTTAAAGTTGTGCACGTGTGCGGAAGTAAAACGTGTTGGGATTAAAGTACGGTGAAGACTACATAAAAAATCTGTGCGGACAAGATTTTAAAAAATTTTTAATTCAAATTTCTTTAATGACTTTTTAAGTTTTCAAGCAAATATTTCTGCAAAAATATTTGAATTTATTGATGCGCGACAAAATAATTGCTTTTTTCGTTTCCCGCTGTTTATTCTTCATAAATACAGCTTTACATTTTAGCCCTATTGTTGGTGCTTTAGGTTTAAAGACCTAGACCTAGTTTTCACTACTGATTACTGTAGATGGCTCGTGGGTTCCACGCAGCAGCTCATCGTTTACGCAAGTTCGGGACCCATGATCTTTCGAGAGGTTGGTGAATAAACTTAATTTATTGTAGACAAACCAATCAAGCTAATATGATGCACTTCTACGCAATGATAAAATATTTTATCTTGAATTAAAAAAACAGTTCATCTAAACTATGTTCTGGATTTTATAACGTTTAGAAAAAAAGAGGTTTTTGGGACTTGACTCTCCCGTAATATCTAATCCTATGATAGCGCGAATATTTTTTACCTCCTGAAACTACAAGTTTCGCGTGTCAATGAACTTCAAATGAAGAAATGCCGAAGTAAAGATTAAAGATGGTTTTCGTCTCCAATGAAAGAGCAAAAAAATCTTTTTAGCTTTGAAAATTAAATGAACATTAAAGAAAAAGAATTAAAAAAGCCTTCCCGTCAAAGATCTTTGGTAGACGCCTATGTAAAAGCGGAAAGATGACATGATCGAAGCCACTCATAAAAATTTTAGAAAGATCCGCACTCGACTCTTTTTTTTGTTTGATGAGTTCACAAATCTATTGCCAAACTGTATTTTGCATTCTTTTGGTATTTTTTCTGGCCAAGTCAATTAGTCAATCAATCATAAATAAGTCTTTTTAAAATATAAATGTTACTTTTGCTTTGATTGTTCTCTTCATTTAGGTAGTCACTAGTCAGTGATAGGTATTTTGTTGCGCTAATAGGCTATAGCATAAATCAATATTAAACCTAAAATCAATGTAATATCATTTAATTTATCGCCACCGAACAAATCTCGGACAAAAGGCGAAACAACCTACAGTACATTCGATGCAAATGCCTTACAAATATGAGTAAAATATCCCACGATCAAAGCCGTGATGATGGTTGTGTCCCATGTCTGGGTTCGGAAACAGTCTTCAGTACCGGCATCCTGTTTCCATCCATGATAACACAACACAATTTAACGAAGTCTTATTTAAATAAAATCGAAGCACTTACTCTTATTCAAATAGAATCAAAAAATAAAAGAAACGATTAATAACGCATAACTTATCACAACAACAGATTGTATTTTAATTGCATGCTTAACCTTAATCTAACTAAACAAACTAGCACATTTAAAGCATAAGTAAGATATCAACCTACTGTAAACCTTATCTAGCTAAACTGAACTGACCCATCTTTTTTTTAAGCGAAAGAATTCAAGACGCGTTATGACGTAATTACATGTATATAAACATCACAGGTGGTTAAAATGTTTTGAGAATCAATTTGTTTATCTGAACTTGCTTCACACAAACATCACAAGCTCAAACTTTTCAAATGAAGTAAAAGTTAATCTTACATCCAGAAACGGACACAATCTTGATCTTTGATCATGATCGCTTTTATTTTAGGATTTTGATCATAATTTAATTAAGGTCCCTATATTTCGCATGATCTTAATCTTGAAGTTCGTAAAGATCAAAACCACTTCAGATTTTCATATATCTCATTAAACGACGATTATTTAAGTTTTTTGTAGAGACATCAATATCTGTTTTAAAACAAGTTTTTTAATTAAATAAACTAGTCCAAAGATTTTTGAAAAATGTTTTGAACCGGACATTCTTATTTTTCAAGATGCCTAAGCAGAACTTTAATGAAAGAGAGTGCTCTTCAAGAACCCATATTTTCTTCGAACATCACCGAACATCTATAAGCCTATGCCTATTTCAAGTTACCAAACCTTTTTTGAAAAAAAAACTGTCTCCAAGCGAACAAAAATGTTTTTCATCCATAGAAAAGTTGTGTGAAAAATCTACCTGCCATAAAAGAGACCAATAAGGCCTATATAGTTTTCCGTGGCAGTTGGATTTTTTTGCTCTTTACTTGTTTTCTTCAGGCTATATAAAAACCGTGTTTCCATGTTTGAAGATCGATTGTTGTTTGATTAGAGAACGGATCTGCAGTTTCGTGACCTCTGCTTTATTTTATATCTTAAATATTGTGCAAATCAACAGCTCACAAACTCCAGCAAATGTTTCAAGAAACCTAAAGATTCAGCAGAAGTTTGCTTGTTTAGCAGCGCTATTCTGGATTAGTTTATCAACATGGAATTGATGACTCATTGATTCTAGGTCAGGGTTGGGCAAACTTTCTAGTTCGAGAGCCGGACTCAGAAGTTGATTTCGATCGCAGGCCGATTGCGGTGGAAGCTTTTTTTAAAGGTCACTACTTTTTTTGGGTCGAAAGTAGAAAAATCCGAGATAGATTCAAAGTGAGGACTTTTTTTTGTCTTCACCCTAAATTTGAGACAAAATTTCTCGTTTCCGTAAAGTATTAGAAGGTCGTTCGGGCAAACGTCATAAAATTTAGGCAAAACTGTATTGCTCCCCCAACATTTTTTCGGCTCGTACGCTTATGGTTTCACTATTCATGGAGGTGAAAATCCAAAAAAGTCTTTATTTTACCTTTTTACACCGTTCACATTGAATGCTTGGCGGGGCGAATTTGGCCCGCGGACTAAGGTCCGCCCATGTCAGTTCTAGATTATTTTTACGTTTGTCTCAGATATTTTTTTTTTTTTTTTATTTTAATCTCTATATTTATCCTCCTGACACGCAGGAAAGCGACGGAGGCGCTATACATAGGGTAGGCAATTACCCCGACCTGCTTCCGGAGATGCCAAGATATTGCTGTCCGCTTGTAATTTAGTAGAGATATTACTGTAATTTAGAACTGCTTGTCAAGACCACCAAGCAGGGGAAAGTGCCGTAAAGTGTTTTTCCCAAGAACACAACAGAATGGCGCAAGTGGGTTTTGAACCGAGACCATTTAATATTTTTAGACAATTTAAATATTTTAAAGATTTTAACAGTAAGTAATATTCCTAGTTAAAAATTAACGAGGATTTTATGTTTTAGCCTACACAGGGCAATTCCAAAAAAATTTTACTGTACGTAGATTTAACCAAAGCAGATGAAAAAATACGCCTTAAATGCAATTGGAAACATTATTTTGATTTCGTTTTCAAATGAAAACTTTTTCTATTATTTATTTTAAAAAGGTGAAAAGCATGAATCTGCAATTAGTTTCTAAACTGTAGAAGATCAGATTTTTTGTTTCTTTTCTTTGTAAAATTTATTCCCGATTGTGATTTGCTTTTAATCATTTAGTTAAAATTGCGAACTATAATTTTGCCAAAATATTTATTTTTAATAATACTGAAAAAAATAAAATAACCGCGGTAGAGGTCTATATAATCTGAACTTCTGATTTCTTTTATCTTTATTAAATGCAAAAAACTTAAGGTAATTACTATATAGTTTTCCAAAATTTAAGAATTGGATATTTACTCAAAGCGATAGTGTATTTAGGAAGGCCATTGTACCACGATCACCCTTGGAGATTACTACTACAAGAAATCAGAGACAGATTCATATTGAAGACTTTTTTTTCGAGATCTCTATGTTCTTGGGACAAAAAATTGACAAAAGCGAGACAGATTTGAAGTGAGGACCTTTCATTTAGGACAAAAAATTGACAAAACCGAGACAGATTTTAAAGTGAAGACCTTTATTTCCGATGTGAAAGATTTTTCCACTTAGCATATTTGATTGTGATTATTTTCAAAATCCCTTTTCAAAATTCTTGGCACGCTACCGATTCAATATGAGGTTGCTAAATATTCCTATTAGAATATTTTTATTTGTCGATTGGCTATATTCAAAAGCAAAGAATAAACCGTAAATGTTTTGGAGTCAATTATTATTCTGGCTCGAGCACACCGGAAAGTGATGTATGCAGTACAGCGCAAACGGAGCGGCCGCACCCTTCCTAAAAAACGTCAAAAAGTGGTTTCCCCTAAGCAAAATATTACTCTATTTCTTTATTTTAGCACCATGACGGTAGCCCTCCTGTCTTCACCTTAACTTTAGGACGAAAGTAGGGATAATGTACTCGATTGATGGTGAAGACCTTTTTTTTAGAGATCACTATAATTTGAAACAAAAATGAAGATTTTTGACAATTGAAAGTGAAGACCTTGATCTCACTTTATTTTGGGAGAGAAAAACCTGGCGCACTAAAAAGTGGCCCCTTACTTTTCTTGCACCGGGCCCCCTTTTTTATAAATCTATCACTGACGCCGGATTTGGGTTTAGCTCTTGAAGGAGTTGAAAGATCTTATAAAAACTCAGACTCGACTTGAGTTTTTAGCCTACTAGTCTAAAAACTCAAGTCTCAATTACAAGGTCGCGAACATGACTCAAGTCCAGATAAAAATGGTACCAAAAAAATTATAATTTTTTTGCTAACTGGAATCGGACTGGACTCGATTACCTTAGCAAGGAACTTAGATTCGACACGAGTTACGACCCTCAATAACTCGCACTCGACTTGGACCTGAAAGTTGTTGAATTCGGACCATCTCGAGTCCTTTAAATGTTGAAGTTGTTACAACTCTGAAACGGAAGATCTTTTTTTGGTCTTCAACTAAATGTGCGGTACAAATTTTAGTTCCCGAGAGATAAATTTTAGAAATCAGCACAAGAAATCAAAGAAAAAACTAAAAAAGGATGTACCGTTAGTATTTTAAAACAGTTGCCTCCGAGAAATTGCTGTTAGATTTAAGTGAGTAAAAATTTTTTTTGTCTTTAACTAAATTTAAGGTCCGAACTTTGGTTCCCGAAGTCGTAACTTTTTTAATTTTATGCATGAAACAAAAATGAAGACTAAGAAAAATTTATAATTTTGGAAATAATGAAACAGATTGCTGGCCACGGGAATTTTATAAGCTAAAATTTCACCCACGTGGCGTATGTCTGCTCAAGACGGCCTTGGTCAACACCACCGAAAGCGCCGCCCAAATCTAGAAAGAGCGCCCAAAAAATTACTCCAGCATCAATTTGAAATTCAGTGCGCAAACTCAAACAAAACTCGCCGAATTTGCAGTAAATTGTTAATCTGGCAACACTATTTGCAGTTTTGCTGGGTCGTGTCTAATTTGAAGAAAAACCGACTGGAGTGAGAGTTAGTTTTAGGGAGATACAGGACTAGTTTTTGAGAGAAAGTACTTGGTTCAAAAGAAACTAAGTTCTTCTTGAGCATCTTGGCAAATTAAAAAAAAATTCCAAAAATTTTGGGCTCACTTTGGGCCCGCAAAAACAATTTGCGCGACGTTTTTTTCTCTTTTTATTTCTTAGAGCAACTAGTTTTGTTTCTTTTTACTCTCACTCCAATCGGTTTTGTTTCGAATTAGACACGACCGTTTTGCTGGGTCGAGCTAACTCGAAGAAAAACCAATTGGAATGAGAGTAAAAAACAAACAAAACTAGTTGCTCTAAGAGAAAAAAGAGAAAAAATGCCGCGCAAATTGTATTCAAGGGCCCAAAATTTTTTAAATTTTTTAAAATTGGTTAAGATGCTTGAGAAAAACTTAATTTATTTTCAGCCAACTAGTTTCTCTAAAACTAACTCTAAAACTAACTCTCCTCCAATCGGTATTTTTTCGAATTAGACTAAGAAAACCTGTCAGATGGTCGTGTCTAATTCGAAGAAAAACCGATTGGAGTGAGAATTAGTTTTAGGGAGATACAGGATTAGATTTTGAGAGAAAGTAGTTTGTTCAAAAGAAACCAAATTCTTCTCGAGCATCTTGGCAAATTAAAAAAAATTGCAAAAATTTTGGGCTCACTTTGGGCCCGCAAAAACAATTTGCGCCACGTTTTTTCTCTTATCTCTTAGAGCAACTAGTTTTGTTTCTTTTTACTTTCACTCCAATCGTTTTTTCTTCGAATCAGACCGACCCTGTCAGATGCGACAATCCGATCCTAACCTTCTACAAATGGCAGCTCGAATTATCCGGTTCCAATCCAGCTGCGGATCCGGTCCATGCTCATCTCTGCCCACTTTTTCTAAAAAATGAGTAGATTTGAGCGTCAATAAAACAAACGAAAATCACGCCGAAAAAAAGTACTGTAAACAGCTGTAAACGCGCCTTTATTCTATATTCTATTACATTGTTTTTTTAAGCAATTATTGAGTCTAAATTCTAAATGTCGGCAGCGTGGTCGAGTGGTTAGAGTGCCGTGCTTTTGATCAAAATGGTCTTCGTTTAAAACCTACTTGCGCCTTTCTGTTGTGTCCTTGGAAAAGACGCTTTACGGCATTGTAATATTCTGTTGTTTCTCTATTATAAAACAAACGTCAGTTTTATATGTCTTGTTCTTCTTTATTATACATCGTCATCTTAACTAGTCTGTGATAGTTATTAAGAAATACAAATTGTGTGTTGCGTGTTGCCAAACCAAAATTACCAATATGCTACATCCCTCCATGTATTAAAAGTTTTTTGTATTAAGGCTTATAGAGGATCGAGAGTTAATTTAGTTTTAACGTAAAAATTAATTTAAAGAATGATAAACTCGTTATAGCAATAAAGGATTAAGAAAGCACACAAATAAGCAATAAACAAATAAGAAAACATACAAATAAGCAAGCAAAAGGTTGTGTGATAAAAATAAAAGTTTGATTGGGCAAGGTCGTTTCGAGGTAAATGTTTGAATTATTCCATCACATAGTCATCAAAACGACGAGGCCGCCGATGTTCACGGTCAAATCGTCTAGGTTCATTACATGAACTTTCAGTCTCGGTTACTGCTCGGTTGAAGTTGTTTCCGACTTCGTCATCAGAATCATCGTTTGGTTCAATGTTTTTGACGTCACCATCATAGAGGTAATTGCTTGGTTCAGTGAAATTAGTGTCATTCCTGGGATGAGAATATCTCTTTCGAAGATGAATTCTATTTCGTCGAATCATTAATCCTGACTCGAGCTTAATCAAGTATCGGCGTGATTGGTGGTAGCATTCCATTACCCGTCCATATCTATCCCGCCTTTTAGTGCGATTATTTTGTATGCAGACTGGATCACTAACTTTAAGCTGTTCTAGGTTTCTTGTGCCTCTGTTATAGTATTTTTCCAATTTTTTTTTTCTTTTTGCTGCTTCCCTGTCAACTCGAAGTTTTTTGTTATGCCAACTTCGTGATAAAGAACTTTTGTGACAGGGGATAGCGTCCTGTACGGGATGACCATACAACATGATGGCTGAAGATAGACCTGTGGATTTGTGAGGTTTGTTTTTCCACTGCAGAATTCCTTTGATCCTTTTTCATTTCTTCTCAAAGGCTGTCCACTGCTACGCCAACATTTTCGAAGAAGACTTTTTGCCCACTTAACAGCTGATTCAGCCACAGAGTTGCCTTGAGGGTACCGTGGGGACGACGGACGCCACTCAACTCCCCACCTTTTTAAAAACTCATTAACATCTGGTGAGCCAAAAGGAGGGCCACCATCACTCCAAAATACATCACAAACTGCAGTGTTTATAAACGATTCTCGCAAACTGCTAATTACCGCAGCTGCATCAGGGTTGATAAATGGACCTTTTACATCAAAGTATCCCGAATACCAATCTACTATTACTAAAAATTTATTTCCGTTTAGGTTGAACCAATCAGCTGAAATAATTTGAAAGGGATATTCAACAACTGGCAGATGTTGTAAAGGCTTTTTGATGTTACGCGGTCTATCAAATTCGCATTTGGAACAGCCTCTGCATTTATTAGTAATGTCGTTATCCATACCGGCCATTATATTATTAAGCGGGCTCTTGCTTTTATGCCTTCAATTCCCCGGTGACTGGCATGCAAATCCGACAATATGCTTTTTCGTAATTCATGAGGAATAAGTAAGCGTGTCCCTTTAAAAACAAAGCCATCATCATTTACTAATAAGTCTTCACGAACGTTCCAATAAGGGTGCAGCAATTCGGAGAGGTTGTGTTTGTTTTGGGGAAAACCTTGGTTAATTTGGGCTTTTAAAAGTTGATACTCCACGTCGTTGTCAGCAATCTTTTTAAGCTGTTCTAATCGAAACGAACAATTTGCCATTTTAGCTTGGGATAAACGGCAAATTCGAAGAAAGAATGCCTGTCAATCTGCATGCTGTTGGTCAGTTTCGTCAGGGTTATCAACAGGGTTGCGAGAAAATGAATCCGCAACTTTATTTTGAGAACCTGGAATTTAGTTTACTGTAAAGTTATAATCCATCAATTTTAAAAGGCTTCGTAAAATTCTGGAGTTGTTTATGTTATCCAGCCTTCGCTTATTACAAATATTTACAAGGGGACGATGGTCAGTGAATAAATTAAATTTAGTCCCGGCTAAGAAATTGTGGCATTTTTTCGTGGCATAAACAATTGCTTGCAATTCAAGTTCTATAGGAGCATATCTTGTTTCAACTGGTGTAAGGGTTCTTGACCCTGTTTGGATCGTTTTCCAATCGTTGTCGATTTGTTGCTGCTTTAGGTAAAAACCAAGACCATGTTTTAAACTAGCATCAGTGAACAATCGCAATGGTGCTCCGGGTCGATAATATGAAATCATATTGTTACTGGTTAGAATTGCTTTAGCATTTTCAAAGGCTAATGTTTGTTCATCGTTCATATAAAAGGGTTGCGCGTTTTTTTGCAGCAAAGGTCTTAAGGGTTGCAAAGCGGTGGCCAAATCTCGGTTAAAGGGAGCCAGCTGGTTAGCCATGCCTTAAAACGATTGCAAATCGGTCAAGCTTTCTGACTTTTTAAAGTCACGAATAGCTTTGATCACTTTGTCTTGCATTCTATAGCCTTTGTGATTAAGTACTATGCCAGCGAAAGTAACTTCTGGTTGAGCAAAGATAATTTGTTGCGCTGTAAGCGAATACCTGCTTCCCGACTTCGGGTTAGAAATTTCTTTACAAGGGCAGTATGCTGTTCGAAACTATTTGAAGAATATACGATATTATCGTCAACAATTTTTTTAGTATTTGGCAGATCATGTAACTCTTCAGACATTCTTCTGTTGTAATGCTATCGAATTAATGTCAAAGGGGGCACGTTCGTAACGGAAACGTCCAAAAGGTGTCAAAAAAGTAGTTAAATGCTTACTCTCTTCAGCGAGTTCTATTTGATGGTACCCCTTCCATCCATCAAAACTAGAAAATAAATGTGCATCATTTGCTTGAATACTTTGAACAATGTCAAGCACACTAGGGCTGAAGTAGTTTTCTCGTAAGCAGTATTTGTTTAAATGTCGAAAATCAACGCATAGCCTAACTTTTCCATTAAACTCCCCGTTTTGGTCGCGTTTTGGCTCTGCAACAATCGGATTAACACATTCTGTTGCCTCTGTGACAACTAGATGTTATTATGCCTTCTGCTAAGACTCGTCGAGTTCGTTTTTTAGAGCTTGTTGAAATGCAACAGAAATTTGTCGTGCTTTAGAAATACAACACGGTATAGCATCATCGAGCAAAACAATTTTAAATTTCTCACCTTTCATTGGTGGTTGGGATTCGAATACATCGTCGTACTCTTGAAGGATTTGCCGTTTCAATAGTTTGGTATCACCGCACTCTAGGTCAATTGTGCTCGAGGAACAACGGGTTTCACAGTTTAAAAAGACCTTACCCATAGATATCCTATATAACTCCTCATAGGAGTTATATAGAATATCTATGGGTAAGGTCCTATAAGGAGTTATATAGGATATCTATGACTTTACCTTTATTAAACGGAGTTAAAATTGATTTGGGATTCTGAATAGCACCCGCCGCATATTTCTTTGCTTCGAACTCATGGTGTTCTGGGGACCCTTTGGTGTTAATATGACTGTGTTCAACTTTTTAGCAATATCGATGGAAAGCAATGGGATTTTAATGTCTCTAAAAACAACTAATTTTGAATCAACATATGACTGGCCAAAATAAAACCTGGCGTAAACACAGCTTTCCGGAGTCATTTTTTCGCCTGTGGTTGTAACAGTGGCTTTCATTTTTGTTGTAGGCTTTTTCAATTGGCTCGGCAGTAGATGCAACAGAGTTAAATGATGAAGTCCAATTACCGTCCAATCAGATCCTGTATCGATTATAAAGCGCAAAATATCGAAACATTCGTTATCAATGACTACGCGTATCTGAACTGTTTCAGTCCTACTGCCGACTTGCGATACTATTGCTCCCGATTGGGCTTCTGCTTCACTGATTTTTGATATCAAGGTGTTAGCTGTCGGCCTCCGATTCTTTTTGAGGCACATTTTCTCAAAATGACCAACACGACGGCAAAAATTACAAAGTTATCCTTTCGCAGGACATTTACGCAAGGAATCATGCATGTAACCGCAGTGTGTATAAATTCGACCCTGATTTGATAAAGTTGAAGTTTTTGTTACCGGTTGTTTTGCGATTCGTCCAATTGCGTTAAAATCATTTTCAGTTAAAGCGTTGGTAGTTTTTTGTAGCGAGTCATAGGTGTTTAATATTTTCATGGCGGCTGGTAAATCCAAATCCGGCACTTCCATTAATTTTCTTTGGGCAATTGAATCGCTTGTGTGAAGCACAAGCTTCATCAATAAACATTGGTCAACTGCACGAATTTTATCGTCTTCATAAAAACCTTTACCAAATTCACACATAGACGCAAGTTTCACAATTTCAGCATAAAATTGTTTAAAGGTTTGGTCAATTTGTTGCTTATAAGCATCAAAGGCTTTTCTGTAAACCCAAACATTATCTTTCCCCTAGGCAGCGGTGGCAATGACATATAGCACAGCATCGATGTTTTGCCGTTGTTCGCGCGGCAATTGCAGTTGAGCGGCAGTGATTTTCTCGAAAGTTGCGCTCGTGTTGCCAGATTCTCTGATAAAATTATTAAATTGTCTTTTCCATGACAAAAAGAATTCTCCGGAGTGTGCGGATAAATCTAAATCTTCTCTAATAAAAACTTTCCTTAAAGACCAGTCAATTGACCGCGCCATCTTTTCAACAGTTACTTTTATATGATTTTTTAATGGAATTAAACAAAATATAACTGATAAACTAAGACTGGCTTTTTAGATTTGATAATTCTTCTTGAAATTCTGTAGACTATTTTTGTTTTTGGCTTATTTATGGCTAACTGCCGACGACGCCATGAAACATTCTGTCGTTTCTCTCTTATAAAACACACGTCAGTTCTATATGTCTTGTTCTTCTTTATTATACATCGTCATCTTAACTAGTCCATGATAGTTACTAAGAAATACAAATTGTGTGTTGCATGTTGCCAAAACAAAATTACCAATATATTACAGGCACTTTCTTCTATTTGGTGGTCTTAGCAAGCAGTTCTAAATTACAGTCAAATCTGTATTAAATTAAAAGCTGACAGCAATATGTTGGCATCTCTGGAAACAGCTAACCCTGTGGTAATTGCTTACCCTATGTATTAGCGCCTCCATCGCTTTCCTATTAGTCAGGAGGATAAATATAGAGATAAAATAAAAATAAATACCAGCCAATCAAAATTTTGGTAAACCCTTATGCCTAATTCAGGAATTCTCCATTCTTCAATGCCCTGATTCTGGACCAGCTAATTAGAAAAACCAAATCTTTCAGGTAGTCAGCTATTACTAGACAAACCAGTCAGTCAATTTGAAATCCAGCCAGATTACCGATTTGTTGCTATTGTTTTCTGTGCGGTTTCTACACCAAATACATCACAAAAAAATCATGATGTCGATGTGAGACCAGTAAATTTAGTAAATCGGCAATGGTCTTTTCAAGAAGTCACCGTAAGCGATTTTTGTTCGTAAAACTGTAGCGGTTACGACCGTTATGTCCAAGTTTAATGGCAGCAGTTCAAAGTCAGAAGGTTAACCACTAACTTGATTCTATTTACAGCACATTTATTCACTTATTCAAATAGAAATAAAAAGAAAATAAAAATTAAAACAAAATAATTACAATAACATAGACAATTTAGTATAGCATTAGCATGACAGAAGTTCATTTATGTAACCGGTATCTGCCGGAGAGCAGCTCATTATATTACAATTTGTGACTAAGTCACATCGCTGTATACAAGTGGGCGTATTACCACGTGATCATACGATATGGAACGGCAGGATGTGAAATTCAAAATTGCATAAAAATAGAGCATGAAAGTTAAACCCAACGTTTTGAACTAAATTCTATAACTCCGATAGTAATTAAAGTTGTATTTCGTGTGAAAATATTCGGGCTGTCCAATTAATCGCTACAAAACTAACCCGGATACCCTGCGGTTACTAACGCTTCGTGTGAGAATCTTTTTCTCTTGGTTTCTTCTTTATTCCACCCTGGTGCCGAAAGGGATATTCCGGGTTAGTTTCACCGAACAAAAATTGCTCACAGTGACTTATCAAAGAGACCCAAGGTATCTGTATTTTATTGGCAATTCTTAAAATAGATGTGTACTGCTGTAATGTATTGTCAGATTGTTACTTAACAACCGAATTTGTACTGTTTAATCTTAAGTGCTTATATCAATTATTTGAAAACTTATGTATAAATTATTTAAAAGACTTAATAGCTTATTTACCTACCTTATAACCAGTGTTGGGATCAGTGGTGCATATTCAAATTCAGGGGCCCGAGGTAAGGATTTTCAAAAATGATGTTCTCTAAAAAAGAAAAAGAACTTTGATCTCATTTATCACTTTTTTCTCCAAAAATCATGGTGAAAAAAAAGGTTTTCACTTTGGTTTCATCTCCGATTTCCCTATTTTGCTCCCAGAATCAAGGTGTTCTCTAAAGAAGGTCTTCGCTTGAATTTAATCTCTGATTTCCTTATTTTTGCTCCCAAAATCAAGGTGTTCTCTAAAAAAAAAAAAAAAAAGAAATCTCTTCCCCTAGAATCGATCTCTATATTTCCCACTTTTCATCTTGCTTTCATAATAGCCTTTAAAAAACATCTGCAACAAATTGAAACTTTATGTGTTATTTTCGAGGTGGGACCCCCAAAAACAGAGGGGGCCCAAAGCAACTGCCTCATTCACCTCACCCAATATCCACCACTGGTTGAATTGTAAATTTTTAAGAACAGGTTCACTTTTGTATAAAACTTAGTAGCAACAGGTTCTCTCATTATACAGAGATTTAAAGATATATAGATTATGTTAAATTAAGATCAGGTTTGCTGATTGTGCTAAAATTTCAAAAAATCAATTTATGTAAAAAAACAAGTACAGGGAAGGTCAAAGACAGCTACATTGTGTATTCATGGATCTAGAGAAAGCTTACAACAGGGTTCTGCGGGAAGAGCTGTGGTACCGTATGAGAAAATCCGGAATAGTGGAAAAGTATGTACAACTAGTACAGGATATGTATGAGGGAAGCGAAACAGTGGTGAGGTGTGCAGTAGGAACTACAGAAAGTTTCAAGGTTAAGGTTGGACTACACCAGGGATCAGCATTAAGTCCATTCCTGTTTGCAGTGATAATGGACAGGCTAACAGATGAAGTAAGGAGAGAACCACCATGGACGATGCTGTTTGCTGATGATATTGTGATTTGCAAAGAGACCAGGGAAGAAGTGGACCGGAGATTAGAATCCTGGAGGTATGCATTGGAAAGAAGAGAGATGAAAGTAAGTAGGTCAAAGACCGAATATCTGTGCATAAATGGAGGAAATGATGATGAAACAGTAAAGATGGAGGATATAAAAGTGCCAAGAGTAAAGGAATTTAAGTATTTGGGATCAACGGTGCAAGAAAGTGGTGGTTGTGAGAGGAGGTAAAGAAGAAAGTTCAGGTAGGATGGAACGGATGGAGAAAAGTATCAGGAGTAATCTGCGACAAGAGGTTACCAGCAAGAGTAAAAGGAAAAGTGTACAGTTCAGTGGTAAGACCAGCAATGGTGTATGGACTTGAGATGGTGGCAGTCACAAAGAAACAAGTGGAAGAGATGGAAGTCACAGAGATGAAAATGTTGAGGTTTGCTATGGGAGCAACGAGAAAAGACAAGATTAGAAACAAGTACATCAGGAGTACCATTAAAGTAGAACGGTTAGGAATGAAGATGAGGGAGGGCAGGCTAAGGTGGTATGGACATGTCATGAGGAGAGACCAAGAGTATGTAGGAAGAAAGATGATGGAAATGAAGTTATTGGGAAAGAGGAAAAGAGGGAGACCAAAAAGAAGATTTCTAGATGTAGTAAAAGAAGATATGGGGGAAGTTGGTGCAAAGGAGACGGATGTTGAAGACAGAAAGGTTTGGAGGATGATGATATGCTGTGGCCACCCCTGACTGAAGGGAAAGGTCGAAAGGAGAAGAAAAAGAAGAATTTATGTGAAACCTTAAATCCCCTGAATTCCATCACTGCCTGTAGCTCAGCTTATTGCCTGTAGTTTAGAAATCTGAGTTATGGTATATTGATAAAATTTTTTTTAAATAAAATAAAAACAGCATTTTATTAACAATATGCATTGAATTTTTTTTGATAAAATTGAAGTTGTTCAATAATTTGACAAAGATTGTCTATTTACAGAGTTAAGTAAAAAACAGGTATCATATGTTTATAACTGAAATCTCACAAGTATTTGTTTTCCTAAAATTGGATAGTTTTTTATCAATCAATAAAAGATAGTATTTTTGATTTTTACAGCCGAAAATCTGATTACATGAAGAATTTTTTTCTTAAAATAATATTGCTTTGTGATTAATCCAGTTATATAAATGTACTTTCATGACTTATATGAAGTATTGATTCAAGTTTTTTGGAAAGCTATGATTAATAATATGAATGCATGAATTTTGCTATTTCACATTGATATTTGTCTTAATGTATTATTTGTTTATTAATTTATATGGTGTTTTTATTGAGTTCTTTACTTTGTATAGGGAGTAGTAAAGTGTAAATATGTGATTGGCCAAACATAATTTTATACTTAGGTTATAGGGATAAATGGTGAATAAACTCATAATATATAAGATTTTTTACTTACAGGGTCTCTTCAAGAAGTTACCATAAGCAATTTTTGTTTGCAAAACTAACCTGGACCCCCTGTGTTTACTATCACTTTTTAAAGAGATCCTTTTCCTCTTGGTTTCTTTTTATTTCCATCCTGGTGCTGTAGGGGAATTCCAGGTTAGTTTCACCAAAGAAAATCGCTTATGGTGACTTCTTGAAGAGACTCCTTAAACCTTACACCTAATTGTAAAATAATTAATGCTCATGCAACCAAAAATTTTTCTGACTGATCAGACTGTGGACTGTCAGTTATTGCATGTTTTGTCTGACTTGGATCAAATTGGATTATCATTTTAAAAAATCAGACTGAATTTGTAGTCTGAAAAACACAGTTTGCTCATCTCTGGAAATGGGCACAGAACGGTTCAGGAGCAGCCATTGCCATACAAAATGCAACTTTTTTGAAAAGACTTATCACACAGAGGGACACATGTAACTCAAATACAAAACCAATAAAAGATTTTATTCATACGATTTTTTCTGATTGAAATATGAGAAGTCAAAGAAATAAAGAAAAAACATAGGGTCTTTTCAAGAAGTCACCATAAGCAATTTTTTTTGGGAAACTAACTTGGGATCCCCCAAAGCACCAGGATGGAATAAAACTGAAAATCAAAGGAAAAGTATCCCTTCAAGAAGCAATAGTAACCACTGGGGAGATCCAGGTATTTCAACAGCAAAAATTGCTTGTAAGGATTTTTCAAAAAGACCCAAAAATTATGCCAATAGTCAATAATGCATTTCATTAAAGAATAGCAAGCTATTCAAAAATGACAAATAATTGTGAACAAAATCGATATTTTAGATATATATTAATCATGCTTGAAATGCAAATTTTGATTAAGTGAAGGTTTATTATTTAAAAAAATCCCTTTGCATTACTTTAAACACATTGCATGTTCTATTAATATTCTAAGTTACCTACTAGGTTGGTTTGTTTAACATGGGAAACATGTGTCCCTTATGCATTAAAAGGTCAAACAAAATTACTCACAGTTGCTTCTTGAAGAGACCTTAAACTGTAATAGTGTAATGGTCTCAATTCAACTCCTGTTCTCATATGGTTATTCTGCTCTTTAAAAAAAGTTCTATGTGACTAATTTTTTTTGCTTTAGCACCTTGAGTTCAGTCAATTTACACTTTTCATGTAATTTGTTCAATTTCAGAATAAATTTTTTGTTTAACATGAATGACGAAGGTTTGGATGCTCTAAGAGCAAAGAGGTTACAGGAGCTACAAAGGCAACATGGGGTAAATAGTTTGTGTGTTTTAATAATGTGTTTAATCAAGTGAATTAATCATTTATACTTTATCAAAAATAAAATCAGCAAAACTTTAAAAAATTTTCACCCCTAAATAGCTTAAGTTAGACAATAACTGGTTCTTTTGAAACCTTGTTTCTACCTTGTTTTGAATCTTTGTTGTTTTAAACCTTGTTTCTGCACATTTCTATGGCAAGCATGGAATGGAGTGTTCTTTGTTATATTGATTTTTTTTGCTTCATCTCTTGCTTAAGCATAGAAAGAAGTAAAAAAATTAATATTTTTTATTTTATCTCTATATTTATCCTCCTGACTTGCAGGAAAGCAACGGAGGCACTAATACATAGGGTAAGCAATTACCCCAACCTGCTTCTGAAGATACCAAGATATTGCTGTCTGCTTGTAATTTAATAGAGATATGACTAATTTAAAACTGCTTGCCAGGATTACCAAGCAGGGGAATGTGCCGTAAAGTGTCTTTCCCAAGGACACAAGAGAATGGCACAAGTGGGTTTTGAACCGAGACTGTGTTGGTCATGAGCCCGGTGCTTTAACCATTTGACTACGCTGCCGGCAAATAAAACAAAGAATGTTCCATTCTACATTCATGGTAGAAATGAGCCTTCAAGTTAGTAATGGTTGGTGACGAATTGCCACAGACAATTCACGACCAAACCTTGATTATAATTATTTTAAATATACATATTTTTTCAAAAAAATAATGTGTCTTTTCATATATGAGCATGCTCAATGATAGTGAGGTATATAAAGAAAAGCAAATACATGAATAAATAAGGAATCATTTTCAAGAATCAAAATTTTCATGAAAAATCTTTTGATTCTAATTTAAATTCCTAAAAATTTCTTGATTCTTTCAATTCTTGATTCCAATTAACTGTTCCATCACTAGTTTAGAGATAAAACAATTGATTTTTTAGCAATGTTTATATTTATATTTATTAGTTTAATATTTACCATATTTTTAAGCAGTGTTTTTATTATCCAAGTTATAAAGTGAACATCTGCATTGTTTAATTGATAGATTATTTTATTTTAGTTGTTAATAGCTTTCCTATTGCTTGTAAAAAATTTTTGATTGCTAAATTGTGTTTAGGGGTCTGACCCGGAAAAACAAAAACAAATGCAGCAACAGCAAGAGAGGTATTATAACCTAAATACTCATAATTTCTCTCAAGTAAAAATTTTATGCCTTTAAGTTGTTTTATTATAATTATTTTTCATCTAAGCTGCTGTCTTTCTGAAAGAAAGAGAAAAAACACTTGAAAAAATTGCGTTTTTACATACAATTTTAATTACAAAAATACAAAAAAAATCTAAAAAATTATTCCATACTAAAATTTCTATTAAATTTATTGTTGACAGCCTTTAATACTGTAATTACCAGCTCTTACCTCTCTTGTAGTTACCCCAATTTCTATAGCAGGGTTATTAAAAATCGAAATAATGTTGACTAGTTACTTTGCTGATTGCTTATCTAATTTCACTACCATCTAATTTATTTTAATTATTTAAAATTATCTAATTTTTTTAAAACATTTTATAACCAACTTCTAACTTTTGAAAGGTCACTATATAGTAAACACTGCTTAGGTCTACATTTTTTTGACAAAATTGTAAATTATATAGTGTACACAAAAGTTGTTTTTTTATTGAGCTGTTTTTATAGGCATCAAGAAATGATGAACTCCATGCTTGCTCAAATTCTTGATCAAGATGCAAGGGCCCGATGTGAGAAAGTTTGGTTTTTTTGGTTTTTTTGGTTTTTTTTATACAATTTACATGATATATTTTTCTAATTGGTATTGTTTTTCCTAAAGTTGATATGCTA
This sequence comes from Diplosoma virens, assembly GCA_963680785.1. Taxonomy (NCBI): domain Eukaryota; kingdom Metazoa; phylum Chordata; class Ascidiacea; order Aplousobranchia; family Didemnidae; genus Diplosoma; species Diplosoma virens. The sequence continues at coordinate 34,843,911 of OY796891.1, forward strand.
TTTACTATTGGGCATATGACATAGTAATATTTATTGTTTACTTTAAAAAAATTTTTATTACATTGTCATTAGGAATGATTATATGTATTATGTTATTGTTTAATTTGTTCACTATTATGTGAAACATTGGATATGAAAACATGATTTTTGTTTACCGAGGAGAGCAGTACATGTATGAGACTATTAAAGGAAATTTTTAAATAATGTTTGAATAAATTTTGAAAAGATTGTTTGTTTATTTCAGTGAATAGTATTGCATTAGTGAAACCTGAAAAGGCCAAAACAGTTGAAGGTATATTAATATCTATGGCCCAACGTGGACAAATTAGCGAAAAGGTATGGTATATAGCAATTGAAAACTTAATGCAATTTTGCTGCCTTTTTGTACAATTATTGTTGCATAGCTTATTGTTTATCTACAGTATATATTTATCATTTATAAAGCAACTTAAAAAAAAAGCAAACAAAAGAAAAATTACAAATTCCACTTTAAAGTTTTGTCAACTCATGAAAATGATTTTGATTCGCATGACAGCGCGGTTGTTGATAGTCCAAAGTAATTCCAATGATATCTAATTTATAAAAGTTAATATAACAATAAAAAGTTCGTTATTTTTTTTAGATGACCGAATCGCAACTTGTTGGGGTCTTAGAACAAGTCAGTGGAAAATCTCAAAAAACTACAGTCAAGGTAAACAAATTTCTCCAAGTTATGTATCGTCTCACTTTCAAAAGTGGCATAAGTTCATACGTGTTAAGATTTATTTAGCCGAGCATTTTATTCTACGTAATTGTATTCATCTTCTGATTGTTTTACCTCAGATATACCGTTTATACTTGTATATAAGTCAAATTTTTGGGAGACGATTTTAAGGTAACATTTTTGGGGTCGACTTATACATAGGTAATGTTTATGGAGATGTTGCTGAAGAATGGTATGCAATGTGAATGTGAGAAGAAAACTCCGTTATTATGCATGTTATATATATGCCATCCTTAACAAATGCTCGTATTATAAGTTTTGTCAATAGGAATGTCATTCCCATGAGATGGGATAGCACACATTTGTATTTCCCATGAGACAGTAACCATGTCATAGTAACTTGATTACGTTAGAGCTACCCTTAGTTTTTATACCTTTTACCCTTTAAGAGCTTTTTACTCCCCTTTTTTCTTTATATACTTGTATCTATTATTTATTTTGTGATGGGGCACCGGATAAATAAATAAATAAATACACATAGCCTTTTTTTTATATATAAGATTACGTTTTGGTGCGTCACCAAAGTTAACATTATGTTTTTACCTGTTGTTGGTAATTTATGAAAAAGTGGCGCGGTTTTAACTTGATGCGCATTAGCAGTAGTGACGTCATAGTCTATTTCCTGTTTTATTTTTGTGATTGATGGTGGTAGTCGATACTCGATATTGTAAAATAAATTTAGGTAGGGGAGGGCTTAGAATTTAAATTTATATGAGGCCTTAAAAAAATATGGTATCCATATAAATAAACATGTTCGTACCAAAAAAATTTTTTCAAAAAGCTCCCCATATAATGGGTGTTGAAAATTTCAATGAGGGCACAAAATATGAAAAAACGGCAAATTCCATATTGATATTATAATGGGAATCCCGTGGAATGGGATGGGATGAAACAGAAAAATATGTCCCTTGGACAAGCCTGCATATTACGATGCTTCACCTTAAAAAATGCTTACTCCTTGACGTTATTTCACAAAATTATTACAACTGTGTACAACGTAGTCGCTACTGCATACAACTTAGTCCCTCATGAACTGCCACAATGATCTAAAAATAGGAACTGTACCTGGAATCTACAGTCGACTTATACACAGGCAATACCTAAAATGACGCAATTTTTGGTCTTGAAATACCAATCGACTTATACATAAGCATATACTGTAACTATACTGAATATATGACTGATTGTGCTATTTTTTGCTTGAGTGAAAAATTACTATATCCCATGTGCAGTGATGGCCTAACAAAAGGGGGGTCCGGTCCCGGAAGTAAGGAGGGCCACTATTTAGCGTTCCAAGCAAGGCTAGGGAGTAGGAGTAAAAGGAGTCAGAGTTTTTCCAAGGAGTAGGAGTAACAAAAAGTATTTATTATTCCTACTACTAGCATTAAAAAAACATTTTACTCCGGAGTAGGAATAGGAGTAACCCCAAAATCAATACTACTACCCAGTCCTGGTTCCAAGGCAAAAAAAGATCGTTATTATAGGTGGAGCCACTTTTTAGTGTATCAAAACAAAGTTATCTCTAAAAGAAAAAAATATTTTTATTTCAGACGTGCCACTGTTCTGGTGCTACTACCGGGTGTTTAGTAATTCCTGCGGCTATTTGGATATTGGTCTTTAAAACCCCTATATCTCGCTTATTTTTTAAGGCATTTTAATAAAATTTTAAAGTTATCGATTAAATTAATCCTACTTTTCGTAATTAACCGTGTAGCCGCCCTCGGCCTTGATGACGCGCTCTAGCGGTCTCTGAAGGCGCGGCAGACGTCGACGACGTACCCCTTGTCGAAGTTGGCCCAGTTCTCGGTGATGCGGGCCTTCAGCTCTTCGACGTTCTGCGACCTAGTCTCACACGCTCCACTCGCCACCACACACTGTAGTCCAGGGGGTTAAGGTCCGGGCTTTGGGGAGGCCACATTAACTTGGGCCAAAAGTCAATTTTTTTGAGGAAGGCCTGTGTCTTGTTGGCCGTGTGGACGGGGGCCCCGTCCTGCTGGAAAACAAATTTCTTCTTGCCAGCCACCTTCCTCATTCCGGGGATTATAATCGAGGTCTGACGTCGATGTACCCGTCGGCGTTCAGCCGGTAGCCGCCGTCAAATGAAACGGGGGGCGAGACCTCCCCGTTGCTGCACACCAGGCCGAGGAACATCACTGCGGCCGCGTGTTTCGTCGAGGAAATGTACCTGACGTGGTCCTCCACGTTGTCGCCGAAGTCCAAGTACCGGTTGTTGCGGTGGTTACGGACCGGATCGACTGTTGACACTAGATCCGGAGCGATGCATTTCGAATATCTCATTTCTTTTCGCAATATTCGACATGATGCAGTAGTTTTACAATTTCACTTTTTATTACACTTTAACTTCTAATGGACGCGGAAACTGACGCTGTTTACTTTTTTAAAATCAATTAAGAAAGAAGCGCGAAAATTCAAATTCAAATTTAGTCGCAGGAATTACTAAACACCCGGTATGAAGAAATAGAGCTATATCTTGCGTAGGGGGGCCAGTTTTTGATGTATTTTAGGGGAGAGCCGGTGCGGCCGCTTCGTTGGCACCCTATTAAAACCATCACAGCAACCATGTGAACCTATGTTGCTGGTGTATAATCGTAGTCTTTATGATCAATGAATTCTACTGTCCATCAATAAAAATAAGATCTTAAAATGTATTTTAGTTTGAAAGAAGAAGAGTGATGGATTCTGATTCAGATTCGGACTAACTTTCCTTTTTTTATTTATTGTTTGAAAATGCCTTTGTTTCCTCGTCGTGCACTGAAAGAAAGCAAAGAAATAATAGTGGAATTAGTAGCAAAATCTGCAGTAATTTTTCGCTATCGTGTCGTTTATGAATCAGTTAAGATACTAGAAAAGTTTTTTCCTTGTGTCACGTACTGCTAGTTCCCTAACTACTTGTCGTTTCAAAGACTTTTACGTAAAACGCAAAAAGCAGTGTATTATGACTCGATATTTTCTGCATTCTTTTGTCTCGAAATCGGCTGTGAGGCAATGGTGGGCAAACAACGGCCTGCGTGGCATTCAATGTGAACTGTGTAAAAAAGCAAACTGAAGACGTTTTTTGCCTTCGCCTCCAAAAATGTTGAAACAAAGCAAGGTAAAGATCTTTATTTTTTATCTTCACCTTCAAGAATCGTACTACAAACAAAACTAAGGTTTTTTTTTGTTTTCGTGTAGGTTTGAAGTACGGATTCATTTTGTAAAAACTAGTGAACTTGCAATTAAAATCATCTGAATCCGGGCCTCGAGCTGAAAAGTTTGCCCGTCCCCGATCTAACGTTTTCAATATTGTAGACGTTTGCCCGAAGTTTGATTTTCTTCCCCCAAACTGGTAATGACTAAAAACAAAAGGTCGTCACTTTGAAACTGTCTCTAAATTTCCCGTTGTCCTTTAAAAAACTGGTGTTAAGTAAAAAAAAAGCGGGGATCACTTGTTTATTTTAAAGATTTTTTTGTAAAGGGATTGTTATGCTTCTTCCCAACCACGCGCGGGCTGCAGGTGTCCCACCCTTGTTTCAGACCAATGTCGCAACACTTTCAACTATGTTTACTTTTTATTGCATGAGTAAAAAACCTAGCTACGTAGTAATTTACAACTTGTTTTGATAAGAACGAACTTGTTTGTTAATCATATAACTATCCTTTCTATATCACAAATAGATTTAATATTCAGTGAAATATCTGAACTATTTATTTTATCTTCCGGTATTGTCATTTGTCGATTTTTTCAAAAGTTTGGCGTTGAATAATTAAAATAATAACTCCTGGTGGGAGTAGGTTTATTTAGGATTATTAATTTTTAATCAGTTGTTGTGGATTATGAAGTACTATTATGTGTACAGTAGCTATATTTTGCATTGTCATTGGATTAAATATCCAGAAATTTTTTTAAAAACATTTGAAATCCTTTTTACTATTAGTATTTCTACATATTTTTCATAATTTGCGTAATGCGGCGGGAAAAACGAATTCCACAATTGCACAATAAAAAAAAAGAGAAAATGAAAAACATGCAACACGGTGTCAAGAATATTTTCAAATACAGCCGGATCAAGTTTGAAATAATTTTAAACTCGTAGTTAGCAAGCAGGGTTGGCAGGGGCATTGCCCTTTTACAATAAATGTATATTAACAACTATTATTAGGTTGTACAGAAGCAATTCTCAATTTTGTACCCATGGGAGGAGCTTGTGAGGGACCCAGACACACAGGCATACCAGCCCAAAAAATTTGGGGGTCAATGAAGTTTTGCCTAAATCATGATATTCTCGTACTTTATGGATAGGACAAAAAAAATGTCTAAAATTCTCGGACGAAGATTTCGTCCTAAAATCATGGTGTTCTCTAAAAAAAAAGATCTTCACCCAAATTTGGTAACCATTTTTTGCAATTGATCACTGTCGCTGCCCTAAAATTCCTGACTTTGCCCAAATTTTTCATATCACTGCTGAAAAATTTGAATTTTACTCAAATTTTGAAAACTTGGGGGGGCAATTTTCCCCCGCTAGATACGGCTATGCCCAGATATTATAACGGAAAGTGTATTCCAGTGATACTAAGTGTTCCTAAACTTTAAAATGTCCAACTCTTCTGCAAGTTTCCTGGTTGTAATGTCTGGTTTTTTTTTTGCCAAAATATCATTATCCAATTTTAAAGGTCTCCCAGTTTAATTGATGTTCATCTTTAAATTAAAGTTTCCAGTCTTAATCGACCAAACCATCATCAAACTGTTGATTCACCTATAGCATTATCTCCATACACTTTGCAAAGGTTTTTGCAAGTCTTTGCAGCATTTTCCCCTTTTTTAAAGAAAAAAAGCATTACTACTCTAATATAAAATTTCTCACTATCGATTTTTATTAACATGCTGGGTATTTAAAATAAAAAATTTGTTTATATTTAACCATGAGTAAAAAGGACACATTAAGCAAATGTTAAAGTTTGATCAGGGATGAAATTGGATGCATTGTGGTTCTGTTAAGTCATTTTGCTATCATGTTTTTTTGAATCGCCAAGATTTTTCCGGACAACCTAATATTTTGATAGTATTCTTTTCAACAGAAAAATAAGTTAATTTTATGTTTCATTAAGTTTCTAACATAAGAATTGATAATTAAGAAGCCAGTTGAGTTTAAGAGACCCTGCCCGCCTGCTAGCATAGTGCATCCTCAAGACTAACGTAGTACTTTCACCTTCTGTTTGTGGGCTTGGGAGATTTGGTAATAGTTTAAAACAGTGGTTCCCAACCTTTTTTTGCATGGCGGCACACTATTAAGCTACTAAAATTTTCGCTGCATACCCATGGTGATCTCAAAAAAAGAAAAAAAGGTCTTCACTGAAAATTTCTCAATTTTCGTCCGCAAATCATGGTGATTTCAAAAAACAGGTTTCTGCCTAAACTCACGCTCTTTCTCCAAATCTCACGTACAAAAACGCAAAATTAGACGTCCCTACATAGCTTTTTTTCGAAATTTTTTGCGGCACACCTGACGACCTCGGTTGGGAACCACTGTTTTAAAATAATTATTAATATTACGTAAGTTTTACAAATTACTTGGTGGGCAATTGCCCCCCACCAACGCTGCTTTCAGCGCCATTATTAATACATCTATGGCTTCGACAAAGCGTAAATCTAATTGTTTGACTATTTTAAGTTTACGGCTAAGGCCTTTTGTTGCGTGCGACTAATTTTAAGTCCCATCAAGCTAAAATGCATAACTACAACCCTGAAAAATTTATAGGTTTTTTTTTATTTTATTTTTTTTATTTATTTAAATCAGACTCACAGTCCATAACAAAAAAAAAACATATTAGCCATAGGCCTATAAAAAAAAAAAAGAAAAAACTTGAAAGAAAAAAAAGAAAAAACTTGAAAGAAAAATTAAAAGTAGCCTCAAAAGTATGATTTCTGTGTAATAAAAAAGATTCGTAACAAATTCAATTGGGCAACAAATCCAAAAATGGCAATCTACTTATATAGGGTGGCCATATTTTCAAAGTGATAAATCGGGACTTTCTTTAAAAGTAGAGTTGCCATCAGTGGCGAATATTCCAATTTAGGGGCCCGAGGCAAGAATTTTCAAAAATTGATGTTGTCTGAGAAAAAAAAGGTCTGATCTGGGCTTGCGTACTTTTCTCCCAAAATCAAGGTGTTCTCTAAAAAAAACAAAAAGTCTTCACTTCGATTTCATCTCTGATTTCCCTATTTTTCTCCCAAAACCAAGGTGTTCTCTAAAAAAAAGGTCTTCACTTCGATTTCATCTCTAATTTCACTACTTTTCTCGCAAAATCAAGGTGTTCTCTAAAAATTCTCTAAATCCGGGACAAAACGGTCAACTGGCCGGGACACCGGGACCAAGGCCTAAAAACGGGACGTATGGCCACCCTAGATATGACTGCAATTTAGAACTGCTTGTCAAGACCACCAAGCAGGGGAATGTGCCGTAAAGTGTCTTTCCCAAGGACACAACAGAATGGTGCAAGTGGGTTTTAAACCGAGACCATGCTGATCATCAGTCCGGTGCTTTAACCACTCGACCACGCTGCCGACATCTCAACTTACTTTTTTTCCCAAAAATAAGCAAGCCAAAAATATGTCAATTAGTTTATATTTTTTAACTTTTTAAATAAAATTTTTTTTTAAATCTGAAGAGTATTAAAATTGTCTATATTTGTTACATGTTGAACCCATGTTTGAAAAAGGGTAACTAATAAAAACGTTTCTGGAAACATGTTTTAAATAATATCTTTAAATTGTATCTTAGCAACAGGCGCTTAGTTTTCTGAGCTGAGTGATTGTTAGTTTGTCTATCGGTTTCAGCTGTACTAGCTTAAAATTTTTGTTGATTTTTATAGTATTAAAGAAATGAGTCAAAGGCAGGTTTTGCAAGGTAATTATTCAATTTTTTAGAGTTTATTTACTTTTTTTGTATTTATGCTCCATTTACCATATACACTATGTATTAATATTTACTTTTTTTATATTTAGGCTCCTTTTACTATATACACTATGTATTAATATCTTTTATCAAAGTTAATTTTTAAAAAAATTGTTTTGCTTAGCTAAAGAACTTAATCACCCAATATTTTGATGTTATATTTTGTAGTCAAGTGTAATGTAATTTTTTTATAAATCAAATTTTTTAAACATTTAATTAATGAAAATTTTTTTATATGATTTATTTGTTACTAGTAGATTAACTTATTTATAACAAGCTGTTGAACTTGATAATGAAATAAAGCTTAATCATTTCTTTTTATGAATAAATATAAATTATTAAAAATATTTTTATATTATTGGTGGAATTTGTAGTTTTTTATGATTGTATCTAGATCAGCTGACTACAATAACTGAGACTAAAATTGTCTTCAAACTATTTGTGATTATTTTTTTCATAGGGTTTTTATTCAGACCTGCTCATTAAATTATTAATTTTAAATTATTATTTTTGAAGAATATTGATTAAGTTAAATTTTTCCTATTAATGATTTAGATTTATAAATTAAAAAATTGTTTTAATTATATGTTTATTTAAGTTTTTTAACTTTCTTTTTAAATATTTTCTTTTAAATGGTTGTTTTTTTTTTAAATGAATGAAAACTTTTTTCACCTAACATGTAGTTATTTAAATGTTTTTTATTGCTTTTTTGTGTCATTTATATAGTTATTTTTGAATAAATTATTTTTTTAAATGTTTAAAATATATTTTGTAAAAAGTTTTTTTGTGTGAATATGAAAATTGAGTAATGGTACATGTAATTTTAATATAAAATCTAAAAATATACAAAAGTTTTGTTGATTAGTATTTGCTTAGATAAACTTACAAACATAGAAATGAGTCAATGTTCTTTTGGAACCATTGGAAAACCATTAGAAAAGTTTTTCTAAGAATTATTTTTATATTTAATAAGCTACAGATTATTTTCTAACAGTTCAGCTATAGGTTTAAATTTAAATTTTTTAAAATATTTCTTTTTAATGTTTTGTAAGTTCTTTCATACAAACTTTTCATTTAGTTTAAAAACATTAAATTACTCAAGATTTAATTTTTATTTTATTTTTTGTATAAAAAAGTTTTTTATCATTTTTAATATTTTTTAAATATAATTAAAATTTTCTTTCTGTATGTACAATTTTTTTTTGGCATGAGCACATGTTTTGTATGTTTAGTTTCCTGGTCAGAAAAATTATTAATATTATTATTGTGTTGAAACATGTTTATTATTATTAAATAGAAAATTTTGTTTTTAGTATTTGAACAATACCAGAAAGCTCGAACTCAGTTTGTTCAAACAATAGCAGAATTATCAACAAGGCCACAAAATATTGAAACACTTCAGAATGCAGGTTTGTTTTATTGTGTTAATAAATTTTAATCAATTATAATCCAAATAATTATAATATATTTTTGTTTAATATTTTAAATATTGTAATAATTTTTGGTTGATTATCCTTTAAGATTTTTTGATATTAAATACTTTAAAATTATAAATAAAATTTTGTACTAGTTTCACTTATGTGCTATTCAGCAAATTTTATTTTCATTCATTTTATCAATTCTATCCAACAAATTCAAACTTTTTGGCTTGCTCTTTATTTAAAAGCTTATTAGTTTAAACGTTGTTTAGTTTAACATGCTAACATAGCTTTTTTTCATTACTTATGCAAGCATCTACCTATTACTAAAAAATGTGGGAAAAGGTTGGGTTAGTTGATATATTTTACCTAAATTTTCATAATTTATTAACTATTAGACATCTTAATAAAATTGATGGTGCAAATAAAAGGTTGGTTGCTGGAATATTTTATTACTTGGCTGTAGCAATCAGGCTATATCTGGCTTTCTTGCGGTATGCCTTGAAGCATTAATACACCCAAGCAGGTTAGATGATACAAAAGAAGATTAATTGGTACATCCTTAAATGTTGGTTTGTAAAGTAACAGGTTAGTTGATACATTTAGACTTTAGTTATCACCTGAAGTAAGTCTATAATGATTGACCAGTTTTAACTCAACAGCTTAATAAGCACAAAATACATTAGAACTGGTTTTATTAAAAGTTGTTGCTGAGAAATTTACTTCAAAGTTTTTAAAAGATTCAAGTCAGAATTCACTTGAGTTCCTACTACAAAGGACTTGCAGTCAACTTGAGTCTTCAAATTAATTAATGAATTGAAATTGATTCAAGTTTAGACATATATGAATTGAGTCAAAAAATTTAAATTGTTTTTTTTTTTGTTTACTCCTTCTCATATCCAGTTAGTGTTAAGCTTGAACTTTGCTGGGTTTACTTCTTGTCAGAAATAAAAAAGCTGTTTAAAATCAAGTGAAAACCAAGAAAAAAGATCTTTACTTTTAAAATTACCTGAAGTTAAAATTCTTGGATAAGATATGATATTGGTCATTAATTGAAAGGACCCAGGGCTCTATAAACTTTGGCTTAAAAGGATTTGAACTTTTATGAACTTGGATTTGACTTGAATCACAGCTTCCAAAGAATCTAATTCAATTATGATGTGAGGGTTGTTGGATTTGGACTGACTTTAAATGTTGGACTTGTTAGAACTCTGTTTCAGACTATTTAATCTAGCTTAGATAAAAAAAATTATGCAAGTTGGCAGATACAGTGAATAAAAATGAATGAAAAAAATGTATGAAAGTACTTGATGCAGGTATTTGATACAGTGTAATCAACTACCCCATCTCATATTGTATAAACTAACCTGTACGGCATATTTTTCAAATCATAAGTTCTTCAGCATACAACTCTGCAACTTGAAAAGGATCTCCTAACTAACTAAAACCTAATACCATCAACTATTATCAGGCAACCTACTACTAAAAAATAGGAATTTGTGAAATCTTAATTTTTTTTTAATTCTTATGTCCTAAACCACACCAATCCCAAATAAATTACCGCCATGACTGAACATCACTATTGTGTTTTAATTGGTGATGCTATTTTAAAGTTATTTATTTTATCTATTAGAGCTGCTGTATCAACTAATCTCCTTTTCAATTGACCTATCCTTCCCTATCTGTACATTAAATTTTGTATCATTCAAATTAACTATTAAAAAGTTTTGCTAGGACATTCATGCCTGTTTTAACTTATTTAAAAACAGCTTTGGCAGTTTATAAATGTAATAGTACAGGACCATTTTTTGCTATTCTAGTATCCCATAAGATTTTGTAAATTTTTCTTGTATGACTGAGACCAGTAGGGTAACAAAATGACTAGATGTCCCTTAAAAAAACAAAAGGCACCCAAGGTAATATGAAACAAACTAGATAAAATAAGCCGTGAGATTTAATCATTTTTAAAACGATCTTTTGATTTTCTATTCATTAAAATATTTATTTTATTATTTTTTTTTTCTATTTATTAAAATATTAAGGTGACGATTAAAGTTAAGTTATCACCATTAAACAATTTCAAACAGTGTTTAATAAAGCAACATTTTATCTGCTTTGACCATGAACTGCCATTTACAAACCCTTGTTATACATTATTATGAAGAATTATTTCTTTTATTCAAAATTTTTTATAAGCTTTTATCTAATTAAAAATAATTTAAGCTTTTTAGTCATTCCATCTTTTTATCTAATTTTCACATTTATGCTTTACTTTTAGGAGTTATGTCCCTATTACGCCCTCTTCTTCTTGATGTTGTTCCAACTGTACAACAAACAGCAGCACTTGCTCTCGGTCGATTAGCGAATTACAACGACGATCTTGCAGAGGCAGTTGTCAAAGGAGATATTCTTCCTCAGCTTGTTTATTCTCTTGCTGAACAAAATGTTAGTCTTTTTTTTCAATCTTTTTTGTGGTACATTGCATACAAGCTATTTTGAGTTTGCCCTAAATATTTTTATTTGTTGCTTTTATTATTATCAAATACAATTTTTATACAATTATTAAATACAATTTTATTACTATCAATTGTACTTTAAATCAAAGTTTGTACAAATTTCACTGTGGTGTAATTTTACTATTTCGTTTTTGTTTTATAGAGATTTTATAAAAAAGCAGCTGCATTTGTATTGAGAGCAGTCGCAAAACACTCACCACAACTCGCACAAGCTGTCGTCGACTGTGGTGCGCTTGATGCCCTGGTGATCTGTCTTGAAGAATTCGATCCTGGTGTCAAAGAATCAGCGGCTTGGGCGTTGGGCTATATTGCACGTCACAATGCAGGTTTTAGCTAATAAGCATTTCATCACAAAGCATAACGTTTTTTAAAACTTCAAACAATGTAAATTTTTGATCCACGAAAATTTGATGCTTGATCTTTTGATTTTACTCAGAAGAAAATATTTTTTTCATAGCCATACCAGCCAAAGAAGGGGCAATTGCCTCTTTAAAACAAAAAAATTTTGGAAAAAATCAAAATTTTTTCGGGCACCGACAATAAACTATTTGGAAAGGATAAAGTTACTCAATTTAGGAAAATTCAGATTAGGAGCAAAAATAACTGAAATTCAATCTGAAGATTTCTTTGGTCTTCATAAGGAGGAAACCAATCGTTTCTGCTTCCGTTTTAACTACAAAATCAAGTAAAGACCAAAAAAAAAGCTTCACATTGAATCTGTGTGACATATTGGCATCTCCGTGAAATGATGCAAGATCATGATTCAGGCAATCGTGAAAAAAATTTCAATCATTCAAAAAATTTGGACAAAATATATTGCCCCTCCCCGAATTTTTTGGGCTGGTATGGCTATGTTTGTTTATATATGCTGGCTTGCGAGATTAAGCAATGATCAAATAATTTTATTTATTCATTTATTTTATGTCCATATTTATCCCCCTGAATTGCAGGAAAGCGTCAGAGAGCAATACATGGAGCAACTGTCAAGCAATTATCTCCACCTGCTTCCTGCTCAAGATATTGCTGTCCGGTTAAAATTTTGATTTTGGTTTTTTAGTTTTCTCGAGATATGAATAAAATTTAGAGCAGCTTGCCAAGACCGCTAAGCAGGGGAAAATGGTGCAAAGAGTCTTTTCCAAGGACACTACAGAATGGCGCGAGTAGGTTTCGAACCGCGACCGTGTCGATCACAATCACGACGCTCTAAGCATCCGACTACGCTTCGGACATCGCATCAATTAAGAGATTAAACAATTGAAAAATAGCATTCAATTTTTCGATTTTGGGTGATTCATGAACAATTGCATCCCTAAATTGGGCATAATAAAAATTTTGAAAGCCAGCAGATATGTACCAATATTACAGTATATTCGTCTGAGTAGCCTAATATTTGAAGTTTAAGCCCCCAAGTATTCATAACATGAAAAATTTTATTTCGGAAGCTTTTGTTACAATTTTCTATTTGATGAGCCGTGCTTTTGCAAAGTTAAGCTGTATTGATTTTCAAATTTTTTAACAACAATTTCAGAATTGTCCCAAGCTGTGGTTGACGCCGGCGCTGTTCCTCTTCTTGTTTTGTGCATCCAAGAGCCAGAACTGTCTCTAAAGCGCATTTCCGCCTCCGCGCTCAGCGACATTTGCAAGCATAGTCCAGAGCTCGCTCAGACAGTCGTTGACGCAGGAGCCATCGCTCACCTTGCTCAAATGATTCTCAACCCCGATGCTAAACTGAAAGTTAGTCTATTGTTTTGTGACTTTTATTTGTGTCCTTATCAAAATTTGCAATTTAATTCTTTTTTTATTTTTTGATGGTTTTAGTTGTAATTTTAGTATTTGAAAAGCTATCTTTCTACTAGCGGCGTTTCGGGTGGAATGTTGTCCATCAACATTGTGTTTATTCTATTTTAACGATTTATGCAGTGTTTAAACTTTAAATTAAGTTATTTATAGCTTACTTGATTTGCTTTTTGAAGTGACACATTGCAAATAGCATTTTGCAATGATGGCCGTGTTATGATTTCAGAGACAAGTTTTCTCAGCGCTCAGTCAAATATCCAAACATTCCGTCGACTTGGCGGAGATGGTTGTGGAAGCTGAGATCTTCCCGGCTGTGTTGACCTGTCTTCGTGATTCTGACGAGTACGTACGGAAAAATGTAGCCACTCTCATCAGGGAAATCGCTAAACACACACCAGAGGTTAGATAAACTAAAGCTCTGAAGATTTTGAGCGAATTTTATGGTTTAACTGAAGAAATTTAGTTGAAATCGGTCGCTTCTCTAACAATATGCGAACTTTTTTTATACATCGCCATAAAATACTATTTGTGAGTCATAGGGACATCCTCGACAATTATTTACTTTGCAATAGATTTATTAGCGACGTTTAAATAGAACTTCAAAGACAATGTATGTAGTAAACAGTTTTGGTTTTATTCAACGTTATCAACGACGAATTCTTTTCAGCTTGCGCAGCTCATAGTCAACGCAGGCGGCGTCGCAGCGGTTGTAGATTACATTGGCGAATCGAAGGGAAACGTGCGACTCCCTGGGATAATGACGCTCGGTTTCATTGCGGCTCATTCAGAAACTCTTGCGATGGCCGTCATTGTGTCCAAAGTACGATTATGACCCAGCTGTTGCTTTGTCGCCGATTACGATCAGCGCCTGCTTTCATTTTCATCGATTTCCAGGGCGTCAATCAGCTTGCTATCACACTGGCCGAAGAGAAGGAAGACCACATCAAAGCGGCCACTGCGTGGTCGTTGGGGCAGATCGGCAGACACACTCCGGAACACGCCAAAGCTGTCGCCGTCACAAACGTCCTACCACGGCTCCTCCAACTCTATCTTTCGACCACAAGCTCAGAAGACCTTCAGACAAAGGTAATTTGTCTTCAATTTATTTTTTAAATTCTTTTCTTGTTATCATTATTTAAACTTCAAACAAAAACTCAAGCTTTACTGCTTACGTTCTTTTTAACCGCAATTTTTTTAGTCAAAGAAATCGCTCAAAAATATTCTTCAAAAGTGTGTCCACCTTGCAGCACTTGAGCCTCTACTTCATGAAGCGCCCCCCAATGTGCTTAAACATGTTGTTGGCCAATACAGTAAGGTGGGTGCTGCATAGTTTGCCAATTAATTGTTTTTATTGAATGTGAAATTTCTCATCGCTGAAGATTGCAAACGCTTCAAGATCAAAAATTATTTGCATACTTATGTTTCTAAAAATCACTAATTTTTATAATTTTTTTCCAATAAGGTTTTGCCTCACGATAGCAAAGCCAGGCGTCTTTTCGTAACTAGTGGCGGTTTGAAGAAAGTGCAAGAAATCAAAGCCGAATCCGGTACCGCCCTCCATGAGTACATAACCGCGATTAACAACTGCTTTCCGGAAGAAATTGTTCGCTACTATAGTCCAGGCTACTCCGAGGCATTACTGGAGCGTGTTGAACAGTTTCTTCCCAACGTTTAGCTTCGTCGTTCAAGAGCGACATGTTTTTTTGTTTTTGTTTTTTTTCAATCCGTCTTTACAGTTAACGTACCAATCTTCTTTTACTAAGGTTTGTTTCTTGTTTATTTGTAGACAGCTCGAATCGTAGTTTTGACACATTTATATCTTCAATCTCGTCTCGTTTTTATAGATTAACAAGAACGTTTACCAACCACTGTAATGTTTTCTAACACGCGTCTAACTTGAAAGCAAGCTGTATTTACAATGATCAGCAAAACGAACATACAGATAAAACGTGCGAGTAGTGTGACGTCACTATGAAGCTTATGAGCGTAGTTAATCGATATGTTACATCTTCCTTCTAAAAAAATCAAATGACACACTGAAAATAAAATAAAACAAACAAGCTTTTTTAATGCGCACTATACAATGTAGTCTTTGTATTTGGACGGAAATTTGATGGGCCGCCCGTAACGAGATGTAGGACGTGATTCATGCATAACTGAGCCTGAAGATTGGCTATTAGAAAGTGGCTCAAGTTGTGGTTGGTTTACGTCAGAGTTTTGTTTAAAATTAGATCTGTGACTTTGAAAGTGTCTGTTGTAAGTCGGAAAAGTTAAATTTGCTTTGTATAAATGACGGCGATTTCTGCGCAGGAAACCTTTCTCGCCACAAATCGTGTAAGAGCGTGGTTCAGGGCGCACATCGACAACACATGACTTATTCTATTTTTTGTTCTTACGATAACATACAACATCTTTCTGCAAAGGTTTCAATGGATTTGCACAGCGATCATAATAACGTTTTTGACAAGATTGCGCTTTGATTAATTCTGCAGACGGATCAACAATATTGGGGGTTAACAATGATGTCGCTACAGGTATTTTTGTTCTTAGACGTCTGCTCATTAACATCTGAGCCGGAGAATATTTCATGCCTGAAACTGGAGTATTACGATATTCTAAAAGAGCTAAATACGGATCTGTGTTTTCTTCGTGAGCTTTTTTCAGAATCTTTTTAAGAGTTTGGACACTGCGTTCAGCTTGACCGTTACTTTGACTGTATGTCGGGCTTGAAGTGGTAGTTTTGATGCCCCAAGCTTTGGCAAACGCAATAAATTCATTACTTTGAAACGGCATATTGTCACTCACAATTTCTACAGGTATACCATGCCGCGCAAAAACGCTTTTACATTGTTCAATAATAGTAGAAGCTGTTTTGTCAGATAAACATTGTAACTCAGGATATTTAGAATAATAATCAACAATCACAAGATAATCTTTGGCTTGAAAAGTCATAATATCAATACCCACTTTAAGAAAGCGCTCATTCAAAATAGCGTGCGATATCATGGGTTCACGTTGTTGATTGTTTTGATACTTAATACACAATTCACAATTTTTGACAATGCGCTCAATATCAGCATTCATACTAGGCCAATAAACCAACTCTCTTGCTCGAGATTTACATTTTTCAATACCAAAATGCGACTCGTGAATTAAATTTAGTGTTTGCGGTTGTAAAGATTTTGGTATAACAATGCGTTGGTCATAAAAAACTACGTCATCTATAACATGCAACATATCACGCACATTCCAATAGGGTCGTACAGATAAACAAACATTTTTTTGACACCTTGGCCAACGAGTCTGACAATAAGTCTTAACTTTTTGTAAAATTTTATCGTTTTTTGTGGCTTGTTGAATCTCATCGAATTTTGCTGTGGTAACAGGCAGATTTATAATAAGTGAATGAACCACTTGAACAAGATCCTGATTTATTTTTGCATCATGAGTATCTGTTTGATAAGCTCTTGATAATGTGTCGGCCAGATACAAATACTTTCCTGGAACATATTTGATTTTAAAGTCATAAAGCTGCAGACGAAGCATGAGACGTTGCAGTCGTGGAGGAGTTTTGCTTAGTGGTTTTTTCCATATGTATTCTAAGGGTTTGTGATCACTTTCAATTGTCACTGCTCGGTGTCCGTAGACGTACTGGTGGAATTTTTCGCATGCGAACACAATAGATAGTAATTCCTTTTCTATCTGAGCGTAGTTTCTTTCAGCTGGAGATAATGATCTTGAAGCAAATGCAACAGGTTTGCCCTCTTGTATCAAACACGCCCCTAGTCCGTCTTGCGATGCATCGCATTGAACAGTAACTGCCTTGTTAACATCGTAGAAAGCTAGCACAGGTTTACTAATCAAGGCAAGCTTTAACTTTGCTATAGCTTCGTCATGCTCATTATCCCAAGTCCATTCAGAATTTTTTTTTAGAAGTTTACGCAAAGGGGCTGTGATAGAAGATTCATTTGGTATATATTGAGAAAGGTATTTTGTCATTCCTAAAAATCGTTGAAGTGAGGGGACATCTATAGGTGGAAGCATATTGACAATTGCATCAATTTTCTGGTCATCTGGCATCAATCCTTCTTTTGTAACAAAATGTCCCATATAACTTACGGAATTCACTTTAAATTGTATCTTTTCTCGGTTAAATCAAACACCACTTTCTCTTGCTCTGGAAAGCAATGCAAGCATTATAGCGTCATGCTCTTTCTCGTCTTCTGCAGCTATTATAATATTATCAGCTATAATATGTACTCCTTTAATATCACCAAATGTGCTCTCATTGCGTTTTTGCATGACTTCACTTGCTAAACATAGCCCAAAAGGCATCCGTAAAAATCGCTTTCTCCCCCACGGCGTATGAAATGTTGTGAGAAATGATGACTTTTCCGTGAGGCCAACGTGCCAATAGCCATCTTTCATGTCAATGACCGAAAAAACACGTTTGCCGCAAAGCTGCGCTTGTACATCAGCTGGAGTTGGAATAACATAACGTTCTCGCATTATTGCAGCATTCAAAGGCTTCGGATCCAAGCACAAACGTAAACTTTTATCTTTCTTCTCTACCACTACCAGATTGCTCACCCATTCAGTTGGGCAATCCACATCAGCAACCATGCCATCTCTAGTTAAACGTTCCAGAGTTGCTTTTAATTTCGGGCGAAGCGCATAAGCAATATGTCGTGGTTGCTGTATAACCGGTTTTGCGTCATCACGTAATGTAATATTATATTTTTCTTTGTATAAACCCGTGCCAGAAAAGACTTCTAAAAAATTGTTTGTAACCATGTCTAAGGTAAGGTTTGAAGATTCCGAAATGTCCTCTATTTTTTTAACTAAATTTAATAGTTCACATGCATGTTCGCCGAGTATTGGCGTATGAATGATATCAGTAACAAAAAAAATCAACGAAAATTTACGACCCGTTCTATCACAAATAATCATCTCTACCGTGCCTAATGGTTTAATTAACGCATTACCAAAACCACGCAGTATTGTAGATGTAGATGAAAAAGGAGCTAAACGCATTTGTTTGTATAAGCTTAAAGGCAAAACATTCACTTCCGCGCCGGTGTCCAGTTTAAAAGATAAAGTACTAGTGTTGTTATGGTGATCAAGCACCGTAAGCGTTGATCGCATTTTTGAGCTGGTCGGTTTGCTTTGAAGGCTACACATTTGGAAAACCGTCGAGTCAGCTTGAATTTCTGAAGTGATTTCTTTTATGTTTCTCGTATCCGACTTAAAACTTCTGCAAACAACCGCGAAATGGTTATATTTTCCACATTTTCGACAAGTTTTGCCATATGCTGGGCATTGTCTGGGCAAATGCACGAGGTCACAGAATCGACAAGGTTTGTTGGAAACCGAAGTATTAGACGCCGAGAAACTAGGGTAACGATCTTTTTTAATTTCTTGAACTAAGGAAGAATTTATTTTTTTATTTGACATATATTGCATGCGAGCTTTTGTGACTTCAATTGATCGACATATATTTATTGCCTTTTCTAAAGTAAGATCTTCTTCCTCTAACATTCGCTGTCGTGCTGTCTCGTCGTTGGTGCCAAATAAAATTTTGTCCCGCAATAGTCTATCCTTGAACGCACCAAAATCACAATTATTTGCTATTAAACGTAACTCAGTTAACCATTTATCAAATAATTCGCCAACTGCTTGTTGACGCTGCCAAAATTTATAAGTGTCGAAAACAGGTCGCCGCCTGGGATTACAAAAAACTTTATAACGGTCCAAAACGATGTCAGTCGTGAGATTCTCATCATCTAGTGAAATGCTAAAATTATCAAAAATATCTCGGGCTTCTTCGCCTGCACAATTCAGTAAAATTGCTATCTGAGTAGCTATTGGTTTAGTATGTAATTCAGACGCAGCATAATATATTCTGAAAGATTTTTCCCAACGCCGCCATTCCTCAGCAAGGTTTTTTGCATTAAAATTAACCTCTCTTGGCGTTTTAAACTGACTCATATTTGCTTAGTTCGAATAACTTCTGACACCATGTAATGTTTTCTAACACGCGTCTAACTTGAAAGCAAGCTGTATTTACAATGATCAGCAAAACGAACATACAGATAAAACGTGCGAGTAGTGTGACGTCACTATGAAGCTTATGAGCGTAGTTAATCGATATGTTACAACCACGACAACTTTTGACAAAAATTTGTTTGCTTAGCGTCGGTCAAAGCACGATAAAGTTTGTTGCTGAGTAGTTGCACGTTCTGCGTTATATAGTTTATTCAGCAAAAATTATTTTTATATATAACTTAAGGAGCAAGGCTAGGTTAATGATTTTAAAAAACTAAACATATTTCAAGTTGTTAATTTGAATATAAGCTAAGGTATTTTATATTTAAAAGTATTATTGTTCTTTGATATTTAACTAAAAGCTAAAGCCAACTAGACTTGTCAGTTTGACCGTTAAGACCGCAGATTTTCAGATATTAACTGACATGAAATGCGGGTGCTGCTGTAAAAACTGGAGCCAGACAGTCAATAAAAAAGTTTTTATGTTAAAAAATATTTTACAAAAACTTAGCTTTAGCTTTTTTTTGCTTCTTTTTTTTGAATTCATCAAAATTTTTCCGGCTGTAACCAAAATTCGTCAGTGAAGAAACGGTCAAATAATTAACTAGCTAGGCTACTATAAATTAGGCATGATAGCTTCGGTACTGTTTATTCAGTATGTAAAATTCTAAATATTAGAGTCTAATTTAAAATTTATGTCAGAAATTAATCTGGTAAAATTTGGAATATTCAGGAACCGATAATGCAGTAAAAACAAATTTTTGCTGTATCAACTTCTTTAAAAATTTGATTGGCTTCGATTAAAAAGTAAATTTTTTCAGATCCAGCTCAAATCGTTTTTTTTTTTTTAGATCTCTTAGCCCCAATTTAAACCTTAGATTTTTTTTCTAACTCTTTATCACTACATGAATACTCAATATGAAATGATCAGGTCCAGGTGAAAAAATTGGCTATATCAATTAACTTTTTTTCAGAAAAATTTTCTTCCTCTTAAGTTTTAACGATTTATCTTAATGGGATTTTGTAATTTAACAGAAGAGGTGTAATAAAAAAGTTTAGGTCTAAATTAGCTCCAGCTCCGGATTAAACTTGCCAAGCTTTAAACCAGTTTTGACTCCAGCCTTCAACGCTAAAACTTATAGGCGTACAAGCCGCGAGGCAGGGCGGAAGTTGTTCCCCAAACCTGAAAAATCGGAAAAACCAGAAATTTTTGAGCCCTAAAAATAATTTATTTGGGAAAATTTTGGAGGCAGCGACAAGAAATTATTTGCGTAAAATGAGATTTTTTTGGGGCACCGATAACAAGCTATTTTGGCAGGATAAATATCCCGACTTAAAACGATCCAGATCTTTGAGTGTGTAGCACTTGACGCACTATTTTTTATAAATCCCGTACAAGAATCGCACCTGTGTCGTAGAACCTTGTCCTTAATACGATTTTGTTTCTCTTTCCCAGCCGCTTTGCTCTTGCTTTTTTGCTAGTCATTGATTGATTTCTGTTTTAAAGTTAAATTTGCATTGATAAAGCGTCTTTGTTTTTGGAATACAAGAAGGTTGTTTTTGAATAGCGAGTTTAAGAAAGAACAACCACAAGCGAATAGAACTAAGTTTTAAAGCCCTTTTCTATTTTTTATTTTTTCAGTAGCTTCCTAAGACAAAAATGTGTAATATTTTGTCATCTCCGTGAAGTGCTTACAAGACCATGATTTGGGGAACCAGAGAAAATTGGGCAAAATTCTATTGCACTCCCCCTCAAAAATTTTTCGGTTGTTACAGTTATGCTGAAACCATAATATTTTGTCATTAGAAATTTCATAAATTTCCTTCTAGCTATAGCTTAAAGTCATTGTTATACGGAAAATCTTAAAAAGCCACAGTGGAATTTGTCTTAGCGAGATATTCCATTTATTCCAATATACGTTATAAGTTTAGGTTAAAAAAAATCTTTGTCTTTTTAGTAAGCTTGCAGTTGCTAATTATAAATTATGGTACAATGAAGCTAAATTTAATATGCGATTAATTTTTTTGAATGTAGCCTATTACAAAGAAACTTCTGATTACGTTAAAATGATTTTACAAAGTTCCTTTCCGGAATTGGTATTTCCGAATAATGACTTTGCTAGCTACATTTTAAGCAGTCTGCATAAACGTCCAAAAGAAAAAATTGCTCTGGTAAGTGGTAAGATTATTCGAATTTCTCGTTAATAGACCATCTCCGTTGCTTAATATTCAACGCAGGCGGAAAAGTATAAAAAGCCTAAAACCATAGCACATCAGTGGCGTGCTATCAGGGCATGCAAGTCATGCGTTGCATGACCAAAGTTTTAGGAATTGCATGACGAACTTTTGCGCAATAAGGTATAGATTTTTTAATTTTATTAGAAATGATACTGGATTCGGATGAAATTAAGAGAAATTTGAGGGCGATCCGAGACGAAGACTTTTTTTTTGTAGAGAACACCTTGGCATTAGTATGTAGAGTGAAATTTAGGAGAGTGATTTGAAGTGATGACCTTTTTCTTTTAGAGGTCACTATAATTTTAAAAGAAAAAGTGCAATTTTTAAAAGAAAATCTGGCTATGATTCCAACTGATGACTTTTTTTTCTTTTTTTTTTTTTTTTTGGAGATCAGTACAAAATTAAGACAAAAATTTCAAAATCCGGCACTGCCTAGGTGGTAACTTTTTTTTTTAGAGAACACTACAATTTTGGGATAAAAAGTGTTTAAGATTTGCAAGTGATTTAAAGTAATGATCTTTTTTTGTTTGTTTTGGAGAACACCATGGATTAAGGACAAATAATTGGTCTATGTCTTAGAGTCTCAGACAGAATTCTTTCTGCTACCCAGAAAATATTGCATGTCCTACCCATTCACTACCCAAAAAATACCTAATTGCATGACCAGTTTCAGAGGTCACCGCTTCTGAGAACCAGAGCTTCCCTGGCTCCGACAAGTTATCAGTAAGTTAACGTTTACACCTGTGTTGCAACATGGCATAGCACCACAACACATGTCTCGTGAACTTTTTACTAGCTCATATGCATTTATTTGACGTGATTGTCACAGACCACCCCTCACACCACCCTGTGAGCGGTACCTTTAAAATGTACAGGTCGGCGTGGTCGGCGTGGTCGGCGAGGTTGGCAGTGGTCAGTGATCAGCGTGGTCGGCGTGGTTGGCGTGGTTGGCGTGGTTGGCGTGGTTGGCGTGGTCGGCGTGGTCGGCGTGGTTGGCGTGGTTGGCGTGGTCGGCGTGGTTGGCGTGGTTGGCGTGGTTGGCGTGGTCGGCGTGGTCGGCGACGATCCGCCCAGTTAATTCATTTTATCTTATAAATTTTGGAAATTCCCCAAGTCTGCTAAGTTAATAACGGCGAACAGTGAACGTGACCAAACAGTTTAACCCAATAGCACATAAACAGACATTTAAAATACAACTCAACAAAAATATACCTAACATTATTCTTAAGTTCATGTCCACGCTTTCAACAAGAATTTGCAATTATATTGGTAAAATGTTTTATATTGCTTGCTGTTATTAACAAGCGAATTCTAAAAAACTTACCAACTAAGCTTTTCTGAAGTAGCTTATCGAACCAACCTCGTCCACGAGAAGCTTACAGAATGATTATTCTTTTCATTAACCTAGCCGATAACGCCGACCACGCCGACCACGCCGACCACGCCAACCACGCCGACCACGCCAACCACGCCAACCACGCCGATCACGCCAACCACGCTGATCACTGACCTCGCCGACCACGCCAACCACGCCAACCACGCCGATCACGCCAACCACGCTGATCACTGACCACGCCAACCTCGCCGACCACGCCGATCTGTACATTTTAAAGGTACCGTGTTTATGTGCTATTGGGTTAAACTGTTTGGTCACGTTCACTGTTTGCCGTTATTAACTTAGCAGACTTAAGGAATTTCCAAAATATATAAGATAAAATGAATTAACTGGGCGGATCGTAAACAAGAACTAAATTGGTTGATATAACTGCCGGGTAATTAAACGTTTAGATGCTTTGACAAGGACTTATGTTGGTCAAAAAGTTTGGCTTTTACTAAAAAAAATTTGCAGTTATAAGTGATAAACGCCGACCACGCCGACCACGCCAACCACGTCGACCACGCCGACCACGTCGACCACGCCGACCACGTCGACCACGCCGACCACGTCGACCACGCCGACCACGTCGACCACGCCGGCCACGCCGACCTGTGTATTTTAAAGGAACCCCCCTGTGAGGACCCGTATAAGGTCTTGAAACATGGAACCAAGTCTTTTCAGATTGATGTTGGCGGCCGAGAAAAAGCTATTTCTGTTGATCGTCTCAAGCCTTAAATCGAGACAAGGAAGACCATTAAAATCATAACATTGCAGTATTATTGTTTTGCTAAATTATATATATATTTTCTTTAAAATTTGTTTTATTCGTCCGCAACCGTCTTTCCTCAAATGCGCTTTTTGGGAAGAAGCTGTATAGCAACGTTGCTTTTTGTCGCATTGATTACTCGCGTCACAAACGCACTGATTACTCGCTACGGTACTCAATTAGTTATTCTCGGTAAGCGTTTTTAGTTGAAAAAATGCAAGCTGCAAATAGTTGTGTTTTCTCGTTGACAACTCTTGTCTGCAATTATTTAGATAGCTAAAATATGATATATACAAAGCACTGGGTTCGAAAAAGTGAGAACAGATTTTTTCCCGAGTCAGATTGAGAATTTCGGTCATTCAGTTTCACTTTCGCACCGAAATAGGCCTATATGTTACGTACAAGTTTGTTCAAACCGGTGCGAATTAGCTGAACATCATCCTCTGCTTATACACTGAAATAGATGTATTCAAATAATATTAAAACAATTTTCTGTATTTGTACAATTCAATATTCAAATAAATTTTAGTATAATATTAAAACAATTTTCTGGACAAGATCTTATCTGGCTAGAATTTGTTTTGTGCTAGTTTTTTACAATTAGTTTTTCGTAACGGGGTTAGATAAGCCTAAACCACCATACCTAAATATAAAAAAAAATGCTTCCAAAGGCATCCTTATGATTATTTTAGATTTTTTGTTCCAAAGGGTTCCTATCAAGCTACACCACTGAAAGTCTTATGCTAGAAGAACCATATCGCGTTCTGGCTTGCAAAACCATCAGCCATTTTTAATTAAATGTGATATATTGCTGACATTTCCAAAGCTTGAAAAAGAGTTGCCTACCACTTTCAGGATTAAATTTGGGCCAGACCACAATAAATATAGGGTAAATACATCTGCAGCTACAAATTTTTTACAAATAATAACACTATTCGTTCATTTTTATTTCATCTCTATATTTATCGTCCTGACTCGTAGGAAAGCGACAGGGGCGTTATGGGGAACCAATTACCCCGACCTGCTTCCGGAGATACCAAACTGCTTGCTAAAAGACCGGTAAGCAGAGGAAAGTGCAGTAAAGTGTCTTTACTAGGATATAACAGAATGACGCGTATAGTTTTTAAACCGACACCATGTCGATCGCAATCACAACGCTGCGAAAACAGTGCAAAAAAATTGGGGGCGGCCACTTTTTAGTGTGCCAAGTTTTTTTGCCCAACATAAAGTAATTTCTAAAAAAAGGTCATCACTTTTAATCGAGAACGTTATCCCTACTTTGTCCTAAAGTTAAGGTGCAGACAAGGGGAGCACCGTCGTGGTGCTATTACATCAAGAAATAGAGCAACAGTTTGCTGAGGGGGGTTACTTTTTGACGTTTTTTAGAAGGCCTAGATGCGGCCGCTTTATTCGCACCGTACTAAAGCCATCACTGCGCGCAAGTACAATAGGCGCAGCATCCTACATTTTCCCTCTTTCCATTTAATATTTTTTTTATTTTTCCTCTTACCCCAATTGTTTTTCCAAGAATTAGACTCGACTGGTTAGAATGCTGTACTAATGGTGAAAGTAATTGACACGGCTGCAGTTTAAAACACATTTTTGTCATTCTGTTGTGCCCTTGGAAAGAAACTTAATTGCATTCTACTCTCTGCTATGGGTCGCGGCAAAGATGCAGCTCTAAACTTTAGTGTGAGAAAAACCAGAAAAAAAACAAAAATATTTTATCCGGACACTAATATTTTGACATTTACGAGGCCTGGAAACTCGAACTGGCAGTCGAACTCGTTTTTTGCCAAACTCGGTAAACAATATTTCCCAAACTCAAACTCGAAGATAAGTCGATAATGTAAGAAAGCCTTTTTTTTACTTTATGGATAAGAAACGTTTGAACTCGATTAATTGAAAATGATAAACTCGAACTTGGTTGAAATTGCATCGAGTTTGCAATATGTCATTAATACAAAAGTTTTTTTACTCCATTTCTTATAAATGCATTTATAGTATTTTGTACTTGATTACCCTTGTCTGTTAAAATAGGCTATATCAAGATTTGTCATAGTTTAATAATCGCCAAAGTTTTTGGTTCATTCTTATTTTTCTCAATGCTTATTCTATAATTAATCAATTTTAAAAAAAGTGCTACCGTAATTAATTTCAATTTTTAAAGACTAAAATGGCAACTATAATTTTCTTTTTTTAATTATGCTTTGTTATGTCTGCTTAACTTTGTATAGGCTTTTTCATTTGTGAAACCCGGTTAAGCCTAAGGTTATTTTACATCTTTAAAATTGAATGAGAATAATTTACTTATAATTTGGCAATTTGAAATAATTTTTTTGTATAACATGTGAATACCTTTGTTGAAGCAAGCATAATATAAAACATTTAGTAATACTTATGAAAATCATTTGTAATGAAAGAACAATCTTATGCTATTTATTTAAAAATAAATCAAATGTTAAAAAATTAATACGCTATTTATTGAAGTGTAAATTAAATCCAAATACATTTTAAGCCAGGTACTAAGGTAATCTTCCACTTTAGTTGTGTAAATTAATGTGTTGGTGCGTGAAGTGTATTAGTTTGTGCACCTAAATTGTAAGATTACTAGTATTAATGGTTACTATATAATTGCTACATACAGTAGACAAATGGGAATATAGTAGGCTAGTGCTTGTGGTAATCTCCTAGCTTTTAAATTTTAATTGCATTCATGACATTTTAGTGAAATTTTTTTACTCTTTAATGCAATGGTTCTCAACCTTTTTGTGCCTGTGGCACACTTTGGAAACTTTTCAAAATTTGCAGC
The DNA here is from genome assembly GCA_963680785.1 of Diplosoma virens. NCBI lineage: Eukaryota > Metazoa > Chordata > Ascidiacea > Aplousobranchia > Didemnidae > Diplosoma > Diplosoma virens. The sequence continues at coordinate 34,870,597 of OY796891.1, forward strand.
ACATTTCAAAAAGAGTGCAAATCTTGATATTCATCCCTAAAAACTAGTGTTCTAAAAAAAGTCTACCTGAATCAGCCTTGAATTTCTTGATTTTCATTTCTAAAAAGTAGTGCCCACAAAATGAAAGGTGACAGAGCTTTAAACTAATGTTTTTTAAAAAGTTTTATAGCATGCTTGGAAATCTCTTGTGGCACACAGGTTGAGAAACACTGTTTTAATGCCATAGTGTTTTATTTCTATCAATTTTAAACAAGATTTACTATTGGTTTATAAAAGTAATTGTTTGATTAAAGCCAAGCCAAATTTAATATAACAAAATAATTTTGCAACAAGCTGATAGAAAAAAATTGGGTGGGAAAAATATTTAATCTATGTTAAAAGCTTTTTAAAAATAAAAATTTTTAATAAAGTTGATATAAAAAATTTACAGTACTTAAAATATATTTACGAGGGCTGTTTGAAAAGTAATGGGACTGTGTAAATAATTATTTTATTTGAAATGCCACGTAAAAATTACAACTCGTCCCCTTCAAAGTAATCTCCTTGAGCTCGAATGCACTTTTCTAATCTCTGCTGCCATGCTTCTATGCACTTCTGGAAAGATTCCATTGGGATCGCTTGTAGTTCCTTCGTTACGGCTGTTGTTATGGCTTTTGAGTCTTGAAAACGGGTTCCTTTAATGACTCCCTTGAGCTTAGGAAACAAGAAAAAATCACAGGGAGCCAGATCTGGCGAGTAGGGTGGTTGCTCCAGCACAGCAATGTTATTTTCTGCAAGAAATTGTCGTATGCTTAAGGCATTGTGAGCAGGAGCATTGTCATGATGAAGCAGCCATGACTTTGTCTCCCACAATTCTCTTCTTTTCTCCCTTACCGAACGCATCAAACGTCGCAAGATGTCATTGTAAACATTCTGGTTAATGGTTTGGCCCTGCGGCAAGAATTCTAGATGAACAATTCCATGAACATCAAAGAAAACAATCAGCATCACCTTAATTTTGGACTTGAACAGCCTTGCTTTCTTGGGTCTTGGTGAGGATGCACTCTTCCATTCAAGGCTCTGCCGTTTAATGAGTGGATCGTACTCGAAAATCCACGACTCATCACCGGTAACAACTCTACTCAGCAGATCTGGTGTTATTTCAAGTTGTTTCAGGATGTCTTGACACACTTGCACACGATTTTCCTTTTGCCCATCATTCAGCAACCTTGGTACCATTTTCGCACAAACCTTCCTCATCCCCAGATCTTCTGTAATGATCCTCCACACCCTCTCACTATTCATGCTCAACTCATCTGCTATCATTCTAACAGTAAGGCGGCGGTCACTGCGCACTTTTTCTCTCACACGCTCAACATTTTTGTTTGTTCTGCTTGTTGTTGGCCTTCCACTCTTAGGATCATCTTCCACATCCCCTCTTCCCTCTCTGAACCTCTTGTGCCCCTCAAAAATCCGAGTTCTTGACATCGTAGCATCTCCGTAAACTTCTTGGAGCAAATTGAATGTTTCACTTGGAGTTTTTCCAAGTCGAACGAGAAACTTCAAGTTGATTCTTTGTTCAATGCTCATTATTTGTTAACAAAAGAAGAAAAAAAAAGAAAAAAATATTTACTAAATAAATTATCCCAAAACGAACTACAGTAAAGCGCCTTTCAAGAAAAGCCTGTAAAAAAGCATATGGTTGTCACAGAATGCTGAAACTACATTTTTACAACCACAAGACATTGCGCCATCTTAAAAAACAAAGCTTTTATCACTGTTGCAAGTGTTGTTTGTGCAAAGCATACAGTCCCGATACTTTTCAAACACACCTCGTATATCCAGCAAAAAATATTGCAAAAAAAAAGGCTTATTTTAAAATGAAAAATTTTAGTAAAGTTGATACCAAAAAGTTATAGTATTTAAAATACATTTATATTCTGCAAAAAAGCATTGCAAATAAATAAGTTGTATTTAATGATTTATATTTATAATCAGTAAACTAAATTTTTTTAGATTTCAGCTGGAATTTGTATTACTTATAACAAATTAATTCAAGCAATTTATAATTTGAAAAAATTTCTTTTACGCAAAGGACTTAAGAAAGATGATGTGGTTGCTTTATCCTGTCCTAACAATCCTTATTTTGTTATCTGTATAATAGCTACTTCTTTATTAGGTGGAGTTATTACTACTTGCAATTCTTATTCCACTACATGTAAGTAATGGTTAAAATTTGGATCATATTATCTAGTGTTGTTAATTAAACTCTTGTTCTTCTAGTTATTTTGATAGTTTAAATTTTACCAAAAAATAATTAAATTTGACAATAATTCTTTATAGGCTATATATAGAATAAACCCATTTAGGCTCACTAAAATTTAATTAAATCTTATATCTAAAAAATAGAAAAACAATAAGTATATTTTTGTAAAAAGGTTTAAAATATTTTTAAACTGCTTTTTTTTTATATTTTACAGTAGTTAAAGCTAGCTTTTATTCATTTAAACTTATTTTAATGATGCTACAAATTGTGATTTTTAATTTACTGTGCACCAGTTAAAGAGCCAAAAATTGATTGTTTATTATGTTGCTACATGGAAAAAAGCATTTAGCACCACCAAAACTTTGCTTTAAAAAAAGAAAAAGAAAAAATCTGTTTAAATAAAAGAGAATGCTCAAAAAAGTAGCCTGTTTGAAAAATTTTTTTGTTGTTTTGGAATTTAAGTAGGTTTATGCAACTACTCTTACATAAGCTTGGTTTAAAAATTGACTTACCCTAGTGGACAATGTTTCTCACATTAAAAAATGTGGTTAACATGACTTTGACTCTCTTGCTTTCTTTGGCCTTGGTAATATTGGACTTTTCCACTAAAACCTCTGGCATTTGGGTTTAGGGGTCATACTCAAAAATCCATGTCTCATCACCAGTGATAACTCTTCTAAGCAAGTCTAGTTTAGTTTGAGGACACTTGGTGATGTCCTCAACACATCTCCATGCAGTGCTTCTTCTGATCATCATTCAGAATCCTTCGCACCATTTTTGTGCAAACTTTATGCATGCCCTAATCTTTGGTAATTCAAAGAAAACCAAACAAAAGCATGTACAAAAAATGTAAAGGTTGCAGAAAACTAAGAGTGCTGTTATACATTTTCAAAGATATCATGTTGGATGGTAACACAATTTTCTAGTTTTTCTTGCAGTGTATCCTACAGTTTAGTCAGTCCCTTTACTTTTCAGACACATCTTGTGTATATCGATGATAACAAAGAGAAAACAGAAACCAAACCTTATGGAATGCTATTTTTCAGATGGCTGAGCCTGCTGTGCTTGCTGTCCTGGTAGTAAGGGTGAAATTTCTGTTCCAAACAACAAGTTCTTTAATCATCTGGACCATATGCCTAAGTGGGAGATGCTAGATAATGTCATATGCAGATGTCAAATCTACAAATACACCACCAGCTTTTTTTTCTAGCCTTATAGAATCCTGGATGTTGTTTATCAATGGAACAACTTGATCTATGGTTAACTTTCTAGGTCAAAGCTCTGTCTGCTCCCTAGGGAGCAATAGATGAATATTTGATTCAACAAATCCATAGATAAACCTCTAAAGATCTTGTAGGGGACACAGAACAGTGGTATTTGTGCATAACTTTTTTGGTCCTGTACATGTTTCATTGACTGCAAGCCCTTTTCTCCAGATTTTGGAAGTTTTAGATCAGCTCAAGCAGAAAGAAATGAAGTCTCATAATTTGGAATCTAATTTCAGCATGTATTAAAACTTGCTGCAAAAAAACTGTGAAAAATGTTTGAAAAACTTTTAAATCTGCTTATGTAGAACCTAAATACAACTATCTTTAGGTTTGGCTTAACAAAACTGGAACATTATCAAATGATATAATTAGTATTGATAAATAGCACTTTCAGCTTTAACAAGGTTATCTTTTCATGCTTATTTTATGAACATTTTCTTAGAGCAGAGCTTTCCAAACTTTTTGTTAGCAACCACTTTTATTTTATAAAATTTGTTAAAGATCCTTCCTGTTTGACAATAAAAACCAATTTAAAACATACAATAAAATAGATTGAACAGTTTTGTAAGCTTAGTTTTGACTATAGTATGTTAAAAAACCTGAGACATTAAACATAGAAAATGTTCAAGTAAATAGTGGGAGTAATCATAGGTTGTTGAATCAGACATCACTATTTAAAAAAAATTACTGAACTGACTAAATTTTTAAACACAAAAACTAATGTAAACATAAATTGCACAACAAATAGACCACAAGCATTTATTTAGTGTGATGGCTGTAATGCTTTTTCTGCACAATTAGTTCAATGTTTGTCCCTGTCTTAAGTTGGAAATTCCTGTCTTAGATAGTTTAAATGTGCTTATTTTGGAGTTAAGTTCTTGTTTTAATACTGTTTTAGTTTTAAATAGCATTTTTTGAAAGTATGTTTATTGTAAGATCTTCAATAAAATTCCAATAAAAAGAGGTGTTTTTTGATGAGGCATAAAGTGATGATTTTTTCATCTTCACTTATAAATTACAGCTTGCAGTAGTTTTGAAACTGTTTTTTTAATAATTAGTCATGCTATGTTTTGGTCAGTTTGGATGGTAATCAAGATTTCTTAAACTGAGATTCATCAATAACAGCTGCCATTCTTCAAGGTTATAAAATTAAGCTTTTTACTTTGTAGATACATTAATAATTTTTTGCAAGAGTTTCTAATTCAATAAGAAAATATACAAATTTGTTTTTTTGCAATGTTTTACTGCAATGTTTTATGGCAAAATTGTTTTTTTATTACTATTTGTTACTAACATAAGCACTTTTTTAAGTGAACATACAGTGCATTGTTTCAGCATGGAAAAATTGCTTGTGAAATAACTAACTTTGATTGCACATTAAAATTGCTTAATTGTACTTTGTCAGTTATTTGTTATTATATGAATACTCACTTATTATCAACTTTTTACTACCTAATTTACTATGAATTTTTATTAATTCTAGAATGAGAATCTTAATTTATAACCTTTGTTAAGGTTTCATGTGTTTTAGAAAATATTAAAATTTAAAACTTGCCAAGAAGTTTGTTTGATTTTTAGATGAATTCATTCAACAATTCAAAGACTCAAAGCCAAAATTGATATTTACTATTTTAGAACATTCTAAAAAGTTTAAAGATGTTTGCAAAGCTTGCCATTCAATACAAGTAAGTGAGCAAATGTTTGTTAAAATCTATAAAGCACTGTTTTTAAATACTACTGCAACCTTGTTATTAGTATGTAGAAAAATATGAAATTAATATTGACTTGAGTGTTACTTTTAAATTATTTAATTGTTGCAGTTTTACATTAAGCACAAAGCCTTGCCTTTAACTTTTTGATCAGGTCCACTCCACTGAAGTGTGTGTGATGTCACACAAAAGAGGTGAAAAGCAAGCAGCTTTTTCTATAGATATCCCATAGAATTTCTCTAATCTTGTATTGCTTCATTAAGCAGCAGTGCTTAGTAATGCCTCATTGAGCAATGGTATTTAGTAACATATTTTAGTTTTTGACTTGGCAATGGCACTTGATAACGTAGAAGTCACATATTGATCATAAATACTTTTTTCATTGTTCTCTGGTAAAGTATTAGGTGGGTCCATATAGCCTCACCAAGAGAAAAACTGTAAAAATATAATAAAAGAAACCTTGATGAGGTTTCAACCACAAAATAGTGTTATTTTACTTCATGTTATACTGTTTAGCATATTAGTTTCATATTAGTTTAGCAAAAGTACATTATTCGAGATATATCATAGATATATAATATGCAGTATCTACTGAGTAAAAAAATAAATTTGTTTTGCTAAACTAACCCAAGTAAACAACCTAAATGTGCAAAACTTTTTTTCTACACTTTTTATTAGCATGTGACAAATCTCAAAAGCACATGCAAGCACATGCAATTCCTGAAAACAAGATGCAGCAGTTCAAGTAATCATGGAAGGCTAATAAAAACAAGTTCACATAATGACAACTTGATTTTGCAAATAGCTGTTTGGTCTCCAACCAGTCACTGCAACAAAATACGCATGGCACTGTTTCTTAAAAGGACAGATGTTCATCATACAACTGTTAGAGAGAGAGAGAGAGAGTCTTTTTAGTTGCGTCTAATCTTTTCAAGATATATAGCAGTTAAAACAAAACACAATGATTTTTACTTACTGAAATTAGACAAATTGATTGATAATAATAAGCAATTTATATTAAACCAAAATGCACTATAAAGATATAATGCAGGGGTAGAAAAAGACAAAAAGTCATTTTATTGCTACCCCCAGCTTATTTGAAAGTTTCACAGCACATAATTAAATATCAGTTAGATCAACACAACACATATTATATCATAAATATAAATATACCTTACAGACATGATAAAAAAAAGCAACAGCAAAAGCATGAAAAAACAAAAGCCAATAAGATAAAATTTAAATGGGAGAACAGATCACAGCATAAATTAGATTAAAGTAAACCAAATAGCATAAAACCAACAATACAGCAGATTTTAGCAAGCAATTAAGGATCAAGATGTGCACAAAAAAAGTAGAGTTATCACCTGAGGCAAAAAGTGCTGTATCATCTGCAAAAAGAAGAGTTTTTAACTTTAAAGGATTTGGAAGATCATTTATATATAAAAGAAATAAAATAGGCCCAAGAACACTACCTTGTAGAATGCCATGATTTATTAAATTTTTATCTGATTTGGTTGAATTTATGCATGTAAATTGATATCTGTTTGATTGATATGAAGAAATTAAATCAAAAGGTATCCCCCTAATACTCATTGCAATCAATTTTTGTTTTAAAATTGTGTGGTCCACTGTATCAAAAGTTTTTTTAAATCAATAAAAATTCTGCAAGTAATTTTATTGTTGGCCTGTTGATAACGCAAGTAATTTTCTAATTAAATAAGTGCATCACAAGTGCTTTTGTTTTCCTGAAAGCCATGTTGATATTCTAATATGATTTTGTACTTACTAATAAAATCAATTAAAAGTCTTCTATCAGAAATCTATTACCCTTTTCCCAGTAAAGTCATATTGATGATTTTATTTAATTGATCAAATTGCAATACATGAATTTATTAATAAAATCAGTTAAATTTCAATTTAATATAGAAAATACAAGTTAAAAATTTAAAACTAACTATATCATTACGAAAAATTGATTCAACCTTTAAAGGTCATCATCAGTTTCTTATTCAAATGCATTGCAATAAAATCAATTAAATTATGTTATAAAGAATTTTCTCAAAAATTTTTGACAAGTGGGTTAAGATGAAATTGATCTATAATTTGAAGCAATGTCTGTAACCCCTTCATAAATTGGTAATACTTTGGCAATTTTTAATGCATTTTGAAAAACACTTTTATTAATACAGTAGTTGATTAAATAACATAATGAAAATGCTTTTACGTATTTACTTAGTTTAGGAATTTTTACAGGTATATTATGTATCATCACATTTACTATTGTCTAATAAATTAATTTCTCTTATGATGCCTTTATGAATTACTGCTTTAATAAATGATGAAGAGCAAGTAGAAACAGTATTTAATGATTTTGGAGAACTTGTTTTTGGAAGAGCATACACTAATTTAGATGCTATTATTGTAAACTAGTTGTTCAAGCATGAAGGTATGTCTTTAGGTTAAAATAAGTCTTTATTAGATTCTGGACATTTAGGCCTGTATTCACCAATCTTGCTCAATTTAATCCGTGATCAATGATCAAACCTTGCTCAATTGAGCAAGGTTTGATTGCCTCTCAAAATCGGTATTCACCAACCCTGATCAAAGCTTGCTCAATTGAGCTGAGTTTGATCCGAGTTCAAACTGCTGAAGATGCTGTTTTTGAGGGCTGTGTTTAACCAAGTGTATATTTTTCCTTGATAAGATTAATATTTTTCAAGGTAATGTTTTGTCAATTGCTTGTTTCTCTCACTTATTTTTAAAAATGTGCTTTATTTTACAGTTATTAGACTGTGACACACATGGCTATAAAACTGCATAACCCAGCCAACAATACTATGCAGGGCCTGTGCAGGCCCTGCAAGGGCTGCCCGTACAGAACCTGTATCGATTTGGCCGCAGGCGCTGTAGTGGCCCCGCATGGGCTAAACGCATGGGTTTAACTAGGTTTTTAATTTTAAGCCCTAATCAAAAATTAAAACATGCAAATAAGCTAACCTTTTTAATTATTTAAAAAAAGGAACAATTTACATAAATAGTTTAAACCACATGAAACTCGTGCGGTAAGCCCATGTGGGGCCACTGCAGCGCCTGCGGCCAAATCGGTACGGGTTCCTTACGGGCAGCCCTTGCAGGCCCCGCAAAGGCCCTGCATAGCATTGTTGACTGGGAATATGTCTTTCTTTTTTCATTGGCACTTGTGACAGAAGGAATTAGTAAATTTGCATTGCAATCTTCTCTAACTAGTGATTGATAAGATTCTTCTTTGCTTTCTTTCCAGGTTTGCTAAAGTATGAATAGATAAAAGAATTTTTTGGAAGTTGAAAAACAGTTGCTATTAAATTTGGAAAATAAATATAAAGATATAATTGAAAATAAGTGATCAGACGGAAAAAGTACAGCAGAAAAAAATAAAGCGTGGAGCAAGTTGTGTGATGAATTCAATTCATCGTCAACATATGTAAAGCGGGAAATTAAAAGCCTACAGAGCATATGGAAAAACTTAAAAAGCCAGGGCAAAATCGGACAGCGCTTTTGTTTGGACAGAACGGTTGAAAATGGGAGGAGGTCCACCACCAAAACTGCACAAAGATACTGAAATAGTTCAAAGTATGTAGCCATATTCTTGTTAATAGATTTAATAAAATGTAATTAAAGATAACTGCACAACAAATAGCATGCTTGCACTTAAAAAATCAATTAATTTTTGCTTTTACTTGATTGGTATTAGACCTTTGTATAATTTTTAGGTATCATCCCTAGTCAAATTCGATGTGAACACAATGAATTTGATGATGATGCTATACTGGACTTCACTTTTAAGGAAAACGATGATCAAAATGTGATAACAATTGATTGTGTTTCTTTAGTAACTCAAATAACCTATCATTTACTTGTAATTATTACAGCTTTTTTATACTTTTAGATCACATAAATACTTCAGACACAGACATCAGTGTCCCAGATAAAACAGAAAACAAGAATACATGTTTAGGTAAGGCAATATCAGTAATTTGTGTTTAGACAAGCAATGATCTTGCTTGAAAATATATTACTTTTTTGCTGTGGAATTGTCATCATAAACAGTGATGGATATTTGATAGCATCTTTTTTTTGTGGGCTTATAGCAATTTTTAAATTGGAGCTTTGACAACTGGCTTGCAAGGTGAGCTGGTAAATGGTAAACACAAATGCTTAATTAAAGTTAAAATGTAAATATTCTCAATCTTAAAAAAATTGGAATGAAAATATTTTAAAAGCCTCGTAATTTGATGTTAAAAGACAATTTCGAACTAAATGGCTTCCTACATGTGATTACCTGAGCCAAGTCAACAACTGTTCATTTGAGTATTTGGATTGAATCCTTGCTTTTTTTTTTATAAAGACTGAAATTGTTTCAAAGACCAACACACTGGGGAAATGGTTAAGAAATCACCCTCTATTTAAAGAATGTATGCAGATCAAATCAAATATACCCTAATGGAGCAGGAAAAAAGTTTAGATAGAAAAAGGTTTTCACTTTATATGTCTTGTTAAAATCTTTGTTCATGATCAAAATCAGATTCAAGACTGCTGTTATTGCCAATTTATCAGAAAATTTACCAGAAGATCACGAACAAAATTTTTTATAATATTCATGGTTTCAACAACAGCAAAATTTATGTCTTGTGTTGGATGGTTCTGGTTTTGCCTCCAGGTCCCTATTTTGAATATCTTCTACTTATCATAAAAGTTGGAAATTTTAAAATTATGTTCTAACTTAAGTTATTAAAATTTTTTAAAATTACTGTAGTACATTTTGATTACTTTGATGCATTACAATTGTAGCAAAGCTGCCAAAATGTGTACTTTTAACTAATTTATGTTTATTTCAGGTACAAGAGAATTAAACAGACAAACAAGCTCTCCGGTCAAAAAAAGAAAAAGAATATTATCAAGTACAGATGAGATTTATGAATTAAAAGTTATACTTTAAACTGATGAAGCCTTGTATAGAAAGAAAGAACATGAAGCAAAAATGAAAAAATATGAACTACAAATAAAAGAACTTGAGCTTAGCTTAAAAATTAAGCAAGCTACGTTGGAAAAGCAGGCTTAAATATTATATTAAAAAAGCTGCATTCTTAATTAGTTATTTGTTTCTTTTTAAACGTTTGTTGTAATGTTTATTGTTTAATAGTTGGTTGAATATATGCACCTTTTATCAAATACATTTAAATTGAATAGAAAAAATTTTTCCATGGTATATTAACAGCCTACTTTTTTCTGGATTTTTTAAAATCAAAAGTGTCTCTGATCAAAAAGAACCTACCAAAAACACTTTTTATGCTTCAAGCAAAAGTTGAGCAAGGTTTGAACCACCTCTTGAGCTGGTTTAAAATCTCAGCTCAAAACGTGTCATTTGAGCCGACATTTGAGCTGACCTTTTGGTTGATCCGACTTGATGAATACAAAAAGTTATTTGATCCGAGTTTGAGTTGCCATTCAATTTGAGCCGAGTTTGAGCAAGGTTGGTGAATATAAGGCTTAATGTTTGTAACCATAGTACCACTGGCAGGTTTTTGTATTATGCTGTTTATTGTTTTCCATGTATTACTGCTACTGCTATTGTTTTTAATAAGCTCCAAATGATACTGAAAATAATTCTATTTTGATTATTGTTTTACATGTGTTAGTATGTTATTGTATTGTTTCTATTTTTATGATGAATATCTGAATGTGAATGTTTACAAGAAATCTGATAAAGTCTATTTTTCTCTTTTATACTTTTTTGAATACTTTTTGTTAGCCAAGGTTTAAAATATAATTTGATTTTCTTTCTAGAAAGTTTTTGTTTTGGAGCATGAGTCTCAAGGCATTTTAGAAATACTGTATATTCAAAAATTGTAAAAATTCTGTATCTTAGTTCAAAAGATTATTTCCTAGGTTGCTTTTATCTAAGTGCTGTGTTAAAGTATCTAAAAAATCAACCTCAAAAAATTTTTAAAAATCTTATTTCATATTTTACATGGTGGTCTACTTAGGGATTTTAGATATCGGGATGTACAACTCCGTTTTGGATCCAGTTTTTGGTTTACGCTAGTGGGGTCAAGCTTTCAAATCAAAATTAAAGCAAAGCTTCATGTTAGTCATTATTAGAGTGAATAAAAAAATTTTTATGTAATATTCATTAATGGATAAAGATAAAACAGTTTTAAAGAATTATGTCCTTTTTTTATACTTAATAGTTGTCGCCAAGATTTATTCAAAAAATTATTGAAAAACAGGTTACTTGGCAGTTACTCAAATTACCAAATTAAAATCATAAATTTTAAGTAAATTGATTTGAACAAAAAAAAAAAAATAATAATAATGGAAATTTATCTAGCTATAAAAACTAATGAAATTAAGTAATTTTAAGTGACTTGGTTACCTACTCTGATATTTCTAATAAAACAGTTATTTTAAAAAAATTTAAGTATTATAGTCAAAAATTAATTTTAGCAAAAGTTAAGTTTTTATTTAGTTGATCTAATAACAAAAGTTTTGAAATATAAAAAATTTAGTAATATGAGTTGTTTAGGCAGTCATTAAAATAATTAACAAAATAATAAATTAAAAACCTGAATTTCCAGCATTTTAATTAAAAAAAAACTTTTCATTATTATTTTTATCAAATTTTAAGTGACTAGGTTGATTACTCAAAAAGACATTTATTTTTTAAATAAAGTATGGTAGTTAAAAAAATAATTAAAAAAAATTTTTGTGTTTAATTAATAGATCAAAGTGAAAAAGTTTTTTTTTTATTTAAAATGACATGGTGAGAAAATTGCCAATTCTACAAAATTTTCAAGTTAGTTATAATATGTTTTAAAATTTAAAGTGTGTAGTTAACAATTTGGTTATTCAAAAGTGATTTTTTTGATTAATAAAAGATTAGTGTTGTGAAATATTTATAATTATTGTACAATTTAATTTTTTGTGTAATTACTCATATTTTCCATGGTATGCTATTAAGTGTAACTATTGGTATTGAACAATTCAAATATTTATTTTTATATTTCATATAAGTATAAAAAATTTTTACTTTCACTGTCAGTGTTTTTCTTAAATAAATTCTATGGTTTTAAAAATACTAAATTTTTATGTAAAATTAAATGTTATTAAATTTGCTGCATTTTTTAGTTTAGGTAATTGAATTTTGAGTAACCTACTACAGAAAGTTTTTAACAATGGTGAACACTTGCTGTGTGCCAGCTTGCAATTCTGGCTATAGGTCCAATAAGAATGGAAAAAAAGTTGCATTATTTCAATTTCCTATAAATTCTGAGCTTCGTGATAAATGGTATAGGGCTATCCCAAGGCAAAACTGGAAAGTATCAAAGTCTCATAAAGTTTGTGCACAGCACTTTCATGAAAGTGATTTTAAAACCATCTCAACTGATACTTGTAGTACCAGACGTAAATCTAGAAGTACTCTAAAACTGCAAAGAGTGCATCTGAAACCTGATGCTGTTCCTAAAATTTTTCCTTCTTTGCCAAAATACCTTTCATCACCTTTACCAACAATGCGTGCAACCTCCTCTACCAGTTCCTCTTTTAGACGTGAAAAAGATAACATCATTTTACAAAAGCAAAATGCTGATTTTCTCATTCAAGACTCTTTTTCGGATTTTTCATCCTTTAGAAGCAAAATGAAAAATGCAGTTCTTCCCTTTGGATATACTAGTGTTTATTCAGCTTCATCTGCTCAATTCTATTTTGTTAAAAATGATGATAGTTATAAAGTTGCTCCAGAACTTGTAGTGTCTGTGATAATTTCAAGTGAGCTACAAATCAAAGCTTTTGTTTTTTCTAATTTGATACCAAAAGATCAATATATGCATTTGCTTTCATGTGGTTCTCTGCAGACAGTAACTGAAGTATCTAATATTCTTGCCTGGTGTAAAGCTTTAGCAGACATGTCTAATTTTGTTTCTAACAATCAAAAATCAGCATTAAAATTAGCTATATCTTTGCTAAAAAGTTACCTTTCTGATGAAGCAGTTGTAGCAGATTTATCACAATCTAGCATGTCTCTAGTTTGTTTTATAATAGAACAATTGAATTTGCTTCAAGTTTCCAAACATGGCAGACGTTATTCTACAGCAACCATTATTTCTTCATATATGTGGCAGTTGACAAGCACTGCATTGTACAAAAAGCTGCAAGAATTTTTTATTCTGCCATCAATAAACAGGCTTCGACAGCTGTCTGTTGGAACTACTGTAGAAACTGGTGAAATTACATTGAACTATCTTCATCAAAGAACTGTAAATTTAACATCTGAACAAAAAATTGTTACTTTACTTGTTGATGAAGTTTACACTGCGCAAAGAGTAGAATACAGTAATGGTTCCTTTGTCGGATTGACTGCAGATGGTGCCCCAGCAAAAACTGCATTAACTTTTATGGTAAATTCTACATGCAGTAATTATAAGGATGTGGTTTGCATAATTCCCGTCAATAAATTGAATACCAAAATTTTGTGTTCATGGTTTAAAAGAGTCATGTTTGCTTTGGACAAATTTTTTTTGGTTATTGCCGTTTCTGTCGACAATCATATATGCAACAGGTGTGTTTTTGTCAGTTATTTCTTTGGTAATTTTCTTAATTTCATAAATATAATTCTACATTTAAATGTAAATTCTCTGTTGTTTTTAATCCTTTTTTTAACTTATTTTGCAGAAAGATGTACATAGAACTTGGGGGTGGTCAGTTGAAACACTGCATTGTGCATCCTACTCGATCTGATGAAAAGCTGTTTCTGTTGTTTGACACGACCCATAATTTTAAAAACATTTTTAACAATTTCATCAACAAGGGTAGATTTAATATTCCTACACATGCGAATGAAGACATTCTTGGAAAAACATGTTCACCCTGCTTCTCACATCTAAAACACGTGTACGCGATTGAGGAGCACAAACCTTTAAAAATCGCACATGCTTTAAAAAAAGTATCTTTAAATCCCAGTGGCATTGCACGGACTTCACCACAACATGCATTTGGTAAGTTTTACTTACTTTTAGATAGCATTTTAAATTATTATATCAAACCTAATATTTTCGGTAACTTTTGAAAAAAAATTGGCTTTTAAATTGTATTGAATATACAGTAGTGTGTAGTACTCAACCACAATCAAGTACGAGATATTTTAAATTGATTGCTTGTACTGTATTCAGGTGTTTTTCATGAATCAACGGTGCAAGCATTAGAGTTTTATAGTAAAGAGCATCCAGGATTTCTAGAAACTTCTCGGTTTTTAAAATTCATCAACACAATTTGGAAAATTTTACGGGTTAAAACACCGTTTGAAGGTAATTTTTTGTACATAGACAAAACGTGTATCACACTACCTGCGTTTAGATTAATCTCCAAAATTAGTTGATTTTATTGTTTTACCCATAGCATGATATAATAGACATTGATATATTATATTTTTATAGAGTTAAATGCCAAGCTTGTAATCACTATCTTACGTTCAATGTATTTTTTCAGAGATTAGAAAAAATGATGAATTGTGTGCACCTATACGAGTTGATGAAGTAAATTTGAAATATCTTGAAGCAGCTTCAAATATATTTATTCGGTGGAAACAATCAGGAAATGCTGGTTTGACTCACCAAACCTTTTGTGCGTGTATACAATCAATGAGTGCTATTCCAGAACTTGCTGAACACTTGAAAAAAAAACATGGTTTTGTTTACATACTTCCTGGAAAATTTACTTCGGATCCAGTTGAAGGTTGTTTTGGCTGGTATCGCCAAATGAATGGTGGCAATTATTTCATGTCGTTAAAACAGCTGATGCAATCAGAAAAAAAAATCCGTGTATTATCCTTAATGCAGCAGCATGCTCTTTTATCTGGCTCTTGTCTAAAGGAATTTGATGCTCTTCCTTTATTAGAAACAAGTTTTGATATTGGAGCTGAAGAAAATGATGTGCTTTGGCTTAATGATGTTTTTGCTCGTGTTTCTTTGGATGATATAACATGT
The DNA here is from genome assembly GCA_963680785.1 of Diplosoma virens. Taxonomy (NCBI): domain Eukaryota; kingdom Metazoa; phylum Chordata; class Ascidiacea; order Aplousobranchia; family Didemnidae; genus Diplosoma; species Diplosoma virens. The sequence continues at coordinate 34,885,838 of OY796891.1, forward strand.
GCTGATGCCAATATAACATACTATGTAAGTGGCTATGTTGGCAGAAGCATATCTCGCTGGCGCAAGTGCTCATCCTGCAAAGAGTTGCTCATTGCAGGTGATGATTCCTTTTCAATTCACCACTATCTTCCAGATGAGTACAAACAGTTGTTTGAAAATGTAAATCGCGGGGGCTTGTCGCAACCATCCGAATTTATTTACACTGTGACAGCGCTGGCAGTGCAACATTATATGGCCATTCTATCCACTGGAGAACCGACAAAAACCAAGTTTTTATCCATGAGCAACCCACGATCTGTTTTTCTAAAACATTGATTAACATTGCCGCAGCAACTGAAACTCTCAGTAACCTATTGTCCCAGCAATGTTCTGCCGGTCATTTGAATTTCAAAGAAGTGGTTAAATCTACTTTTAATTGCTTTGCAAAGAATGAACTTAAACGGATAAATGCATTTAAAGTTGAAATGCCAGAAATATCAGTCAAAAAACTGCGAAAATTAACTTCAAAAACCTCCCAGTTTTAATTGTATAATAGTTTGTTTTTTGTTATTTTGATAGTTTTGTTGCTTCTTGTTGCATTTTAAGCTTAATACTTGTTTATTTTTCTTTCTTGGCAAGCTATTTTTAGTTTTATTGCATGCTATATTGTTAGTTAGTTTTACTCTTTTCGCATGTACTAGTTTATTTTTGTTTTCCTTAAATAACTTTAGCCAATATATATTTAGTATTCTTAATGTGATATTGCTTAATGCCTTTATCGAAATAAAGATTTCAATTTCTTTGAACAAATAACCGTCAAGAAATCTTTAAACCATAACTAAAATACATTTAACCTTCAAACAAAAGATTTCGAAGCTTCGTATGACTTTTGACGCTATTTTCGCAGTAGCCCTTCTAACGTAAATAGCCAAAATGAGTTGTTGATCCCGGTGTTCTAATATCCCTAGGTCTACTTGCTGGTGATACCTTGTTTTTGGGTATTATCACAAATACTGGATTACGATCACCTTTATCATAAAATATTAAGCCAGAAATAATATTATTAGAGGAATTATTGCAATATATATGATCTAATAATGATGAAGTTTCCATGTTTATGTACCTTGTAAGACAATTTATAAGATTGATTTACCAAGTGATTCAAGAGATTCTTTACACTTATAATTGAAGAAGCATCACTTAACAAATTTATGTTAAAATCACCCAATATAAAATACTTTAATCCTTGTTAATTTAATTTTTTTTATCACACATTCTAATTTAAATTGAAAGTTAGATATTGATGAATCAGGATGGAAATAAATCCCATCCATGACATATGCTTTAGTAAAATTATTAGATTTAATTTCAAACCAAAATCTTCAATTAAGTTTTCATTTAAGCATAAGTCAGGACAAATTTTATAATTTAACAATACTTTTAAATATATGCCAATACCTCTCACTGTTTGTTGGAGAATTTGATGAATGAAAATGATAATTTTCAATAGATATAGAATTATAGTTCATATTTTTAAGCTTTGTTTCACATGATCACCATCACTTCAGTAGAGCAGGGTAACAATCCAAGTAATTCATCAATTTTATGTTTTTATTAAGGCTTCTTACATTCATATGAAGAAAAATATTTTTTGTGTACCTTATTTCACAGAGTAATTTAGCAAAATTCAGAAATACTCAAGTTTGGTTTACATATAGATTCATGTATTTCAAACATTAAAAAAAACACATGTTTTTACTATATAATAATAAGAATTTTGCAACTTATTTGCAGGTGATTTTAATTCTTTCACTGGAGGTATTTTTTCTGATAAATATATCACTAAATGTCCAACGAAATTGTTATTTTGAGGCAATTTTTTTTTGTAAGCCAAGGAGAACAATTTTTTCTTTTAGTTAAATTTTCATTGATGAAAAGGTTTGTCATGCCATCAATACCATAGTCTTGTATTCCAATTAAATTTTTCCTATTTAGAAATATCAAATTTCCCACATCTTTGTTAGTAAATCTGGCTGCTATTATTGGATGATTATTTGAACAAGATTTTGAAAGACAATGAGAAATTAATATGTCATTGTCTTTTAAATCAGTGTTTAATTTTTTGCCATGGCTTTGATAATATGGTTTGTGTTTTCGTTTGGGTCATTTGGGATACCGTAAAATTTTAAATTTTCTCTTCAATTAATTGTTCTTTTAGGCATTGGTTTTTTTCATTAGAAATTCAGTTTTTTTTCTGTAGCTCAAGTTTCATTAAGTTTGTAACATTATTTTTTAAGCATTTGGGGTCATTATTTGAAAACTTTTGACTGTTTATTACATCTTCCAGTTTTTTTCTTGGTCTTTTTGCTTTAAAAATATTTTATCAATTTTAATATTAAATCTCATTTCTTCCTTCTTCAATGCCTCTTTGATTGTTTCTTATATATGTGTTATAATGTTTTTTCATTTCTTTCATCATGTTGACAATTTTTCTGGTTGGAGTTATAACTTTTACAATTATTAAATATCAATTAAACTGTGTATACACAAAAACCTCTATTTTATATAGAATTTTTTTTCTTGCAGCTAAATTTTTGTTAGTAGGTGTCTTGTTCATCATTTCAACCTGAAAGTGTTTAAACCTGCATAAAAACTTGCTTAATCCCACCCATGAAAGCAAAAAGGTTGGCTTTTGCCAAGCAGTATGAAGACTGGGATGAAGCAAGGTGGAAAGTCCCTTTTTCAGATGATTCCATAATCCAGCAGTTTGCACAGAGAAAATGGACAGTTTGTAGGCTTGTTGGAAGACAATTTAATGACTACTATACACAAGCTATGGTAAAACATCCTCCCAGTGTCATGATCTGGTGGGCTATGTCCAGTAATGGCACAGCTGGTCTTTTTTTTTACCAATTGGAACAACAATGAATGCTGTCAGGTACTGCAAAATGTTGGAGGACAAGCTCAAAATTCATATGACTATTTATGAATGCAACATATTCATGCATGATGGTGCTCCCTGTCACCATTCAAAATTAGTGAGTGATTTCCTTAAGAAGAATATTAAAACGTTGGATTAGCCTGGTAACAGCTTAGATCTCAATCCAATTGAGAATTTGTGGGGAATACATGAAGACAAAGTGGCGGATTAACATCCCACAAGTGCTAAAGACTTGGAAATGGCAATAAAATGCATATGGACACAAAAGATTACAGCTGAATGCTGCAAACACTTGTGCATAGCATGCTTTGTCATCTGCCAGCTGTTATCAAAAACAAAGTTGGCCATACCAAATACTAGTATCTTACATGAAAACTAGATAATGTAACTCACTTTCAAGTTGATAAGCTTACTTTTTGACATTCAGTGTTATTTTCAATGTATGGCTATTTTATTGCAGTACTTTGAATAAACAAGCTGTAACATAAATAGAACAAAATTGGTTTATTGTATATTTTAGATAAAAATGGTATTGGTCTTAAACTTTTGCACATGACTATAATAAGCCATTAATGTGATGCGTGTTTTTTGGTTATTGCAAATTTGTTTTTCATCAATTTTTAAAAAATTTATATCATTGTAATTGCAAATAAATAACCTTTGTTTTAGTATAAAGATTAAAGAGCTTTTTTTACAATAAAAGCATAATTTGTAGTTTAATTGTTGTTAATTCATAAAATTCTTACTGCTGGGAGCACAAAAACTTTTTTTGTACCCTAGCAGCAAAAAATACTTATCTTAGGTAAAAAGTTCATAACAAAAGATTTTTCTTGAAAACAAATAAGTATGTAACTGAAAGCACTTAATTCAAAAGACATAAGAAATAAATAATTATTACTTGATGCTTGAAAAATGATTAATAAAACTTAAAAGTGAAAATGCAATGGGTTTTGATACTTGTCTAAGGTGTCAATTTGTATTGGTATATATTATGACAGTAAATATGAATCAACAGGGTACAACTGTTCAAATGAACAACCAGAATAGAGCTGAGCCAATTATTGAAAGCAATAAAAAATAAAAAAAAATGCATTCAATTGACTTTTATAACACAAGCATTCATTAGCTCATACTCACTTTGTTAATGTAACCGAATAAAGAGAAAAACGAAATTGAAAACAAAATCTAAACCTACTACAGCATAAATGTAATATTTTAAATTATTGAAACACCTTGATAAAATATGTTATTGCATTTAAAACTTTTCAAAAATTTTTTTTGCATTGTGTAGGATATTGTATTTTTTGATGGAGATGACAACTTCATATCATTCGAAAGTCCCAATTTTTTAACAGATTTTAATCAGCCAGAAAATGTTGATATTAATCCAAAAAAGGATGTTTTATTGCTACCATATTCAAGTGGAACCACTGGTATGCCAAAAGGTGTCATGCTAACTCATTTTAATTTGACTTCAGCATTAGTAATTTCAAAGTGAGTGACACAGGCATATATTGTATGTTGTTGTTTTAGATATTTATTGATTTTTTAGTGATAAAAGAATATCATGAACAGTTTATTATCTTTGTTAACAGTAATTTGTATGAAAATAAATATTATACTGTTGCAACCATCCTTGAACTGCAGTATTAGTAGCATAAAATGCTTATTAGCTTTTTATAGCAATGCCCATAATTACCCTCCAGAATTTGCAATTATTATGCACAATAAAAGTAATGAATTTTTTTGAATCATAATAACAGAACCTGCCAATTGATACAATAAGACTTCTATGTTGTTTATTAAAAATTTTTTGTGGTTATTGTTTGGCAGAACCATTAAAACATTTTTTTAGGAGCCTTTTTTGTCAAAGTACTTTAAGTGTTGTTGAAAAACAACTTGATAGCTTTTATGAATTTTTTAAAAATCTCAATATTGCAATGTTTAAGCACTTTTTTGGATATCAGACTGATCAAATGTTAGTTTACTATTAAGTTGACTAACATAATGGATCAAGTCATATGTGCTGAACTTAATTTTTTTTTTTTTTTTTTTTTGGTGCCAAATTATACATCATAACAAGCATTGTAATTTTTTAATTATTAATTTGCCCATTTAAGAAATCAAAGAAAGTCAGCCAAAGAGTATCCCATTAAAATATATATTGAATTTTGTTATTTTTGTGACTAAATATCAGAAGATAATCTGATTAAAATCTCACTTGAAGAAATGGAAGGTGTTTGATTTTGCCTGAAAAAATTTGTTAATGTCTTCATTAAAAGTTTTTATTACTTGTGTTAAAATCTTGCAGTTCTATTAAAATAAAATTTTGCATTTTTTGCAGAATTACTTGGCCTTTGTCTTTGCATGATGTGGAGTATTTGGTTCTACCATTATTTCATATTTATGGCTTACTGAGGTGTTTTTCTGCATTAAATCAGGGTGCCACTATTGTGGTTGATCAGCGCTTTGATCTTGCTAAAATGGGAAATGCAATACAAACTTATCAAGTCAGTAATTTATACTTTTATATTTTGCCAAAAAGAACAAATAGTTTTTTAAACATCTCACTCACAGTTCCACTTAAAATATTGAAACATTCTATGTAATTCACTTTAGTTTACTTTTATTGTTTTCCATCTGAATAAAACTTTTTAAGTTAAATGTTTGGTTAGAATAAAAAAGTCTGGTCTCAATCATTACATTGTGTATTGTTTTCTCAGAATACCTTTATTTTACTTACAAGACCACAACATATGGTAGAAATTAACTCAACATTATTTCAAATATGCTGGTATTTTAGTTAAGTCAAGTTTCAAAAAAATTTATTTGGATCTGAAAACAGCAAGACTTTACTTGCGGCAATACTTGAAAAAACTACGAAACAAAAAAATTGTTAATAAATGTCTTTTTTAAAGAAACAAGATCAATAGTATTGAATAAGCTACCAAATCTGAAACCACTCAATCAAAAATTGAGACAGATTTGAATCAAAAATTGTTAACTCTGATCAAAAGAAATAATTTTAATGATTGATTTGCTGATTTTTTTATAATTATAATAGCTTTTTTAGTCATTGCATGCTTATAATATCAAATTCTAACATTTGTTTTTAGGTCACTTCTTTACCAATTGTTCCGCCAATGTTGCTTTCTATTTCAAAAAGCAACATTGAATCTAGATATGATATGTCCTCTTTGAAATCAATTACAATTGGTGCAGCTCCCACTGCTCCAGATCTTTTGTTGTTAGTTGCTGATAAACTGAATTGTTTTTTTACATTGGGTGCGTTTAGACAAAGATCTTGTTTTAGTTAATGTTTTTCAATGATTAATTATATTTATCTTTAATCTGTGAATGATGTTGCTAGATGGCTGTTATTTCAGCAATACTTTCTTGTTTTCTAAAGACTTGGTAAAACATCTTACTGAGTCTTTAGATTTTATACATTCTATTCAAATTAGGAATTGATTTTAATTAATGATCAACAATCTAGAATGGTAATATATAAATATTTAAGTAATACTTTTTATATTGTCAACCAGGCTGGTCAAATTTTTTATTTTTGTAAAGGACTTTAAACTTTTTCAACAAAGTGCTGATGTAAAAAACAGTTCTAATTGATTGTTAAGACTGTATTTAAAGATTAAATAAAAAAGATTAAATAAAAGATAAAAAGCTATTCTTTTCAAATCAGTGATCAAAACATACCTTTGATTGCATATGCCATTTGGTGACTAAAAAAATGTTTTTTAAATTTAACTTTTTTGATTTCTTTTATTATAAATTTTAAATTTACTTTCACTTTTGAATAATTTAATGAAATTAAAAATTGGCTTTATAATTCTATTTGCTTTAACTTATTCATCACAATGTAAATCATTCATGCATAAATAACTAATTTTCTTTGTTTTGATACATTATTGTTAATTTCATTTAAGTTTAAGTTTTTCTTGAAAAGGGCTTAAGAAGCCAAAAACGTTTGAAAATAAAATAAAAGTTTTATGAATTTAGTTGTGCTGCTGAGTATTGCTACACTCTGAAACAGTTCATAAAATTTTAATTTGCAGTAGTATTATGCACTATTTGGAACAGTTGTTGATGATAATTGTGCAAATACTGCAATACAAAACAAACACTTTCAAGTTGTAAACAGTTGTGGAGTTATTTCAGTTTTATGTGTTTTGATTTTTCAATAGCTTGCATAGATTTCTGATGACAGTGCCTGTTTTTTATGAACCTTTTTTTTATTGCATTTTATACATATATTTTAGGTAATTGTATAAAAAAGTCTAGCAAATTAAATATGCAATCATACAATTTTTTTGGAATATGTTTTAATGTATGCTATATATTAAAGGTTTTAACATCTTTTTGTTTCTTTAGCTTGGGGAATGACCGAGACAACAGGTGTGTCTGTCATCATGAATCACATGGCATGGGGAATATCACCAAAGTCAGCTGGAAAAATTTGTCCAATGAACTTCATCAAAGTATGTCTGTTTTGTTTTGTGGTAGCTTTTTATGTTTTTGTAATGCTTCTTTTGATTCTTGTTTTTTTTTATCAAAAATAAACTTACCAACTGTTAAAAATGTCTATAAAAAGAAAAAGTTAGCTATTACTTTTTAGAAGGTGGTCTTGGAGTAGCCATTTCTTAAATATTTAACAAATCCAACATAGCTTGCAAAAGGTTTTCCAGACTGCAGTGTAGTTGGTTTATTGGTGTTGGTACTTTACTGCTGTTTGAAAGGTAATTGGTGGCATTTGCATGGACAATGTGGCATGCAATGTCAAGTTTTATTGTGTGTAGATAACTGTATAGAAGTGCTAAAATCTCGGCTCTGAGATTTACCAGTTTTGTAAGTATGTGAAATGGCATGGTTGTTCTGGTTCATGTTTGTCATGTAGTATGGTCCTGATGTTTTAGTTATTTTTTCAGAGCTGAGGTATTTTAAAATAATGGTAGTGTGGATGTTTTTTTGAGTTTTTTGTACATTTCTTATGACCAAGATGATGTTAGTGTGATTGCTGATGTGAAAAATAGCAGTCTTTATGTTTTTGGGTGAATTTGAATATGCATTGAAGTTATAAAAAAGATGTGCTAGTGTTTGTGCATTTGTTTGAGTTGTGCAGCATGAAGCTTAAAAGAATACTAGTCAGTTTTGTCATGTAAGTGTGGAGTGCTTATCAATGCATAGAACTGTGTTAATAAAGAGTTTTCAGCTTGTTGATGTTGGTGTTTAATAAAATAGGGATCTGTTTGCAAATGCCAGAACTATGGTTGCACTAATATGTAAATTGGCTGGCTGATGATTGATATATAGGCTTATATGAATGTTATTTTTTAAAGCAAATGATGTTACACTTATTAAACAAGTATTATATTGTATCTAATCACATGTTAGTGCCAGTAAGTTGATAGCTTAGTAGTTCAGAGTTTGATACTGATAGTTACTAAGTGACCATCATTATATCTTGTCAAAGTGTCAGTCTTGCATTATTAGAATATGATGAATAGCATAGCTGTACTAAATTAAATTTTATTGCAATTTCATTCTACCAATATATATTTTATTGTAATTTCTTGTTCTTATTATTAAAACTCTTAATTTATTTTAATATCTTTTCTTGGAATTATGTATTACATATCAAGTTTTTAACCAATGTAATAATGTATTATTTTTCCTGAATAAATTTTAAAAAGTTTTGAAGTTCAACTTTGTATTATTCATATAATATTTATAGAATTGAAAGGAAAAACAAAATAATGATACTGAAACATTATTAGAGGTGGTATGTATTGTATTAACTACTTTCACTAGAGTTTTGAGATTAGCTGATACATTGATAAAAAATGGCTGATACAATAATATGAGTGCAACCCTAAATAGAACAGTGCCATTAATAGCTTAAAGTATGAAAATTATTCTTTTGCTGGTTGGAGGGATATCTTGGTATGTTAACACTCTGACTTGCTAGCTAAAGGCGGTGGATTTGATGCTTTTTTTGACTAATTTTTGTGGTGCTTCTGGGAAACTCTTGCTGCTACTGCTCCTTCACTCTCATTACATGATAGTTTATCTTTCACATAGAAAATACTTTTCACTGTTTTTAACCTTAATCAGAAATTTAAATAATATTTATCTTTTCTCCCTCATATTAAGGCAAATTTTACTTAAGAAAGCTTTTACCAGATTAGAAGTTACTGTCTTTAACTTTGCATATTTACCAGAAACCTGGGTGACTTTGATCAGTTTTGATGAAGCATCAAAAATAAGTAAATTTGGCTGTTGAAGTAGAGTGGGATTCTGATTTGAATTTTCTATTTTTAGTTTGACACTAGCATTGCAGAACTGAACACTGTAATCATTTTTAATTGTCTATGTGTAAAGTTAATCTACAAATTTTTGGTAATTTCAACATTTAACTAATCAATGCATTTCAATTGTGATCTCGAGATTCATTTCATTTGCCAACTTTTTGCTGCTTTGTAGTTTCATCATAATAGATTTTTTTCTTTGCATTTGTGGTTAAAAACTGGGTAATTTTTGTTGTAATTAACTGTCAAGGGTAAGGAGTTTTTTATCTGCTGAGGCTTATCGTCTTTAATTACAAGACTAGAACTTTTTTAACTAATCACATTTTACATGAGGGTTAACTTACCAGTAGCAGTACTACTTGTGTACCACATAACCTCAATAACTTAATTTAGCATATTGCACAAAAGTAAACAATAAAAAAATGAAAAACATTGCAATAATGCAAAGGCTAACTATATTGTGTTAAATTGTGTTGTTCAAGATAAGTGTGAATGCTCAATATGCACAATGCATCTTCACCAATTAACACCATTTGTGATAATGCAATCATGCATTCTTCAATTTGGTGAAATCGTCTTTGCTTTTGTTCAGGACAACATTAAAATCTCAATTTTTTAGCATATTCTAAACAAATGAAGCTATTAATACTTAGTTACAAAATAAGAATGAGCATCACATTGATTGGGTCCCCAAAGCTTATGTAGACCTTTTAAACCCATATATATAAAGTAATCTTCAAACCATTAATACAAGAATTAAAACCTGTAGCACTATTTCTTTAATTACAAGTCCCTCATTAAATTTCTTTAATAAGATCATGATATACAAAAAAGATTGAAACTTTAATTAATTACTGTTCTGTTCCCCAATTTAAATATAAACATCAATCACCATAAATCTTGAATTCAATTTTTAAAAATGCTTTATTGTTTCGTACAACTTTTTAAGAATCACAGAGTGATTAAACTTCAACCTTAGAATAGAATAGCTTTATCAGAAGTTAAATTTATGTGTATAATCAAATTCACTTTGCACATGGAATGACTTTAATTAGATTTTAATTAAATGTTACTTGTCACTCTGCTCCTAAATGTGACATCACATGAAAAAAACATTGCTGCATAAATAGGGTGAGGCCTAAAGTGTTGCAGGCTATCTATTTTGGAATGTTTGTTTTTTGAGGTGCGGTTTGTAGAAATCAATATAGCTTTAGAATGATCAAAGTCACCCTGGTTTACAGCATCATGTCTTTGAGTTTTACATTTTGTTCACTGTATCAAACTTGTTTTTACTTTTTTTCACACCCTACACAAACATCTAGTGCATTCTTCTATATTTATGCTGATCCATGTTATTTTGGCTTCTTGGATGTTAAACTTTAATCAGTAATTACATTAATGAAAAGAGGCTTTTGAGAGTTTGAGAGAGTTTTTGAGACTTTTTGAGAGTTGAGAGACTTTTGAGAAAATTCTTCCAAAACAGTTAATGGTGTCACTTGTTAATACCAAGTCATCTGCATATAAAATTTTGTGTATTGACTCTTTTTTAGTAATTTTTGGACAAAAATGGAAAATTGTAATTTGTTTACCAAAAGATACTTCATTGTGATGTCTGTGTGTTTGCTGATTTTACTTGGGGCCTATGGGTGGCGTTTGTAAATTGTTAAAAGCTTATGCCTAGTCTTCGTCAGTAATGGCTGTTTTAGTTTTAATGCAAATGCTTCTGTTTTGTTGCATAAGAGTTTTTTTTTTTGGGGGGATAGTTTTGCTGTGATGACCCAAAAGTGGGAAAATTGTGTTATGATCAATTTTTGTCAAGTACAAATGTTTATGTTTACTAATATTACACAAGAATTAATTTTAAATTTTGTAATCACTTCATGATTACAGCAGAAATTGAACTAGAACTTCTATTACACCAATCTCAAACATTTAAAGCAGAAACATATCTCCAATATCTTCCTACAAGTTACAAAACAATATCTTCCTACTACACAATTTTACTACAAGTAGCTTGAAGAGTAGGATGCACCAAATTCTCTTAACTAACACCAACATTAGGAATTTCAACATTAAACTTCACTCACTTTATGACATTTACCTATATGTACAAGGTGTGTTTGAAAAGTATCGGGACTGTATGCTTTGCACAAACAACACTTGCAACAGTGATAAAAGCTTTGTTTTTTAAGATGGCGCAATGTCTTGTGGTTGTAAAAATGTAGTTTTAGCATTCTGTGACAACCATATGCTTTTTTACAGGCTTTTCTTGAAAGGTGCTTTACTGTAGTTCGTTTTGGGATAATTTATTTAGTAAATATTTTTTTCTTTTTTTTCTTTTGTTAACAAATAATGAGCATTGAACAAAGAATCAACTTGAAGTTTCTCGTTCGACTTGGAAAAACTCCAACTAAAACATTCAATTTGCTCCAAGAAGTTTATGGAGATGCTACGATGTCAAGAACTCGGATTTTTGAGGGGCACAAGAGGTTCAGAGAGGGAAGAGAGGATGTGGAAGATGATCCTAAGAGTGGAAGGCCAACAACAAGCAGAACAAACGAAAATGTTGAGCGTGTGAGAGAAAAAGTGTGCAGTGACCGCCGCCTTACTGTTAGAATGATAGCAGATGAGTTGAGCATGAATAGTGAGAGGGTGTGGAGGATCATTACAGAAGATCTGGGGATGAGGAAGGTTTGTGCGAAAATGGTACCAAGGTTGCTGAATGATGGGCAAAAGGAAAATCGTGTGCAAGTGTGTCAAAACATCCTGAAACAACTTGAAATTACACCAGATCTGCTGAGTAGAGTTGTTATCGGTGATGAGTCGTGGATCTTCAAGTACGATCCACTCACCAAACGGCAGAGCCTTGAATGGAAGAGTGCATCCTCACCAAGACCCAAGAAAGCAAGGCTGTTTAAGTCCAAAATTAAGGTGATGCTGATTGTTTTTGATGTTCATAGAATTGTTCATCTAGAATTCTTGCCACAGGGCCAAACCATTAACCAGAATGTTTACAATGACATCTTGTGACGTTTGATGCGTTCGGTAAGGGAGAAAAGAAGAGAATTGTGGGAGACAAAGTCATGGCTGCTTCATCATGACAATGCTCCTGCTCACAATGCCTTAAGCATACGACAATTTCTTGCAGAAAATAACATTGCCATGCTGGAGCAACCACCCTACTCGCCAGATCTGGCTCCCTGTGATTTTTTCTTGTTTCCTAAGCTCAAGGGAGTCATTAAAGGAACCCGTTTTCAAGACTCAAAAGCCATAACAACAGCCGTAACGAAGGAACTACGAGCGATCCCAATGGAATCTTTCCAGAAGTGCATAGAAGCATGGCGGCAGAGATTAGAAAAGTGCATTTGAGCTCAAGGAGATTACTTTGAAGGGGACAAGTTGTAATTTTTACGTGGCATTTCAAATAAAATAATTATTTACACAGTCCCATTACTTTTCAACAGGGTTGCGGAGTCGGAAGATTAAGATCCAACTCCGACTCCGAGAATTTCTAAATTTCCAACTCCGACTCCGACTCCCGACTTTGACTTTGACTACGACTCCGACTCCCGACTCCGACTCCCTACTATAAGCAAAATATTTTTCTTAAATTAAATTTAACTAAGCAAAAATCATCCTTTTAAGCTGTTAGTTGCAGAAAATAAGTCAGGTTTTTTTAAATACATAAAAAGATATTTACTTTAAAAAATTATGTACATGTATATGAGTGTATATACCAGGGGTGCAAAATCACGGTCACACGACCAGAAGATTTGCTCATGCGACGTAAATCAGGGACGTCCAACCCATGGCCCGCGTAAAGGTTTTGAGTGGTTCACGCAGTACTTTTTGAAGCCCTCTGTTGCGTCAAGTTTGGCAAAAATGGAAAATAGATTTGTGTGAAAACCTTGTTATTTTTTAAAGTTCATTATACTGTAATGTTATTTTTTAAAGTCGGAAATCTGAGACTAATTTTAGGCGAAGACCTTTTTTTTTCTTAGAGATCACTATGATTTTTCGACAAAAAGTCGGAAATCTGAGACTAATTTTAGGCGAAGACGTTTTTTTTTTAGAGATCAATGTGATTTTTTTGGAGATCAAAGTCAAAATGGCCCTGGGCTCAAAAACATTGGACACCCCTGATGTATGTGGTACTAAAAATTTCTGTATGCTACTAAAGTTAACAAAAATTTTTGCACCCCTGGTATATACATATATAACTGCAAATTACTGGTGCTAATCGGAAGAGTGCTCAATGGCTTCAATAGTCAGAACGATTATTCCTGATTATCAAAACACAAATATTAAAAAATATTGTATTAAAATAGTCCCAACAGACTGTTTCACCTGTAAGGCTCATCAGGGGACACAGTTAAAATAAATTTTTACGCTTCAGATGAAAACTCGCATCTTAGAAAAATAACGCTACCAAAAGCTTGGGTTTAAACGATTATTTTACTAAAGTAAGTGATTGATTAGCAAATAATTACTTTTGTTACGAGATATTAAAAAAAAAAATAGTGTAATGTTGCACATAGATGTATTCTTCAACTTGACCAAGCTGCCGAAAAGATTACCGGTAAAGCGTAAAAAAATTTATGAATTATTAGTTAAAAGAAAGTGTTATAAAAGAATCTTTTTATAAAAAAATGATTTTATAACACTCTCTCTTAACGAATGATCCATACAAATGTTTTATACAGTATAAAAAAAATTTTTATAGCACTTGCTCTTAACTAATGATCCATAAACTTTTCTACACTTTAATTTTTTCGGCAACTTGGCCAAGTTTAATACATCTAGAAGTATGCGCAACATTACAGCATGTTCTCTTTTGATATCTCGTAACAAAAGTAATTATTTGCTAATCAATCACTAACTTGGGTAAAATAATTGTAAAAACCCAAACTTTTGGTAGCGTTATTTTTCTAAGATGCGAGTTTTCTTCTGAAGCCTAAAAATTTATTTTAAACATTTAATTTTTGCTTATTTTATTTCTTTCAACGTAAATAATATTACTTTTTTTAATTGTTGAGCCTCACAGGCGAAGCAATTTGTTGGAACTATTTTTATACAACATGTTTTTTTGTTATATTTATGTTTTGATAAATACGTATATACATATAATTATATTATATACACAACCCATTAACTATAATTCTTACTGTGTTTGAATGAAACATTAATACAAATCACATTTGGAAAACTAACTCGAAATGGCATACATAACTCGAAACTAAATATGTATTCTATACTTAATGTTTATCCCATTTTCTGAACATCAAAGTATTTTATGGATAATCATGATGTTATCTCTAGTCTATTTTACAGTTATTATCTTTCCCATGGTAAATAGAACCCACGACAAACCTTAATGTTAATACAATTAATGCAGGGGTGCAAAAATTTTTGTTAACTCTAGTAGCATACAGAAATTTTTAGTACCACATACATCAGGAGTGTCCAACGTTTTTGAGCCCAGGGCCATTTTGACTTTGATCTCCAAAAAAATCATATTGATCTCTAAAAAAAAAAACGTCTTCGCCTAAAATTAGTCTCAGATTTCCGACTTTTTGTCGAAAAATCATAGTGATCTTTAAGAAAAAAAAAAGGTCTTCGCCTAAAATTAGTCTCAGATTTCCGACTTTAAAAAATAACATTATAATGAACTTTAAAAAATAACAAGGTTTTCACACAAATCTATTTTCCATTTTTGCCAAACTTGACGTGACAGAGGGCTTCAAAAAATACTGCGTGAACCACTCAAAACTTTTACGCGGGCCACGGGTTGGACGTCCCTGATTTATGTCGCACGGGCAAATCTTCTGGTCGCGCGGTGCGAGTGCGCGACCGTGTTTTTGCACCCCTCAATTAATGACTTGTGTAGCGCGTGGGTGTAGGACTAGACCCTGAGTGTTGTCTCCTGCGTGTTAGGACTGCATCTACCTGTAGTCGGTTCGAAATTCAATGAGGTATGCATCACTGACGAACTTTAACAAGAGCAAAACTCGAGTCTGGTGCTTCTTGTTTTAGGTGGCTTAGTTTTGTTTTTATCAGTAGATAATGAGGTTAAAACGTAAATATGAAAATTTCATACTTGTAAAAATTTTTACAAATGTTAGTAATAACTATGGAATTTATTGACAATGAAAATTTGAAAACAAAAGTTTATAAAAGCAAAAGAAGCAAAAAAACCATATGTAAAAGAATTAAAAATTTAAACCCACAATTATAGACTACAAGAAAAACAATAAAATGCGACTAATTTTAGAATTATCCTGAATCACCAACTGCATAAAAAGAAACTCAAGAGAAAAATGTTGACATTTCCATACCAATAATAAGCTCATCCTTATATCTCTCAAATAAACTTCAGCCATTAGTTTGATGGCATGAAGTCCATCTTCTTCACAGTAATTCATGGTTATATATTGATAGTAAGAATATATATGTGAATTTTGTCCGATTTCGTTAACCAAATAAAAGGGGGTCTGTAGTTTCTATCTCATGAATATTTCAATTATTGTAATTTTGTACAAGACTGAACATGCAGGCTCCCTGCCGTTTATTGACATTCATATTAGGAGATTATAAAAAAATTCACCTTGGTTCTAAACTTTTGATTGATATTTTTTTGAAAGAATAGAGCAAGAAGACTAAGTTTTAATTTTCAAAAATTTTAATTTAATAATTTGCTTGTTAAAACAAAATTGCTTCTGTGAATTTCTTCTTTATTGCAGCCCTTCGGTCTATTCTGATGAGCCTTAGTGATAAA
This sequence comes from Diplosoma virens, assembly GCA_963680785.1. Classification (NCBI taxonomy): domain Eukaryota; kingdom Metazoa; phylum Chordata; class Ascidiacea; order Aplousobranchia; family Didemnidae; genus Diplosoma; species Diplosoma virens. The sequence goes on from OY796891.1 coordinate 34,901,853, forward strand.
AACACACGTTCAACACTCGCTTCTGTTGGAGGAAGTACTTACTTAAAGACATGTCAAAAATATAGAAAAAAAAAGAGGGGGGGCATTTTGGAGGTTGAAACGGATTAAAGGCATTTACATTAATTTCAATAGAAAAATTCTCTTTGTCATAGGAGTAAATTGAGGTACAAGCTCGGTCATGGAACGAACTAAACTCGTATGTCAAGGTACCACGTATTATAGAAAGAGGCTGCTCAAGATAGTAAATTGATTATGCACCTGGCATTTGCTTCCTGTCATTGGATTGAAGAAAGGGAAGCAACTAAATCGGCTGCCCGAGCATAGCATTACGCAAAATATTATTTGCCTACAAATTAAAATGTAAACTTTTTATGAGTCGCACGCTGTGTCGCGTGATATGCGGCAAGGTTCTCTTAAAAAGATTACTGTACTGCACTCCACTGGTGCGCACGGCCGCGTAAGTTGCGCGGCTAACATCACAAATACGTAAAGAAAGTGGACATGAGGAGTCGGAATCGGATAAAATATTCTGACTCCGACTCCGACTCCTAGTCTACTTGACAGTCCGACTCCGACTCCGACTCCTAGTCTACTTGACAGTCCGACTCCGACTCCTTCCGAAAACCTCCGACTGACTCCGACTCCGCAACCCTGCTTTTCAAACAGCCCTCGTAAGCTTCAGTCATATTAATAGCTATTCCTTTCAGTTTTTACTCTAAATTAGAAAAAATGCAAAATTTTGATTATATTATGTATATACACATACATGTATATTAAAGTGGTAATTATTTTTTTATTTTTTATTTTTACTAATATGACCCCACAAAAGTGTTTCTTTTGATCTGAAAACTGTATGAAATTTTATTAAAACATTTTTTGATCTGGAGGTAGCTCAATCAGTTTGAAATTTTTTTTTTAAATACAACAGGTACTGCATAATATAATAATGCAGATTTTACTTAAGAGCAGGCAAAGATACTGTTAGAAAATGTGTAGCTGATGTAAATACACTTCAATGTACAAAATATAATCTGGTAAATCAGGAGTACCAACCTGCTTGCAAGTGCAGAATTATATAAAAGACAGGGTAAAATTTAAGTAGATTCTAATTTACAATTTGAAATGTTGCAATATTTTGTGCCCAAAGTTTTAAAAGTGCTTATTTAGCATAATATTTTTGTGCCATTAAAAAATTTAGTATGTGGTACAGCTAAAGCTTACCATATGTAATCATGTATAGGTCACACTTTTTTTACCCAAAAATTGAGCCAAAATTTTAGGTGCGACCTAACACTGGACATAAATACAAACACCAGTACTTTTGTCAAGAGATATCCATAGAATCAGTCCAAATCAAATCCAGTTTGCAAAAACATCCAATTCAGCCTTGCCAATCAGATTGATTTCAAATTAAAAGGTTATTATTACCCGTAGTTTGCATACTTTAACCTGTTGCATCCTAACATCAAATGTATTATCACTGTTCTTCACTCCCTTCATTTATTATGCCAAAAGGAGAGCCAATAAGCTTTTTTTGTTTTGGCTGTTCTATTTCACTCCCTGAATTTTTTGTCAGATATTTACCAGTGCAAAACCAAAGTTATTTTTTTTAGCACATATGTACAAATTGAAGTACCAGTAATATGTTAATGTGCATCATCACAGCACAACAGCCAATATTGCAAGCATGACAACTCAAGCCATTGCAATAGGCTAGCAGCACATGCTTTGCTTTCTCGTCAATTTTACTTTAAGGTTACTGTACAGTGGGGGACAAAAAATAAAAATAAAAATGGGCTTATATTAATAAAATAAAATTAAAGTAAAAACCCTTTTATATCGTTGCTATTACTACACTAAAATACACCCAATATTAAAATATGTAACTTTTTCTGCTTAAATTAAAAAAACTTAGAAAGTATTTTGAAAAAAATATGGACAAAAAAATTAATTTTAAAAATTGTTTAAAAACATATTGAATTGCAAGTATTGTTGCATTAATCATTTAATGAAAACCTTTCTGCAATAAATTTAATGAAAATTTTAAAGAATCAATAACACATCCTAACACTATCAACCACAAATACCCACTTTGATAGTCACAAACTAGGGTCTGTGACCTATATGTGAGTACATACTGAATTTTGTAAAAAGTGCAAAAACATGGGAAAAGTCAGCAAAACATAAAAAAAGGTTGAGAAGCACTGTTTTAGATGATGTTAAATTAATCATTTGTAAGTTACAGTGTATAAACCTACTATGCATTCAGTAAAGATGCTGCCATTAGTTCAGAAAAGAATATCAACATTAACCTGGAATTTGTCATGTGAATGGTGGTATCACAAGATATTTATAAGCTTGTCGTAAAAGAGAAAAAAAAAAATTTAGAAAACAGCAGGATAATTACAGCTGTGCCCAACTGTTTAACTACATGACACTGAGCACTTCAGCATAAGGGTGCCAAGAAATGTTAACAACAAATCTTGGGGAATTCTTAACTGAAATAAGGTGTTGGACAGAACTGCTGTAAAAATTATTAGAAAAATTGTTTGCAGTAGGAAGAAAAAAGATTCAAACAACAGTTTCTACTGTTGAGCACTAATACGGCTAGGTAATTTTAATGGCAGTGTCATTTGCATTTCAAGGTAACAGCATTATATAGAAGAGTGGTTCTCAACTGGGGGTCTGCAAAGCACTTTCAAGGGGTCTGTGATAGGTTTATAAATTTCAAATGTTTATTTTTTTAATGCTCTTTTTTAAAATGGCATATTGATCATCATTTGTTTTTTGAAATACTTATGAAATTTAGAAATATTTGCTTAATTAATGTTTTTTGATATTGCCGGAAAACCTGTTGTGATTATCTGCATTGTAATGTCACATTAAACAAACCTATTGCCAGTTATAGAAAAGAACGCAGTTGGATACTATCATGCTAAATGATTTGATAAAGCAAAATATTCTTTTGCTCAGTTGGTAGCACATAGTTATTATGAGAAAGCTTTAATACTTAAACTGAAATGGCATGGCTAAATCTAGAAAGTTTTCAGAAAGTTATCTTAAATTGGGTTTTATCTCTGTATTAGACAATGGCAATGAAAAACTGCAGTGCATTTTATGTTGTTCTGTCCTCAGCAATGAAGCAATAAAGCCATCAAAGCTTAAGCATTACCTGCAGCAGAAGCACCCAGAGCATGTAGAAAAAGACTTAGATTTTTTTTAAAGACAAAAACTGTTGTTGAAACGGCAAAAATTGGATGTTAGTGGATATTTTCAAGAACAAAGCGCTACAACCTGATGGCTTCTTTTGAAGTGGCATTACATATAGCCAAGCAAAAAAGCTTCATACCATCAGAGAAACCCTTGTAAAAACATGTGCAATAGATATGATGAAGAAATGGACTCTGATCATGAAACTCATTTGTTTTATACTGCAGTACTACGGCTTTCAAAAGGAAATGTTGTTAAGTACTTCTTCTACAAGCAGAAAACTGAAATCAAACTGTTTTTGAAAATGGTTAAGAAAGATGCCTTTGTCGACATCTTTAGTGATGAACCATGGTTACAGGCTTTGGCTTAGTTAGCTGACATTACTGAACAAGGGGTTTAATTTGAGACTACAAGGGCCAGATACAAACATTATACAATTTAGAGACATTTTGCGTGACTTTGTAGAAAAGATACATAATTGGAATTGTAAAGTCAATCAGGAAAACTTTGCAATGTTTAAAAAATTATCTGGATTTGAATCTGCTAGTCTCAATGCAAAAATGAAACAAGAAATTAGTGAACATTTGCAATCGATGGAAAATGAATTCAAGAAGTACTTTTTTGATCTTGAAGAAGTGTCTGAAGTTTTTTCTCGAAATCCATTTTCCCCAATGATAGACATACCGTAGATACTTGACTATAAGTCGACCTCGAGTATAAGTCAAGGTAGAAAATTTACTAGATTTTGAAGAAAACACACTGACTCTTGTATAAGTCGACCTAAATATAGTAGTTTTGAAGTTGCAAGTGTTAACTCACCTATCAGTTGTAAAACAATTTTTTATACAAGTTGACCTAAATATAGTAGTTTCGAAGTTAGAAAACAATGATAAAACAATCACTTGTAATCACTTGCCTTAATTACGCTTTTGTTTAGTTTTGTTAAAAAAACAAAATGAAGTACATTTTTCAGTGAAAAGAAGTATATTTGAAGGGGTTTATCAAATAATTTGCTAATTGCAATGTTAAATATTTTGTAAAAAATTGCTAAGTAAACAAATTATATTTAAAATTATGACATTTGAGCAAATTATAAAAAAGTATGTATTTATCGCCCAAAACTACGTTGATCATACGAAAATGTATTTATCGCTCATAAATTTGTTGATCACTGCTTGGTTTTTTTTATTGACCCATCTATAAGTTGAATTCTTATCTGTCAAATTTTTCTGAAAAAAACCTCGACTTGTAGTCAAGTATCTACGGTTTAACTATTCCTGAAGAAGTTCAAGATGAGCTGTTGGACTAAAGAAATGACTCAGCTGGTCATGAAATGTTTATGATAAAATCACTTACTCAATTTCAGACCTCTATGTTGCAGTCTTACCCAAAGTTATCTATGGAAGCATTATGTGTCATTGTTCTATTTGTTTCCACTTATCTCTGTGAAAGTGGATTTTCTCTTATGCATATCAAATCAAAAGCTCATAACAAGCTAGATGTAGAAGATAAAATGAGACCAGCAATTACAAAAACACGACCACTTATTTCAAAACTTGCTTCTGATATGCAACAGCAAAAATTGCATTAAAGTGCACTCACTTTGAAATAAATGAAATAACTTGCATCATTTTGTGCTATTTTTAAGTAGGGTTTCAAAAACATTATGTTGCAACCTTGCATTTTGTGATGGTATGGACGTTGGGACAGGGGAGAGCAAGAAGAGGTTTTGATGCCCCTGGAATCTGAATTTTTTTGTGTAAAATACAGCTTTTTGATAAGTTTTAACCATCTTGCCTCTTTCTAGATATACTTCACATCTATTTTGCTCCTCTAAAATCAATTCAGCCAGCACCCATGGTTAAGAAGTCTGCAATTGCTTGAAAGATAATTAAAGGGTCTGTGATAATAAAAAGGTTGAGAACCACTGATATAGAAACTGCATTTTTTTTGGACAATATGTTAAAGCCTGAACAATTGCCAGCATTGCTGAAAAGCTCCAAGCAATGAACTGAAGCCTATAAAGCAATTGCAACTTTTATATTTTTAATTCCAGTGTAACTAATATTACTGCAAGGAAAATAGCAAGTCAACTGTTTCATCTGTTGGTCTTTCGGTTTTGTTTTAATATAAATTTGGATAATGGCCCCAATGACAAGATGGCTATGGCTGTGAGAAAGACTCATTGAACTTACAAATATTGACTTGAAACTTGTTCAAGGAAAGACTGTCATTGTTTTTACAACCAAGAATTCTGCACTTTTCAAGAAATTAAATCCAATATAAGATTTATTTAAATATCTTTCTGACTTTTATGTGCAAAGACTTGTCACTGCATTGGCTATTATTAATGATTATACTGAATGTGGTGCTGCAATGCAAAAATTTTTCCCACAATTTTGCAAAAGATGAAGATCAGTTTTAATTTAGTTTAAAACTGAACTTAAAAGTTAGTCCAACAATTCAACATAATCAAACACCTTTTAGTTTCAGAAAATAAGCATTGTCTGGACTCTACAGTATGTATTTTTGTACCCCTAATCAATTTCTACATGATTTAGTTTATGAAAATGTGCTCATATCTGCTTTTGCCTTGATTGGTTGTTGACAAATTTTTTGTTAAACGTGACATTTAACCTACAGTGATTTTTGTGTATTTCAAATAGCAAAAACTTGCTTTAAAGATGGCTAAAGCTTCAAAGCAATGCTGGGTATTTTTTGTTTGCGGAAATATGTTGGTCAAATTGTTGAGAAATTGTTTTGTTTTCATACATTTAAACATTTGAACAAATAGAACCAATTGCATCTAAGAATATCCAATTGATCAATGTTTGAGAACTTATAATTGCTTATAACTGCTTTGGTTGTAATTAATCACATCTTGACTCAATGGCCACCTAGTGATAAATTTTTATTTTTGCTTTTTTTTATAGGTCTGTGACATAGAAAATGGAGAAGAACTAGGCCCAAACAAAAGAGGTGAAATCATGGTGAAAGGCCCTAATGTAAGGTTTTGATAATTCATTGTTCTTCTTAAAATTAGATTTTTGTTTAACTTGAAACAAAAGTATTGGGTATAACTTTTAAACGATATTTTGTTTATATTGTACATAGTTGTAAAAATTTTCTGTCTTTTAAGTTATTAATGATAATTTTTAATACGTACCTGCACAGGTTTGGTAGTTTCCAAACTTTTTTCGTTTGTTGTTTGTCTTTTGCCACTTAGAGTCTTTACTGTAATCTAAATTATAATCTAAATTTAAGTGTAGTCTAGCCTAATATTAATTCTAAATAGGTTTCAAAATTTCACCTGTCTAAGTTTTTTGAAAATATGTTAACAATTGTCTGAATTTTTTATAAAAGTGTTTTTATAAATATTACATTAGTAATATTTATAAAAACATATTTATAAATTTTATAAACTTATAAACATTTTTATAAATTATGTTTTTAAAAAAATTACATTAGTATATTAAAATAAAATGCACTGATAAAGACAAACCATTTTCATATACAGTGCCAGCAAAAAAATCTTTACATTTGTATGGCACAAAAAACGTTACAAGAAAAATCCTTATAAATTTTTTTACTTAATGCTACGGCCAAAAACATTGTTTCTGACAAACACTTACAGTTATGTCATATGCTGGTCTCTGGCTATACTTCATTGCATAGCCATTGCTCTGCGTGCCTTGTGTTGCTTTACAGCTGGTGAAATAATAGGTCAATAAAATTGGACAACATTTTTCATTTTTTTAAAGTTTTGAGATGTAAAAATTGTTACAAAAATTAAAATGGGTCAAAAGAAGATGCAAATCGAAAAAAAAGCTTGGGCCTTGACTTTATTAGTGAAGGGACAGTCTGTGATTGCTGTAGTCAAAGATGTTGGGGTTGCAAGAAAGGCAAATTATCAACTAAAAAGGTAGGAAACATTATTGCCACCAGGGATGGTACCAAAAAGAAAGTCTGGTCTAGCACACCTAAAAAGACCTCTCCAAGAAAAAATAAGTTTATTTTAATTTTTGAAACAATTTTTACAACATCTCAAAACTTTAAAAAAGTGAAAAATGTTGTCCAATCTTATTGACTTATTATTTAACCAGCTATAAAGCAACACGAGGCATGCAGAGCAATGGCTATGCAATGAAGTATAGCCAGAAACTAGCATATGATGTAACTGTAAGCATTTGCCGGAAACAATGTTTTTGGCAGTAGCAATAAGTAAAAAACTTATGTGGATTTTTCTTGTAAAGTTTTTTTGCCTTACAAATGTAAAGATTTTTTTTGCTGGCACTGTAGTTGTTTATAAAAGAACATATTTTTGAATGCAATTTATGTAATAAAGAAATACAAATAATTTAATGAGTTATTTTAGTAATATAAAGAAGTATTTTTCAAACTACAATTTCAAAATTCGCAAACCTTTAATAATTAAAAAAATCAACTAATATATGAAACAACTGTATGAAAATGGTTTGTCTTTTTTACTGCAATTATTTGAATATTCTAATAACAAATAAATAATGCTTTGCTAACTGCTCCCATATTTATTCACAAAAGCCAACATAATGCTGTCAAAAATTTAGGCTACTAAGTCAATTGTCAATCCTAAATTTTCTGCTTACACCATTTACATAATCATTTCTTAATAATTGTTACATAAATTAGCAATAAATTTGATGTAGCTAGAAACTAGAACTAGAAGCTATTAAAATTATGATCAAATAATAATCTAATTTATTAACAGAGAAAGTAATATTTGTTATATATGCAAATAACATACTCAAAATTTGAAAAAAACTATAAATTGAATTTCAATTGTATTCTATTGGCATTCTGAATTTCATTGGGTTTTAAATGTTTTGTTGTAAATTTTTTCTTTCATTATTTGATCAAGTGTCATTTCAATCAACTGTTGTTTAATTAACTATTGGGTCACAATATTTACACTCTTTTTCCAATATTTTGAATTAATTTCTGCAGTCAACAAACGAAAATTTTTCTGATTGGATGTAATACATAAATGTACACCATTTTGCTGAAGCATTATTTCTTAGAAAGTAGATTTATGTCTTTAAGCATTAAAAATGTTAATATACTGTATGTCATGTCTCAGAAAAAATTTCTGTAAGGTGTAGAATTTTAACACATTTAGTGAAAAGTCTCATTATCACTAGTTTGGGGTCATAGGTGTAGCTTACTTGTCACACTCAAAACTCATTGAAGTGGGATCTAGCATAAGTACCAGTAAGTGTTTCACATAAGTGACTGAGGCTTGGGTAGCCTAAGCACTCAGGGATATAATACGTATTAATCTTAATTTGCTTCTTTAAAAAAATGAATAAAAAATATTTGCTTCATAAGAAACTTAAATAATAAGATTCAGTCAATTTATTCTAATTATAAAAATAAAAATAGACCATTTTATCATCCCTTTTCATCTCAAAGTAAAGAATGCAATGTGTTCCCTCCTGGCAGGGGTCAGCTGTTTCTTGCAGCCATGCTTCTGAAAAAAATATTTGTTTTTCTATGGTTGAAATGAGTATTATTGATATTATTCAATATTACTACACCTACAATTAGGGGCACCAACTACAGGCATGCCCGCACATTCAACTACTTTCAACACATGCAAAAACAAAGCAAGCTAAACTAAACTAAGTCATTGTAACAGTATTTAATTGCATCACAGTTATTCACCAATAAACTCCCTTTTCTTGCAAAAAATATTTTATGAATATTCTCTAAAAGTTGAAAGCATTAGTTTAGGTCTTTACAGCACATGCAATTTGCTTCAAGTTATTCAGGTAAAAAAATTATTTGCAGTAGAATGTCTGAACCACCAAAAAAATATGGCAGTTGACCTTAAATGCATTTATTAGTGCAAGTAGCATTAGCAACAGAAGCAGAGAGTATAATGTTTCCAACCAAAATGTAATGTCCAGTACACAGTCTTCATCAGATTTTGAAATTGTAAGGCCTGTGGAAAATAAACAAGATGAAAGCTCAGGCAGTTTGCGCTCCACCCAAGCAGGTCACTGCTTCCAGCCAAATTGGAAAGAAACCTTTTCTTGGATAGAATACAATGCATCCAGAGATGTTATTACCTGTGAGTATGTTCATGGGCCATAAAAAACAACAAAACTTCACTGGCAGCTAAGTTAGCTTTGGAGAGGAAGTCTAAAGCTTGGATATCTGGATTTAATTTAATGCATGGCAACGTGGAAAAGCTGCTTTGTCAAAACATCAAAATAGTCAGCACCACAAAGAATGCATGAACATAAGATGTACACTATTGGGCAATAACAATTTAAATGTTTTGGATCAATTGATTTCTGCTCATTGTGCAACAGCCATGTCAAACTTAAAAGCTCTATGAGGTATTTTTAATGCTGTGCTCTTATATGGTAGGCAAGGTCTTGCATTAAGAGGTTGAACAGATAAATCCTCCAAGTTTCGACAAATTATCAATTTAACAGCAAAACATGACAGGGATATGCAAGCGTGGTTGATCAGACAAAATACATACAAGTGGCTCAATCATGATATGATGAATGAAATTCTTGGAATAGCTTCACATGCAGTTCTTCAAGATCATGTAAAAGAAGTTTTAAGCAGAAAAATATTTTTCTATTATTTGTGATAAAACAATGGATATTTCAACCATGGAGCAACTGTCCATATGTGTTTGTTACGTAGATTCAGCTTGGGCTATTAAGGAAGTGTTTTTGGGACTTTATGCTGCGCCAAAATGTGATTCAGAAATGTTGACAACCATTGTAAAATCCTGTCTGCTTTTACTTAATATACACCTTTGAGCAACTTCTGCAGACAAGCTTAAGATGGTGCAACTAATATGAGAGGAAATATTGGCGGTGTTCAAGTATGCATAAAGGAATCCAATAAAATTGCCATGTATGTTTACTATATGGGCCATCAATTAAATGTGGATGGAGAAAATACACCAGAAATCCTTAATAAAGTATCAAAATTTGTTACTACTTCTCCAAAAAGGCTAGAGAGGTTTCATATGTTTTAACTTAGCATGTCAGAAACTGAAAATAATTTAAATTTAACTTTACGACCACTTTGTTGTACCTGTTAGGTCCTACAAAAGGCTTCTCTAGCCACTTTTCTCAGCAATTACAAAAAGCTGTTAGATTGGTTGTGCGACATGTCTAACTCAACAGATGTAGATGCCAAACTAAAATGTCAAGCCCAATTGTATTTTTTATTATTGGAGAGGTATAAAGTGTATTTTTATCTTTGAATTATAAAACTGCTGTTGCGTAGCTTTCATGCCATTTGTGTAGCCATTCAGAGTCATAGTTTAAGCATGTCAATGGCAAAACAATGGATTAGCAAGCTATCAAATGAGTTGCAAATTGAAAGTTTTAGTGATAAAAATGCCACAGATTTTTACCAGCAACTCGAAGTGCCAGCAGCATTGGAGTTAGTTTACCCAGCTTGCCACGATGTTCCAGAAATTGAAGTCTATGACAAATATCATTACTTTCAGTGAACTCTCACCACAGCAGCCTCTACAGCACCATTTTTAAATCTGCGCACAATCTGCTAACTACTCGATTTTTAATGAATGATATTGGAGTTGTGATTGACCTTGAAAATGTTCTCAGTCTTGCTGGAAACAAACAAACTACTCAAAGTATTGCTGAATTCTATGAAAGCAATGTAAATTTATCCATGCTCAACACAGAACTTGCACAAATTCGTTTGCTGCACAGCAACAACGTGAGATCGCCAGATAATTTGCATGTGCAGTTTCACAGTAATAATGAGCTGCCCTTGTTATTTCCCAATTTGGCAACACTACTAAAAATATTTCACCCTTCCCTGTACAACATGTGAAGCAGAACATAGCTTTAGCATTGTCAGATGCATAAAAACGTATTTGGGGAACACAATGACCCAACCTCAGCTCAATCATTGCTGCCTGCTCAATGTCTATTCTGAAAGTTGTGATAGACTTGACCTAGAACAAGTAATGTATGCATGGATTAACTGAATGGATGTCGGAAATTATTTTTTATTATTATTTGATTATTTGATTGATTGAAATTATTTGGTTTTTATTGTGTTGTTCAGGTTATGATAGGTTACTACAATAGACCAGAAGCAACTGCAAAAGTGTTTGACAAAGATGGGTTTTTACATACTGGAGATGTTGGTTATTACAATGAGTTGGAGCAAGTCTTTGTGGTTGATCGTGTGAAAGAATTGATCAAGTACAAAGGATTTCAGGTAGCAAACACCAAAATTATTGTAATAAATATTGATTGCTGTAATTTTGTTTCAGATTTCTAGATCTATATTAAGAAGACACTTATCAATTAAAACAGTTGTGGGCAAACTACAACCCGTGGCCAAATCCAGCCTGCCAAGCCATTTCATTCTGCCCACCAAGCACTTAATGTGAATTGTGATACAAATCAAAGTTAAGACCTTTTTTTTGGTCTTCACCTCCAGGAATGACATAGCAAATCAAAGTGAAGATTAGGCATGAATTCACGTAAATACAAGTGCCGCCCTCAATCAAAACCATTTTCTGAATCTGGCCCATGAGCTTGCCCACCCCCTGAATCAAATTACGTTTTGCTTCAGTTTTTTTTTTTTTTTTTAGCAAAATTCAATCAAATTTGTTTTAAGCAAGCATTGCACTGTTGTGCTGGAACATTTTGGTATGTTTGCACTATACGACTTCAGTTTGCTTATAAACTCATATTTTGCTTATTTGCATTATTATAATTTTTTTGAATTTTTAGAAGTTTGCTTAAGGTGGGTGAGATTGCCTAAACTTATATTTTATTAATTTTAAACAGAATATAAAGGCATCATTTTCGCTGCAAACCACCATTAACTTTTAATTCAGTTAAAACTTTTGCAAATTACTTTTCATCTATTATGCTGCTGTAAGGGTTTCACAGAAGCAAGTTGAGTTAATTAACTGCGCTTTGTGAAATACTTCAAAGATGACATTAAACAAACCAGGACATAAATTCTACAAGAAATATCAACTGGTGGGTTTTCTCTGGTAAATAGTAAACCATTTAATCCTTGAAAAAAAATACAAGTTTGTTAGCAGATTTAACAGTGATGATGATATAAATATGTCAAAAGTTGAAAAAAATTCCAGGCGTTAATTTTGTCAATTAAAAAAAAATTTATTCGAGTTTGAACGAGGATGCAATTCGAAAATAAAAACCCAATTTCGATAATGTCGTTGAGCTATGTGTATCAAATTTTTCTAAGTAATCTTGCCTTGATATTTTAAGACCAACTCGTTTGCGAAACAAAATTTAATTACGAATAATTGTAAAATGTTAACAATTCTTTTTCTCATTTCATTCAAAAACTTCTTGTGGCTGTGCTGACATCACAAGAATCTTCAATTGAGTTGCGTTCACCTGGAAAACAGGTCACTACAATGCGCCAACTATTATCTTTTGGTGCATCACTCCTGTTCTGGTCTCACCCTTTTCTCCTTTAGGAAAATACCTCCAGACTAATTTGGACTTGTCCAAAGTGTCCATCTTCTCTTCAAACTTTCCCTTTATCCAACCCTCAGTCATCTTCAAAAAAAGAGCTTTTAAAAATCACTTGGACTCCCATTTCCAATATTAATCCCTCTAATTTTCGTAAACACTCTCAACCTACCTTTACATATCCCCCTTCAGCTTCCTCCCTCCCTGTTCCCCATCTGCAAACTTTTACTTCTCTCCATACCCAAACTAACTTTTATTGCTCTTTTTTCTTCCAAAGCTGTTTACAAATCTTCCAGTGAAATACCAATGGCATTCAACTGCAACATATTGAACTAATCCGATTTTTTTCTCGAAAACACTAACCTTTGTGCAGAGTTGTAACTCTCTCCAGGCTCCACTTTCTACATCCCAGGGTATGAAATCCTCAGGAAGGACTGCTTTGTAACTAGGAGTGGAACCATTAATCTTTTGGGAAACCTTGGGGCAGTGTCTTCATTCTGATCAAGAACAGTCTAATCCAGAGGTGGGAAACCTTTTTAGTATTATAGGCCAATTTTAATTAGGCAACAAAAGAGGCCGCATAAGTTGGAATACCCAAGAATAAAGCGTCATCACTTTGAAAACGTCTCGGATTTATCAATATTTTTTCCCGGAATGAAGTGATCTTTAAAAAAAGAAAAAAAGAAAAAGGTCATCACTTTGAAAGTGTCTCGAATTTCTTGATTATTGTCAAAGGATCTCTAAAAAAAATCATCGCTTTGAATCTGACTCGAATTTCTTGATTTTCATTCCTAAAATGTAGTGTTTTTCAGTCATCAGCAGTAGTCATTGACACATGATTTCATTGTTATGGAGGCCGCAGGTTCCCCACCTCTGGTCTAACCTATTCTCCTTTTTTTTAACAAGCACCTTTCCTCACTCGACCCTTGCTACGATTATCTAACTCAGTGTTTTTCAACCGGTGTGTCGGGAGAGATCTCCAGGTGTGTCACGAAAGATTTTGGAAAAAAACTGTTTAGGGACATCGAAGTTTGTGGCTTTTCAACGTGAGATTTGGAGCGAAAGAAAGAGCGTGAGTTCATGCGGAAACCTTTTATTCTTTAGAGATCACCATGATTTTGGGACGAAAATTGAGAGATTATTGACAGATTTTACGTAAAGACGTTTTTTATTTTTAGAGATCACTATGATTTTGGGACGAAAATTGAGAAATCATTGACAAATTTTCATTCAAGACCTTTTTATTATTAACCAATATAATGGGTGTGCCGCGAAAATTTAAATATCTGAATGATGTGTCGCCATATACAAAAGGTTGGAAACCACTGATCTAACTATTACAGTTAAGATAAAAGGATTCTCTCCTATTTTCTTATACCAGTGCTTTTCAATCTTTTTGTGGCGATCCAATTTACAAGCATAAAAATCTCCATTTTCGTCACCAAACTGTGGTGATCTCGAAAAAAAAGGTCTTCACTTTGAATCTGTCTCGAATTTCTTTCCTAAAAATTAGTGATTTAACCTTTACACAATTACAGTCGTCAGCGACCTTATTTTGGGTCGCGACCCAGAAGTTGAGAAGCACTGTCCTATTCCATCTCTTCAATCTTTATGGCCCACCAATACGTTCTTCTTCATACCTCCGTCCCAAGTCCTTTGCACCCTTGCTTACCTTCGTCACCTATGACCTTTATTTTTAGCAATTTCAATTGCGACGACACATTCCGAGACCCCTTTGTCCAGTCCCAGTTAGCAAAGGCTTATTTGACTGGTCATTGTCAGAACTATTACCTCGCAGCAACCCTGACCATCCTATCTTCTATGTGATTTCTAAAACTAAAGTTGAGTCATGGCCAAAAACTTGCTCTAACGTCTCTTCTAAAACCTGTCCCAGCAGAGTTTGTTGTTGTAAACTTTTAGCTCACGTTTGGCCAAGTCTGGAAATACGCTGAAACCGTAGTCATGTCTTGACTGAAAGTTTCCTCTAAGCCCTTCCAGTCTCCAGAAGAGTGCGACAAAGCTGAATCGTCGACAGAGGCAAACCGTTTGGAGATTGTGGAAGGCAAGTTGCACGGAAGGGTATCTCCCATCCTGATGTTTAATGAGGGCCTGCTAATTGGAAGACGTCCTAAGCAATATATGTAAAAAATTTGTAGATTGTCCGTGTACTAAATTTAACAATTTTTTAAAAATTCTTTCCAACTTTCAGTGTACTCGCGGACCCCCTGCAACCTCTAAACTGTTTCTTGGTTGGGAACAATTGGTTTAGATCAAACTATTTTACCTTAGTTTTTAATTGTCTTTTTACTTTTTTATGTGATAGCCATGACTTTTTTAGGTGGCCCCCGCTGAAATTGAGCATGTTTTGATGAGTCATCCAAAAGTAAGTGACGCTGCTGTGATTGGAGTTCCTCACAATCAAGCTGGTGAAACCGCGAAAGCTTTTGTCGTAGTGAAAGATAATTCGTTGACTATTGACGAAATTCATGATTTCCTTAAAAGTGAGTTGGAACATCTGATTTTTTCTTGACAAACTTGAGCATTTTTCTCACTTAAAATATATTTTTTGTAGTCGCTTCTTTGCATATTTGAGTTTTTGTCTTTTTTAAATTTTCTGGGCTTAAAACTGGAAAAAATGTAAACCGTTAGAAAGCGTTGTTGGTATTAAACAATGCGGGAAGGTTTGTTTTCTATACTTTTCCGGAAAACATTTTAGCGGTATTTTTGTCGAAAAAAATGACGTGTTTTTAATTTCTTCACGTAAGTGTGTATAAATGTTGTTTTTAATTTAAAAATTTATTCAATAAAAATAAATAACTGATAAGAAAAAAATTGGTAAATATATATTTTTTTCTAAGAGTATGTTCAGATGCATTTTTAAAATTATAGCAAGAACCACACAATTTTTCTAAAAAGGAAGTACCGTTACTTTGCATTACCCAAATATATCTCCAATAATTTTTTATCTACTATTATAAAATATATACAATAGACGAAATAAATTACCGTTTTGCGTCTTTGACTCCAATGTCAATTTTCTATTGGTTACGATTTCTGAATGATGAGAAATCTCTTAATTTTTTGCTGAGTAGAAGTTTCGAATGCGTGGTCAGCAATCACATTAAGTAATGTTACAATCAAAAAAATTCTGATTGGTAATTGCTTTCCAGTATTTCATTATAAAAACCTGGACATTGATCAATTTTAATTTCTAAAACAGGGAAACATTTTAATCTGCCCTCTAACTCCTATTATAATTTCATATTGTCGTATAATCATGCATGTTTACTTTGCACCCTTGCATTCAGTTTTATTTCCATAAACCAAAAAAAGTCTTTAGTGACATGTTTCTGTGTTAAAAACGATTTGGAGCGACTGCTTGATTGCATTTTAATTGCATTTAAAAATACAATTAGGTTTAGGGTTACGGCTACTTTTTTCAAAAGTTTTTAATTACATTACAACTACTTTTTGTTTAAAAATACTTGTAATTAATTGCAAATATTTTGCAAATTACGAAATGGTATGCAACAAGATTAAATCAAATAGTCCGTTATATTTAATTTTTTGTTGTTAAAAGTTTTAATGACAATTACAGCAACTCTGCTTAAAAGGCTCTTTTTGATGTGCGATAGTATACCAAAAAATCTCTTGAATGCGGTTATTTTCAAACCTCGTTTCAAACCTTAATTTTAAACCCAGCCATTCATATATTTTCCCGTATTGATAAGTAAGGATAAAACAATTTTCTGTAATAAATATTTCAGCTATTAAGTTGCAGTAATCACTTCGCCATCAACGATAAAAATCGATTAATTTAACAAACTCCGTTAAATCTTAGATATAATCAGGTTTAGACTTTGTATTCTTTGGTTATTTATATTGATGTAATTGCGATATATGACCATTGTTTTATTGCATTTGTAATTAACCATTTTTGTGCAACTCTATTATTTTATACTGTATTACTCTTTTTACAGGTCGTTTATCAAAGTATAAGCAGCTTTACGGGGGCGTACAGTTCGTTGATCAGATTCCGAAGTCTCCCAGTGGTAAAATACTTCGGCGTTTGTTGCGTGAAACGAAAAATCTTAAAGCTAAAATTTAATTTTGCTTTTGAAGTAAATTTTGCCATTAAAAAATAAATCTAAATCGTGTTCAAGTGTATTTTTTGAAACTGTTAAAAGTTAAGCGGTAAAAATAAGGAGCTGTTATTTTTTTTAATTTTCAACAATACACTTTCATAATCTGCAAGAGCAGTTAAATTCATTTCAAAATCAAATTAAGATTTTCTAAAGCTCTATTAGTTTGCTCAACGGTGCTTATTGGATTAGATAAACCAAAGCTGTCGTTTTAATTTGGTCTTTTTGGCTGAACTTGAATAAAAAAATTTATGTGTGGGGTTAAAATCGAATATGATTTTATTAAGTTATTTTGAAAACAGAAGGAACAATATTTTGAAACTTCTACACCAAAAGTATTAGGTCAATTCTAATCTTAATACATCTGAATTAGGTCAATTTTAATCGGTACCTTTAAAATGTACAGGTGGTGGTGGTGGTGGTTTTACCCGACCCATTCCTAGGGATGGGGGCGCGGATCAATTCCGCGGAATCCCAATAGTCGGGCGACTCCCCACGGACGGGACCAGAGGTCCAGAAGAGAAGGGGTGTGGCCGAAAATGGCCCGACGCAGAGGGTCTAGTACAGGGCAGTCGAGCACGAGATGTGAGAGATCCTGTGATTCAGAACCACAGTTGCTGCAAGAAGGAGTCTCGGCTCGACCAACCCTGTGGAGATAAGAGTTGAGGAGAGTGCTGTGCCCATTGCAGCGTAAACGGGAGAGAGCACAGCGAGCGGAGCGAGGGAGAGTAAGCTCCTCGGGAGATACTGTAGGGATTTGGTGTTGGAAGAAACCAGATTGGACACTGCGTCTCCAACTGGTGTAGAGAGATAGCCGTTGGGAGGAGATAAGGGGTGTGAGGGATACTGATATATTGGAGGGATCGAGAGAGGCACCGGCTTTAGCTAGAGAGTCAGCTAAGTCGTTGCCTGGGAGGGAAGAGTGACCAGGTATCCATTGAAGATGGACAACCTTGGATTGAGATAGAGAGTTAAGAAGAGATTGGGTATTGGATAGGGATTTTGGGGTTAAATATGGGAGGGGGGTAGAGAGAGTTGAAAGGACAGATAAAGAGTCGGAAAAGAAGGTGATAGAGTCGAAATTACATGTCTTGGAGTGAGAGATACACCACTCAAGAGCATGTAGGAGAGCGAAGGTTTCAGCACTATAACTGGTAGTCCAGAGACCAGTCGAGAAGGAAAGCGAGGTAGCAGTGACACACTTTGTACACTTGATGTGTATCCCTGCACCACCCTGTCCCAACCCGCCAGGTACCGAACCGTCAGTCCAGGCAGAGATATCGCTGTGAGATAGAGTGGAAAGATGGGAGGTAGCTGCAGTGTTACGAAGGGAGGGGGGATCTTTGCGAGAGCATGGGGATGAGAGGTGGAGTGAAATTGTGTAATTAGATGGGGCAGACCAGGGGGGTTTAGGAGGGCAGAGGATTAGTGGTTCACGAGTGAGATGTAGGTTAGGGGTAAGGTTATGTGATCTGGAGAAAGATCTCCATGAGTTCTTTTTGAGACGTGTACGGGGGTTAGAGTTCGCAAGAGAGGCTATAGGAAAGGTGGGAGGTAGACGGAGGGCTCGTTCAAAGAAGGAAAGAGATTGGTGAGTGAGGGTGACTCGTAGTGGAGGTAGAAGTGCTTCTATATGAAGTAGAGGAATGGGAGTGGACGATAGACAACCTGTGATTACTCGACAGGAAGATCTATGCATCCTCTCCACGGAGGTGATGTGAGTAGGAGATGAGAAGGGAAACCAGCCTGGGGAAGCATAGGTGAGGATGGGGCGAATGAAGGCTTTGTATAGGGTACATAAGGATTTTTTTGATGGGCCCCAGGAGGCAGAGGCAATGGAGCGAAAAGCACGAAATCGGTTGTGAAACTTTTTCCGTAAGGATAAGACGTGATATTTGAAAGAGAGAGTGCGGTCGAAGGTTACACCGAGAAAGGTTGGATGAGGGTTGAATTTGAGAGGGGTGTTAAGAATGTGAAGAGAGGGTTGTATACATGATTGGTAGGGGTCTAAGCTGAAGAAGGATGTTTCACATTTGAGGGGGTTGAGAGGAAGGCGCCATTTTGAGGACCATTCCACCAGTCTGTTGAGGGCAGCTTGTACTACAGCGGTTGCACACTCAACTCTCGGGGAGGAGGCCCAGATGGTTAGGTCATCTGCATAGAGAGAGGTCTTAACAGATGCAGGAAGGAAAGTGGGAAGGTCATTGATGTATAGAGAAAAGAGAACTGGTCCTAGAACCGAACCTTGGGGAACTCCTCTTCGGAGACGGAAAGGACGACTGTATGAATTACAGATACGGACTTTCGAACGGCGATCTGAGAGGTAGGATCGTATCCATTCGACAAAGCAAAGAGGAAGATCTAATGAGAGGAGTTTAGAGAGTAGGGCAGAGTGCCAAACTGAGTCAAAAGCTTTCGCAAAATCCACAGTGGCAAGGACTGTACGTGCGCCTGACTTAGATTGGTGGAAGGAATCTGCGATTGACTGTGAGAGAAGGAGAACCTGGTCTACAGTCGATCTACCAGGTCTAAAACCAGCTTGCACGGGTGAGAGAATGTCATGTAGTTCGAGAAAATAGGTTAGTCGTCCTAAAACCATTCTTTCGAAGAGTTTGGAGGTACATGAAGTGAGAGAAATGGGTCTATATGAAGAAGGTGAGTCAGAGGGTTTGCCGGGTTTGAGAATGGGGATGATTGTTGATTGTTTCCAAGCAGACGGGAAGGTGTGTGTTGACCAGGAAAGGTTGAAGATGTATAGAAGAAAATGTAACGCAGATTGTGGTAGGTGGGATAGAAGAGGGTAGGTAATTTGATCAGGGCCGGAGGAGGTTGATGTTGAGAGTTGAGAGATAGCTGTAGAGAGTTCAATTGAGGAGAATGGTGAACAGAAAGTGGAATGCAGGGTGTTGCAGTGTGCAGTTCTGATTTGCTTCATTTGGGCTTTCTCGGTGCTTCGAAAAGGTTTTGGGGTTTGGGTAGAGAAATGGGACTGTAGGTGTGAGGAGAGATGGTTGGCACAATCTACAGGGGTATGGCAATTTGAGAAATTGGGAAGGTCAGAAGTAGTTGGGGAGGGGGAACCAGAGATGGAGCGAAGTAGAGAAAAGACTTCGCTAGGACGGGTTTTAGGAGAAAGGCTAGAGTAAGTATTCTGCCATGACTTGGCTTTAGCCTTATTAATCACAGTGGAGGTATATCTGGATGTAGCGATATACTGCTGGCGGTCTTCTTCGGAACAGTGTGCCTTCGCAAATGCCTTTCGGCGTTTTGCGACGGCATCTGCGACTTCAGGAGACCACCAGGCTTTAGCAGGACGGTTGATGCTGCCGAAAGGAATGGCAGAAGTGGCAGCATCATTGAGGAGTTTGGTAAAGGTGTGGGTGGCTTCAGAAAGAGAGAGTGTTGTAAAGTTAGAAGGAGTGGGGCAGTGGGTATCAATATAAGTAAGGTATTCGTCCCAGCGAGCTTTATTATAATTAAATGAGGGGGGCGGTGGAAAGAGTTAATTATAGGGGAAGTGGGAATAGTGATGGAGATAGGAAGATGATCTGAGCCGAGGTCCGGAAGGGTCTGCCATGTGCATTTAGAGGTTAATCGGGCAGGTACTAGGGAAAGGTCCGGGGAAGAGCGGTTTCCGGTGGCACGGTGTAGTAGGGTGTGGTGTTCGGGGTTATTAAGAGGTAAAAGATCAGAGGAGAGGAGCCAATCAAACAGATCTTTGCCTGAATGGTCTTCCGGTGAGTGGGAGTCCCAGGATGAATGATGACTATTAAAGTCGCCAAAGATGTAAGTGGTAGGAGATGATGGTAGGAGAAAGGGTGAGAAGGATTTTGGGCGGGAGTCGGAGGAAGAGGAGCGGATAGGAGGGACATAGACGTTGAAAAGATGTATGGGAGCGGCTCCTTTTATTTTAACTGCAATAGCTAAATAATCGGAGCTGGGGTCGAGGGAGGAGAGGGATTGTGTGGAGAGTGAAGTGTAAGATAGACCATTTTTGACAAGTATCAGAACACCTCCTCCTAGGTTTCCCGTAGAGTTGGTGGTTCCTCTCCTCGTCATAAAACGGTTCTTTTGGAGGGTTTTGTAGCCTGGTATGCGAAAAGTGGAGTCAGAGGAGAGGTGTGACTCTTGTATGAAGATGAGATCGTACTGATTATGAGAGAGAAAGTGTAGGAGTTCAGTACGACGCGGGCGAATCCCATTAGCATTCCACTGTAGGATTCGGAGGTTGTTTTGAGAGGGAGAGGAAGGATGAAATGTGGATTGTGTGAGAGGAGAGGTGGTTTGTTGGGTTTGTGGAGAAGGAGTAGTCAATGCTGAGGGAGGGTAAGTATAAATTAGTTGGGGGTGATTAGGAAGATAGGTGGGATTATTCGAGGTTGTTTTGGGTGAGGGTTTAGTTTTTGAAGATATGGTTTTGTGGTTGATTGTGAGTGAAGGTGGGGGATTTGGAGGTCGTGAGAGGATGGAGATGCAGAAAAAGAATGAGGATATGGGATTGGAGTGTGAGAGGGAGGGGGGGGGTTGAGAAGAGGATGGACACATTGGGCAAGTCCAAGAGTGTCCCGGGGAGATTTTGCGGAAGTCAGCGGGAGAAAGACCAGAGCAGGAGAGGTGTACCCAGAGAGAACAGCCGGTACATTGTATCGATCTGTTTCCCCAGGTAACTCTACGGGAGCAGACAGAGCAGGGGTCTATAGGGCCAGGGTTGGGGTGAATGTCACCGCTGATAAGAAGAAGAATAAAGATAAGAATCAGCGGTGAGTGGGATGAGTAATGAAGAGGTTTGGGGTGGAAGGAGGGATGAGGGAGAGATGTCCGAGAGAGAAAAGAAGGGGTAAGGGGGCGGTCAATTGAGTTTAAGAGTGCTGTCCACATGTGACCGCGCATTGGACAGCAGGGATAAAAAATGAGAAGAGTTGTCCAAGGGAGAATCGCCCGAGGATGAGACCCTCGGGGAATTGACAAGCCATTTCGACCCTCCCCAGTGCAGGGAAGGGGACTGCACCACCACGTTGAGGTGGCTTGTCGTTGGTGCAGAAAAAAAAATGTACAGGTCGGCGTGGTCGGCGTGGTCGGCGAGGTTGGCGTGGTCAGTGATCAGCGTGGTCGGCGTGGTTGGCGTGGTCGGCGTGGTCGACGTGGTCGGCGTGGTTGGCGTGGTCGGCGTGGTCGGCGTGGTTGGCGTGGTTGGCGTGGTTGGCGTGGTCGGCGTGGTCGGCGACGATCCGCCCAGTTAATTCATTTTATCTTATAAATTTTAAAAATTCCCTAAGTCTGCTAAGTTAATAACGGCGAACAGTGAACGTGACCAAACAGTTTAACCCAATAGCACATAAACAGACATTTAAAATACAACTCAACAAAAATATACCTAACATTATTCTTAAGTTCATGTCCACGCTTTCAACAAGAATTTGCAATTATATTGGTAAAATGTTTTATATTGCTTGCTGTTATTAACAAGCGAATTCTAAAAAACTTACCAACTAAGCTTTTCTGAAGTAGCTATCGAACCAACCTCGTCCACGAGAAGCTTACAGAATGATTATTCTTTTCATTAACCTAGCCGATAACGCCGACCACGCCGATCACGCCAACCACGCTGATCACTGACCACGCCAACCTCGCCGACCACGCCGATCTGTACATTTTAAAGGTACCGTGTTTATGTGCTATTGGGTTAAACTGTTTGGTCACGTTCACTGTTTGCCGTTATTAACTTAGCAGACTTAAGGAATTTCCAAAATATATAAGATAAAATGAATTAACTGGGCGGATCGTAAACAAGAACTAAATTGGTTGATATAACTGCCGGGTAATTAAACGTTTAGATGCTTTGACAAGGACTTATGTTGGTCAAAAAGTTCGGCTTTTACTAAAAAAAATTTGCAGTTATAAGTGATAAACGACGACCACGCCGACCACGCCGACCACGTCGACCACGCCAACCACGCCGACCACGCCGACCACGCCGACCACGCCGACCACGCCGACCACGTCGACCACGTCGACCACGCCGGCCACGCCGACCTGTGTATTTTAAAGGAACCCATTTTAATTAGTGTATCCACTGCACAAAACACACAGTCAAGTAATCAATTTAACTCAAACATAGAACAATGTATGCTAATGTGTTATAATGTGCTCATAAAAAAAAGAAACATAATGAAAACAATGGCTGCACAATAGTAGAACCATTAAATCTTTCCATTTTCAAACAACTGGGTAAATTTTTTTACAAAAATGAATAAAAAAAGCTTTTTGTAATACAGTACTAGTAGTTAAGGATTTGTGACCAATTTCGGGAAAAAAGATCTGGTTAAGCCAGTGGTTTTTAACACGTGGGCCATGGCGCTGTTTTCAGTGGGCCATAGAGCATACATTAAAATGAAAGCAACACGAGACTTGTATAATGATGTCATTATGATTAAAAAATCGAAAACAAATTCTAAACGAGGACGCTTTTTATGTTTTTGGGACAAAAATTGAGAAATCGCGGACAAATTCTAAATGAAAACTTTTTTTAGAGATCACTAGATTTTTGCGACGGAAATTAAATTATGTTCATCGAAGTGGGTTGTTAAGTTACCTTGGGTTGGAAAGTGGACCACGGTATGAAAAAGGCTGAAAACCACTGGGTCGAAAAACAGCCTCATGACTTGTTGCGTTTACCAAGAAGCTCAAGTAAATTTCATTAGGGCCAGTGTTTGTCAATAGAAAAATTACAAAATTTTTTATAAACAATAAACAAAAGTGTGTTGGAGAAAGTTAATATTTTGGCATATGGTCTACTTTAAAGTCAATAGTAATAAAGTCATTAGGCTATAGCCTTAAATTTTTGGGTTTCAGCATTTGTCATTCAATAAAGAAATTTTCAAAACTATTTTTATTATTGGCACAACACTTGCCATAGTGAAATACACAGCCTAGTTGTTTTTTTAACAGAGCGAAATTATTGCTCATTGGTAATTCTGGTAAACTTCGATATCTCCCATTTATAATATTACCATTTTACAGCTATATAAGAAATTAATTATAGTATCAATTTATAAATCAGTTTATTTTGATCTATATTAAGAGTCGGGAACCATTTTGGGTAAGAGAGCCATAAAAACTACATATTTTTCAATGCATTTCCGTGAGAGCCATACAATGTTTTCTCTAATTTTTAGCTGTGTGTGTGCGTTTGTGTTCGTGTTCGTGCGCAAACTCTGCTCTTTTTTGCAAAGTAAAACTTATACATGTATTATTGACTCTGATTTCTCAAATTTTGTCTCAAAAACGTGTTGATCTTTAAAAAGAACAAAAGTTTTTACCTTTAATCTGACTCTGATTTTTCAATTTTTGTTTTACTTCTGAAATCTTATGTGCGCACAGCTTAGATGTACGTTGTCTGCGAGCCTGATGCTGCCATCAAAAGAGCCACATTTGGCTTGCGAGCCATAGGTTTTTGGCCTCTGCTCTGTATCATTTAAGTTGTGTTGAATAAAATAAATTTGCTCTTAGTCGGCAGCGTGGTCGAGTGGTTTAAGCACCGGACTGATGATCAACATGGTCTCGGTTCAAAACCCACTTGCGCCATTCTGTTGTGTTCTTGGGAAAGACACTTTACAGCACTTTCCCCTGCTTGGTGGTCTTGACAAGCAGTTCTAAATTAAAGTCATATCTCTACTAAATTACTAGCGGACAGCAATATCTTGGAATCTCCGGAAGCAGGTCGGGGTAATTGCTTACCCTATGTATAGCGCCTCCGTCGCTTTCCTGCGAGTCAGGAGGATAAAAATAAAAAAAATAATTAAAATACAGTATCTTGTTTGTTTATATTTTCCGCCCCCATTAAATTTATTACACCCATTATGCTTTTTTTTTTTTGAAAAATAATTTTATTTTAGTATGAACATGTTTATTTACGTACATAGATACCATATTTTTAAGGGCCTCATATAAATTTAAGTTTTAAGCCCCCCCTATTCTCGTTGGGTCCAATCTTATTTTTCGTTCTCCACATGACTTTAAAGAAAAAGCTCCGTAAGTATAATGTTGGACATAGAATTGATAAGTCAATAAACCCCACACTATCGCTACTGTTCATTGCACTCAATCTTGCGAGTACGTCTTGCTTTTAATAATTCTCTAAAAAAAGTTTAATTCAGAAAACGCAACAAACTTTTATAATCTAAAAATTTTTTTTTCATTGAATAACTAAGGTGTGGCGAAAAAAAGCGTTACGAATCGTATTCCTTTCACTTCGTCGTATCTAGACGAAACAGAATTTTCTGCGTTTTAGCGATTCAGGATTTCGCGAAATAACGGAAATGAATCTCCAGTCTACTGTTGTACAATCCGAAGTCGGTTAAATGAAGCTTTTCCCGTATTTTGTATTTGGATGGCAAAAATTTGCAAGTAATTGTAGCGTGGCAACAGAGTACCGCTAACATTTGTTGTTCTTTGATATCAGCTCAACAGAAAGTCAACGTAAGACTAAGAAAAAAATGCCTTTGCCTCAAATGTGGTTGTTCTTGTTGTAGTTAGCCGGCTCACATCTATGGTTGGAGTTTCTTGCATTCCTCAACAGAAGGCAAAAAAATCATTCTTGCTACAAAAACACTACGTAAATCTCGCTGTAACACATAAGAATAGCCAGACACAAACATCTTGTTCGATTTCTTGAACGAAGTGCCAATGCCGGGACAAACCCGGAGGTGAAGCAAGAATTATGCTCGGCAAGATACCTCTGACGTAAAATGATCCGGGAAGTTGATGGCCATTCCGATCCCGGTAAAAAAAAGGGCCCACCCACTACCACGGGCGGCGATCCATCGTTGATGAGACTTATAATGATAGCAGCCAGATGCTTAAGCCGGTGATAAAACGAAAATAACATTGCTTCTCTTAACTGCAAACATTAATGGCCAAGAGCTTGGCGCAGCATCAAGTTTAATATTGCCTAACGCCTCAAATCGCAGGTTGAAGTAAAACCCAAAAACATCGTAATCTGAAGCCTCTTTCAATTTTAGTTTACATGAACCAAATCAAACTTTTTATTCTTAATATGAAAAAGTAGCGTGCTTGTATATTCTGCGGCCAGTAATTTTTGTTTCAAATTGCCGTACCAAACCATACTGGTTGAATTTACACCACAGGTTATTAGATATTATAATGCATTCTAATGCGATCAGGCGCAGCAAAAGATTTAGTTAAACTTATATTTAATATCTTTTAAAATATTTCATTGTTTGAATATGGAAAAACCTTGAATATCCGGAAATATTTTCTAAAATTGGAATTATTATTATCCTAACCCTAGTTGAGTCTTGATATTTTGCCTACTGGGGGAGCAACACAAAGTATTTAAAGGGCAGGGTTATCTTACGGCTAAAATCAAAATTTCAATAAAATTTTCTTCATAAATTTGTGTAGTTTTCCGCTAGAGGTAAAAACCGGTAATTTATTACAGAGTTCCACATGCTAACACCGCAAATCACAATCTCACGAAATCGTACAAGCACACTGCGTTCTTTTATCGTTGAGCATAAAAATACAAATATCACCGGGAACGAGTTTAAAAGACGATCAGTTTAAATAACCTTTATCATCATTGCTGCTTAGCATCTCCCACCCCAGCAGTTAATTCGGCAAGGCGAGCTTTTGCTTTTTTGTTCGCTTTCTTTTTCTTGGAAGCCAAAGATTTTTTATTGACACTTTGGCTAAGAAGCTCCTAAACGTAATATTAAATATAAGTAACTATAAGCACTGTAAGGTTTCCGTTTTGCTAAAAACATTTTTTTAATTAGGAAAACATTTCAATATGTAATAACGATTCCGCGTGTTTTATTAATAATTAATAGAAAACACAACTATACCTATATAGGAAATTAATTAGAAAAGCTTTGATGAAAATCTGTGAAAACCCGAAGACGCAAATCATTTCTTGTTACAGTAATTTAAAAAATTCTACCAATTTCCAACTTACCAAAATGCTTTGATCGGTGATCTTATGGGAACTTTTATAGCATTCTTCGTCAAAATAACTTTTCGTTATTACGTTCGGGAAATTTTCGGTCAATATTATTGTGAACTTGAACTGTGCTACGAATTCTCCTGCGAAAAGAAATTAATCAAAATTCACAGCTGTTAAAAAGACTACTTATATTGTTTTAAATATAAAACCTAAACCAATATTTAATTTTAGGTAGATAACTGAAAATGATCAATAGTCGAAATCCATTTTAATCTTTTCCAGTGCGGCCAACTTTTGCGTCAGAGACGAAACATTTGAATACAGTATAAAATCAAGATAAGTTTGAAACTTAAAAATCTGTCGTTGTATATTGACTGTATTAAAAAATTAAAATCGATTTTGATCAAAAGATCATCATCAGTTAACAATTTTTATTGATTCTGAGCGCTTCTGAATGGACAAATCATAAATGGAATGCGGAGTATTGTTAAAATACTTCCAGGCTCCGTGTTCTTATACCCGGGACCAGTGCCAAGCCTGTTGGGATGAGCTTGCCCCGTAACAGCTTGGGTTAAGCTCAACCGTCTGAGTACTGGTGTTGGGCGATTCCATTCATCCATGCACAAATGGGGTTTCGCTCCTTTACCGAATTGCGAGTGCGGCGCCTCTGAACAAACCGCAGGCCACGTTTTGATAGCGTGCCCCATACATCAGGCACCACATGGACCACGAGGTCTGACGATTTTGGATGACGAAACTCGATGCTGGCTCAACAATATCACTGCCAGCATCTGATTCAGGCAGTGCAGCAGTCTAGGGTAGTAAAAGGATAAACCCTCGGCCCCAGTCTTGTTTGTGTCTGACCTGGAGTGGATACCCTTCAAACGACGACGACGAACAATTATTCAAATAGAATCAATTTCATTTGAATACAGGCAATTCCTTACTACTAATGCCTGTATACAAATTTCATTTATTGTAGTAGTAGTAGTAGTAGTATTGCCAATGGTATGCAGTAACGACTATTCAGTTCACTGAAGAATTAAGTCAGTAATCGAAACAACAGCTGTCCAAAAAAAATGTTAGCAAGTACGTCAGTTTTATGTTTGATGTCTAAAATATTACCAAGTAACATGTTCATTGTTTAACCCATTTTAATCTAAAATTAGGATATATATAACTTTGCAAATGGTATTCCCGAAAAAAAGTCTCTGATTTTTCCCCAAAAGAGCAAAAACTAAATTACTAGCAATTCTCAATTTTACAGCTAAACAATTTAAATAATATCAAATAATATACCGTCTTTTTCCCACATGACTGGAAATGAGGTGCACAAATTATGCTTGACACATTCTACAATGCCCAACCTCGCTCTCTTTTCATCTTCCATTGAGCGCAGAGAGAAGCACATCGTGCTAAATTTCTTTTCGATTTCACTGTAAGCCACTGGAAAAGAGAACAGCATACCGAGAACGATTGTTAAAGAAAAGAAAATCAACAGTGCAATTAGCATTACTTCTGGAAGCCTTCATTTTCAGCTGGTAAATAACATCTTGGTTTCTCTTAAAAATAGTCGTTCTCGAGTCGCGATCTTTGGGCCGACCCTCCCCAGTGCTAACCAAACAATCAACAGCATACACTTCATGACATTCAAATTCGGACTCGGTGTGATCTTGTCTGAAAGTAGAAGGCATTTTTTAAAATAGGTTTTTATTCGTAGCGGGCTTTTAAGGTAGACAACAATTGAAAATAGCAGCCATAATGGATTCAGCATTTATGGACTATAATGGATTCAGCATTTTCAGCATTTATTAAATAAACATTAAAAATTATTATTTAAAAAAAAAACACGAACGTTTTCGGCTTACTTCAGCCCTCATCAGGTTTCTACAATTTAGTAATATTAATTAACTTTAAATTTACACACACACATTAAAAAAATAAAAAATTAACAACAGCAAAAAACAATGTATATTTTAAAAAGGTTGTACTTTTGACTAACAGGCTAAATTTTAAATCAAAACGAGAGAGAAACTAAATTGATACAAATTAAATTTCAGATTATGATGTCATTGAAGAAAAAAAGAAAAAATATTACAATCAAAATATATTCAATAAATATGAAGCTCCGTTTGCGAACATTTGTCGATTTAATTTTGGATTTAACTTTTTTATGAGTAGAGCTTCGTGAATCTTAGAACAAAATTCTGATTTGCATTTACGTATTATTACAAAATTGTTTTCATCAGACCGATTATTAGAACACTTTTCACACGACAAAATATGATCTTTAACTGCACTATCCTGTAGACTTTTGAAATTCAGATGCTCCCGAACTCTAGTGATCAAATGTCTGGACGACATACCGATGTATGTCTTGTTCGTATCGCACGAAGACGAGAATTTATAGATAACATTTGAACAAAGAGCCACAGGAGTTTTGGATTTTAACTGAAAATAATTGACTACTTTAAAATTTTTATAGATAGGAGATATTTTTAAGTTGTACTTGTTTTTTATTAATGCAGAAAGACGATTTGCAAAGTGATGTGATTCCTTACCCAAATACGGAATACAAAAACTATTTTCAAAGCTAATGTTTTGAGAAAATTTGTTAGAAGATTGAAAGCTCGCAAGAATTTTATCAAAAAACGATGAAGGATAACCATTATTCAAAAACATCTTTTTTAACATACTAACTTCTTTATCAAACAAAAAATCGGAGGAACAAATACGCTTGGCTCGATTTAAAAAACATAGAATTAATCCAGACTTCCATTTAGTGGGACACAGCGCGTTAAAATTTAGCCTTTTTAAAATATACATTGTTTTTTGCTGTTGTTGCTGAAGTAAGCCGAAAACGTTCGTGTTTTTTTTTAAATAATAATTTTTAATGTTTATTTAATAAATGCTGAAAATGCTGAATCCATTATAGTCCATAAATGCTGAATCCATTATGGCTGCTATTTTCAATTGTTGTCTGGTTGAAAAAAACAACCTCTTTGCCGAAACTTGGCTTTTAAGGTTTTATTGATATTTTGTGCATTGACAATAATGGTGATCGAATAAAACATCAAATCTGCTTTATAAGAATCGTCTTTGAAACGATAGAATTTAATATACATCGAACTCAGGATTTACAAGAGACTACAAAGTTAAAGTTTTTATACGTTCTGTTTCTTTGGATATGTCGTCATTTAACCAATTTACAATAAATCGAAAATACTTATTTAAAAAACTTTACATGAAAAAAACTACTACTTTTTCATAAGAGAAAAATTAAATCTATTTTAAGACGTAATTGCACGCTACCTTTGTTTTTCCGTAGGATTTTGAATAATTGTTTTCTCTCCGTCAATACGAAAATGACTTAATTGGTGGGAGAGCATTCCTTCCACTGGCTTACATTTGTAAAAGGCGGCGATTTCATTAAAAATTTTGGTTAAATCCTTTGTCTATAAATTATAGAAAATGAACATAAATATCAAAAAGCATCTCAACTTATTAGTGTAAATAATTTTGTTATTGATAGACATATTAGTAACACACTTAAAAACTTGAGTCTTTCATGAACAAAACAGTTTTGATTCACAATTATGTGTTTGATTCAAAATTATTTGATGACGCGTTAAACAGTGCATTCTGTCAAAAAGTCAACAGCAAAGAGCTAATAGATAATAACGATTGTTTTATGGCGCAGCCATTATAATTAGCCGGCATCGTATTTTAGCTGAAATAGACTCTGTCTCTGTCTCTAGAGCAGTGGTTCTCAACGTGGGACCTGACAAATTTTGGTGGGGCATGGAGATCTAAGTCATTACGAACCAAATTTGGTGGGAAAATACAAAAATGCACTTGTTCACAATTAAACTGATTTGGTAAATATACCGAGCTGGTTCGCTTTCCTCAGGGTTTCTCAAACGGGGTCCTCGGTCTCCCAAAATTGCTAGAAATTAGAGACAGTTTTAACCTTGACCCTTTTTTCAGTCTTCACTTGTCTTTTAGAATTATGGTCATGCATCACCACGTGGGCGACATCAGAATTTTTAAAGTGATTTGGTAGGGCATGGCAAAAAAAAGGTTGGGAAACACTGCTCAAGAGCAACAGACGTTTTAAACAAAGTCACCAATAGTTTCAAAATTAGTCAGCGTTAATTTCCGGCATGGTGCTTACGATTACTAAAAGGAGAGCGTGAAAAAGTACCCAACTACAAGGTGCGACATAAGTTTCCGAAATTACAAGATTAATATATAATTGATAATTTTTTTAAGAAGATAATTATTTTTCTAACAAATCATTTATCTTTATTTTAGTATACTTGTAAGTTGTATTAATTTATTATTTGGCCAATTTTTTTACAAATCATTTAATCAACATGAATAATTAACGTAACAAAATCATTGAACTTTTTAAATTGGGCGAAAGTGGCATATTTACGAACATATTTACGAGATTATTGATCTTTCACTCTATGCAGATAACCTTGCCATTTGGGCCTCTTTTTCCAAGTGTTGAGTGTGCAACTTCCAAGCTGCCCTTAACAAACTGGTGGAATGGTCCTCAATGTGGCGCCTTCCTCTCAACCCCCTCAAATGTAAAACATCCTTCTTCAGCCTAGACCCCTACCAATCACGTATACAACCCTTTTTGTACATTTCCACGAGATTATTGATCAATGACACGATTAAACGGTTTAAGGAAATAGGCGATGCAAATGATAGACCTTAAAGTGGACGACCAAGAAAAATTCGCAAAAAACATTGCCAAAACTATCAGAGAGAAAATAAGAAATCCAAAGAGGTCTATCAGAAAGCTTGCAAAAGAACAACAAATGAGAACGCTCTATGCGAAGAATAATCAAGGATGATTTGAAAATAAAATCGTATACATTACAGAAGAGACAATTGTTATTGGCTCCACAGAAAATTAAACGCCTACAGAGATGCAAGTTTATCCTTGACGAAATCTAATACGGCATTGTTGGCAAAGTGGTGTGGTCTGACAAAAAAATGTTCACAATTGAACAATGCGTAAAAAAATACCGCAAAACACTTTGCGTGCCATAGTAAATGACGTTCCACGACGTTTAAATGCCGTTTTAAACAATAATAGCGAGTATTCTAAAAATTATACGATTTTTTCGTTTAATGTACATATGAGATTATCAAACCCAGTGGATTTTTTTTCGAAATAATTTAAGGTTAATATTGCACATTAAACAATTTCGGAAATTTATGCCGCACTCTATAGATAACTTCACAATAGTTTCGGCCCTGCCTGCGGTGAGTACGGTGTCGTACGTTGGTTTCTGATATTAGCTCGAGGGTAAAACGCGGACTCAATTCGCTTTTTGATCATTTCTTTTTTCCACCGGATAAGACATCAGTAAAAAAAAAATATATATATACTATAAACTTTGGTTATATGCACGAATGAGAAATCATTTTAATTTGGTTTAAGCACATATTTTGCTTGTGGTTATTCAAAGAGTACAATACAAACAACATATAAAGAAGATATTTTTAGAAATATCAGATTACGAGTGAAACACAATCTTTCATCATCATCTTTGTTGAAAATTAATCATATTATGATATAATGTACAATGCATTGGACAAAAAAGGACTCCTACTTTCGAATATATTGGATATACATTGTACGCTCTAAACTGATGACATTACGTTATTCGGCCATTTTGTGACAAAAAAATTGAAAATCACTTAAAACAGATTTCAACATCAAAAACTTATACAGCTCTTTGATAATTTACGAGAGTATTCATTTAATACCACAATTCAATAAAAATAAATTACGGTCTTGACTACAACTTTTCTACAAATTAATTTCTAGTGCAATCGATCGTATTATATAAAAATTCTTCTTAAATGGAGAACTGGCATAGCAAGCAAACGTCAAGGTCACACTGCCTCTAACAGTAGTCTCTTGAAACATCGTGTGGTTTCTTACTTAGAATAATTCTGTAAATACCAGCAATTATGAAACAGATTTTTACAATGGTTTTCGACAAATACGTTATTCAACTTTATGCGTAACATTAAAACAACAACAAACTTGCACGTCGGAAAAATGTTTTGGTTGCGGTTATCTATCAAAACAAGGCGCGGATCAATGCATGCTGCGTAATGTAAACACTCACGCTTTTGCCGGGTTTAATCAAACGAACAGCGGCTTGCGAACATAGATAGGCGGCTTTGATCACATCCGCTCTCTTGTCTGTTGCTGGATTCTCCTTCGTGCAACCGACTACAAAGGTATGAGCGGTGGAAGCGATAAATCCACCGATGTGTGCGGCGAGATCGCTGTCAAATTAAGCGTTTCGATCAACAATTCGCGGCGGAACATTGTCAAATAAGCTATTAATAAATCGCTGAACAAAAAGAAGAAAAAATATTTTAATCGATACATTTTGAGATCACTTACATTTTTACAACATCTCCATCTTTCAACGTGATTATTTCCGAGTCAGTTGGCAGTGGAGAATAATGACAAATGCAATTATTAACAGATATACTTGTGGGAAAACCAACACCTAAAAATAGCCGAATTACTTTAATTGTTCGTGTTTAAGCAAATGTAGATAAAATACATGAACAGAATAAAAGTTTTGAAAAAAAAGTTTTTCCGAAAAAGTGTTTCTTAACCTGCAACATTTATTAACACAATGCTATATCACGAGTGCAGAAAAGTCAAAAGCTTACAAAAACACTTGGTGCAAAAAGGTAAGTGGTCGAATATAAACCAAACGAGTTTGAATTTTTTTTATGATACCAAGCAAGTCCAGCATGCATGTTTACCTTTTATTAATTTCTTGTCCTTGCTGTAAACCGACAAACACTCCTTCACAATCAGGTCATCACCCATTTTGCAAAGCTCAAGCGCGGTGGTTCCCGGGACGCAAGCGGGGATTAACGTTTCCATAACAACTAAAAAAAATGTAGGTTTTAAGAAAAATTGCAGGTTGGTCATAACAAAGCTGTGAAAAAAAAAGTACGCAAGCTTATTGCTTAACACGAAATATGACATAGCTTGCAAGTTAAGCCAGGAAAATGTCGATATATATCAAATTTAAAAAATGACCTCAGTGTCCAAAGAACTACTCTGAATACTTCACGCAAAAATACCAATCTTCAAATTTGAAGTATGGAACAATGTCCAAAAAAAAAGTGCTATCGCATAGGAGTAATTATTGAGTTTTTTTGTTTGTATAATTTATCAGTTTATCTAATGTATTACTATTTTCTAACCTCTAGAGGTGACAAATTAGACAAATTTCATGGTATATTTTGTTGGTGACATTTCATAATGACAGAATCACATTTGCAATTAAGTATTTATTGTATTATCTTAATCATTTTATTTCGTATATAAGAAATAACTGATGAGAAGCAGTGGCTTTAGTAAAAAGTTGTTCAAAAGCTTTGTAATTTGTGTGGTTTAAAAATTAAAATTATATTAATATGTAAATTAAAAGAAAACAGTTAAAAAAATTAACATCATTATAATTTCAATACTTTAATGAACTACAGTATGTCTATCTCCTTCAAACACCTGTAATTTATTTACAAGCATTGAAAACAATGACTTGGGTCTGTTAAACTTAAATGTGAGTAGTGGTGTTGTAATATATTCAACTTAATGTATTTGATTCACTGACCTTTGTTGTACTTTATTTTTGTTCAAGTGTACTTTAAATTAGATAACTGAATCTTAATTATTTTTATTTCATTTTATCTCTATTTTTATCCTCCTGACTCACAGGAAAGCAACAGAGGCGCTAATA
Organism: Diplosoma virens; assembly: GCA_963680785.1. Classification (NCBI taxonomy): domain Eukaryota; kingdom Metazoa; phylum Chordata; class Ascidiacea; order Aplousobranchia; family Didemnidae; genus Diplosoma; species Diplosoma virens. The sequence goes on from OY796891.1 coordinate 34,936,474, forward strand.
CATGGGGTAGGCAATTATCCTGACCTGCTTCCGGAGATGCCAAGGTATTGCTGTCTGCTTGTAATTTAATACAGATATGACTGTAATTTAAAACTGCTTGCCAAGACCACCAAGCAGGGGAAAATGCCGTAAAGTATCTTTCCCAAGGACACAACAGAATGGCGCAAGTGGGTTTTGAACCAAGACCATGTTGATCATAAGCACGGTGCTTTAATCACTCGACCACGCTGTCGACCGTAGCTGAATTGATATTGATATTCATCCAAAATTGCATTGCAGGAATATAGAAAAATTTATTGGCATGAGCCTCAATTTAATAAATATATTAGTACTTCCTGTAATCCAACTTTGACTTTAATCAGTTGCATTGACATTTTCTTTATCTAGATCAATTGTGTTAACAACAATATTTTTATTAGCCATAATTGATAATACAGGTTATTAAGCTAATATGGTAAGCAAATAAAAAAATTTTTAAACCAAATTTACAAGCAGGGCTGGGGAGCTGGAGCCAGAGCCAAGTTGCACATATTTTGTGAATCCAGAGTTGGAGCCATGGAAATTTTTGCTTACTCCAGCTCTCAGCAATATATTTTTTACATTTGGAAGTCACCTTATTATTATTTAATAAAAAGTAAGTTTTGAAATTGAAGAAATATTTAATTGAATTTGTTGTTGCCCTCCTTCAAGGATACCCTAGAGCAGTGTTTTCCAACCTTTACAAAAAGCGACCCAAGTTAAAAAATTTATTAACAATACCAGTACACGTGACCCCAAAGCAAATACAAAATGATTCAACTACAAATTTCAAATGTTAATAGCTATAGATGGTAAACTGAACAAACTAATTACACAGACTGATAAAAACGCGTTTAAATGGATTAATAATTATATTTATTAATGGGACGATTGTGGTTGCTTTCTGTCCACCAGCTTTTAAAATCATGGCGTGGTTTTGCTGCCAGACAGCAAAACCACGCCACACAACAAAAATAAGGTGCCAGACAAATATCACCAATATAGAAACCAATTAATTTCGTTTGAACAACTGTACACATTTTAGCTCGGGAATTTCAAGTGCAGAATTCCAGTAATAAAGCGACCCCACAAAATATTCAGGCAACCCCATTTGGGGTCGCGACCCACAGTTTGACAAACACTGCCCTAGAGGAGCCATCCCTTAACCACTCAAAGAATCCAATCTAGATTCCTACTCTTGGATTACCTTTGCTGCTTTCAAAGGCTTTTTCCACAGACTAGTGGCATGGTGTTATGTAGTACTTGGCTACAGTTAAAAAGATAATTGATGTCATGTCTGTGTGTTAAGCATAGTGCGCATTGTGGTGTGTAAGTATCAGGATTTACCTTATGTAGGTAACTTTGCAAGAGTGTTGATTTGTTGCCTCTGAGCTGGGCCAGTTTTGTTTGCACATGGTAATGTTTGTTCTCATGAATAAATGTCATATAGTTTGTTGAAAGTTTGTTTTTTCTGGAATGTCATACAGTTTGTTGCATATTGTGAATGTGCTTGAGGTTTTCTTTACACTCCCTGGTATGTTAATGTCTGGTTCTAAAATGATGATGTCAGTGTGCTCATTATTATGAAGATTGTGGCTTTCATGTTTCTGAGTGGATCTAAATGTGCATTAAGATAATGTAAAGGGTGTGTTTGTACTTCTGAAAAAGTTGTTCATTGTTACTTTGTAGTATTTTTTTCAGAATGGCTGCTACATGAAACTATTTTCATCAGACAAACTTTTTTTGATGTAATAAAAAAAATAAGAAAAGCAACAATAAGGTTGTCACAAATTGTTTTCTTACTGCTTAGCACAGCTATTGCCATGAAAAAACTGGAAGCAATCAAATTAGACAATTTGTCTTTTAAGTATATTTCCTTTAATGACCTTGTTTGAGAAGTTAAAGCAAATTAATTCTTTGTTTTCTGGCAACTTTAAAAAAATATAAAAAACTTACAAGGTGGCTAAAATCAAATTTTAAAAGCCAATATAATAAAAATAAAAACAAAATTTAAAAGCACTTAAAATTGATTGCTTGTCTTTCCAGTGCTAAAAGAACACCATCATAAATCTGCCTTAAACTACAAAATTTTATTTAAATGCAAATGCATTTTTTTGCTTGTCTCCATTCATGCTGTTATTGGCTAGTACACTTAAAATATTTGAATTGAGGTTAAATCTTCAATATAATAATTGAATTCTTTGTACTAAATCACACTTTTTAATGGGGTTGGGGAGCCAGAGCTGAAGTCAGAGCCATTTAAAAAATTTTTTGGGCTCCAGCTCCTAGCAATATTTTTTTTACATTTGAAAGTCATTTATTAATTTGTGAATCGGTGGACCAAAAAAATTTTCTTTGAAATTAAAAAAAGAGTTCTAAAATCTTGCAAAAACACCAAAACACAGTTTTGATTGGTTGCCCCCAGTTTTAAAACAGTTTTAAGGCTTTTAATAAAGCTAAATAGCAGCCGAATTAAGTGAAAAATCAGTTTTTTGCCAACAACAAAAAATCCTTTGGTTACATATATATAATTTTTCTTTAAAAGCAAAGATAAACTTGATGCTTCTGATTATTTTAAGACTGATTTGACCTTTCTAGCATCTCTATATCAAAAGTTATGACAATATTGAAAAATTTGATCGTTTTGAATTCATTGCACAGCCAATAGTAGGGGCAACCAATCAAAACTGCATTAAACATGGATTTAGGTGTTTTTGCCAAATTTTAGAACTACTACTTTTTTGATTTCAAAAGTTTCTTTTGGCCCACCTTAGTAAAGGGTGTGTTTGTGTTTGAGTCAATTATTTAAGTTGAGTAGCAAGGAGTTTGAAATGCATGCCAATTGGGAGGACACTAATTTTGTAATGTAGGTACTCCAGAATACAGATGTTGATTGATTAAGTGTATGCTTTTGGTCCTTTAATGCATTTAGATATGAACTTGATGATGATGTTTGGAATGTTTGTTAGTATAAGTTTGCGTATGTTTACTGTATCAAAAGCCTTGCTTATGTCCAAAGCTATTGCTACACTGTGATGTTCCCTTGTATTGTTCAAGCTTTTTGTGATTTGGTGGCAGATGTTGTGCAAAGCAGTGTATGTTGAGTGGTTATGTTTAAATCCATATTGATGAAAAATAACTGAAATGTTTTCTGTCATTTATGGTAATAGCACTTTCTCTAGTGTTTTGGCAATGGATGATGAAAACAATATGGATCAGCAGTTTGTGCCAATGTTGTGGTCTTTGTTTGGGTGAAATGGAAATAATTAAGGCATGTTTCCAAAGATGTGCTATTGTGTTAGACTTAGAGTTTAAGGCAGTGTTGTACAAGTTTGTGAGGTATTTGATGGCAAGTGACTTTAAGTTTTTCAAGTGTCTGATGTTTATGCCATCAGGTCCAGTATAGTTATTGTTTATGCTATTTGAGATAGGTAATCACATTTGAGTAATGACAAGTAATATTTGTTTAATGGCAAGGTTTTTGATTTTATGGTCTATGTGTCTGTTGACTATGTCTGTGCTGCAAGTGATGTTCATGAATAAAAGCTTTTGCTTTGTTCATGTTAGATGGCTGTTTTAGTTCCAAACCTGATGCTTCTGTTCTGTTGTGTAGGTGGTTTTTTGTTGGATAGTTTTGCTATAGTGTTCACAGAGAGTTGGATTGTGTTTGTGATCAATTTTGTCAAGATGTTGTTTTCAGGTGTTCGTTTTGTGCTCATATATATTTTTGTATATTTGATTGTTAAGATGATTTGTAAGTCTGATCTATTTTGTTTGCAAATGTAATTACATTGTTGAATGAGCTTGCAGATATGCATGGGCAAGTGATTGCAATTTGTGCTGTTTTGATTTCCTTTAAGGATGAAGGGTCTGCAGCATCAAGTATTGCCTTGACCAGATGTTGTTTGCCCCATTGACATTTGTGGGGTGGGGTCTGTAGGAGACAAGATCTTCAAGATGTTGTTTAAATGATATCCAATTGGCCTTTCGGTAGTTTGTTACTGCTTTAATAAAGTGAGATGGAGTTGTTTTGGTCTTGCAATGTGTGCTGAGAGTGGCCACAGTAAATGAGCTGATAAGAGGTAGGAATGGTCTTCAAGTTGGTGTAATCATGCAAGGCTGCTGAAGCCGTCTGGTAAAATATGCTGTTATGATTGGGTGGTAGACGTGTTGGTTCGTTTGTGTTTAATGTGATGTGATTTATTCAATTCTCCTCTATGGTCTTCGGTCAGTGAGCACCACAATGGAAAGGGAGCATTGACATCTGCAGCTATGATTGTGTTTGGAAGATTTGTTATGTATGTGAATGTGGTGGATAACAATCGAATCTTCTTTTGTTTGAGAGATATCATTAATCCTAAAATTGTACCTTAAAATAATATATATTCTTGGATAATAAAGAACTTTACCTATTATACTCTTGAATAATATTGAGGCCTTGGATAATATATAATTGATCTTGAGATTGTAGCAAAGTGCAAGTTTGTAAATTTTCAAAAATCAATATACGAGGGTCAGTCAATAAGTAATGAGACTTTTTTAATAACTCAAGTTTGCAATGACTGGTAATCAAAAAATGCTTTTTTATTTTTCAACATAGTCTCCCTCCTTTGCAACACACTTGTTCCATCTTGATATTAGATTGTCTATTCCTTTGGCATAGAATTCCGTGGACTGGGTCCTTAGCCAGTTGCTCACAGCAGCCTTCACTTCTTCATCAGTCTGGAAGTGAATTCCCCTCATACTCTCTTTGAGTGGGCCGAAGAGGTGAAAATCAGATGGTGCAAGGTCTGGGCTGTAGGGTGGGTGTGTTAGAAGTTTCCAGCCTAAATCTTCAATTTTGGCTAGGGTTCTTGCTGCTGTGTGGGGCCTTGCATTATCCTGAAGGAGAATCACACCTCTTGATTGAAGTCCTCTCCGTTTGTTCTTAATGTCTTTTTTCACTTAAGTTAGCAGCTCACAGTAGTTCTCTGAGTTCACAGTATTGCCCCTTTCCAAGAAACTGATAGTGATCGGCCCATTTCTGTCCCAGAACACAGTGAGCATGACTTTCCTTAAACTTTTCTGAGATTTGAATTTTTTCTTCACTGGGGAAGAAACATGCTTCCACTCCATTGATCGTCGTTTCGATTCAGGTTCATAATGAAAGACCCAGGTCTCATCAGTTGTCACTATTCTCGATAGAAATACATCTCCCTCCTTTCTGTATCTGCGTAGTGATGCTCTGGAAGCCATCAGGCGCTGCATTTTGTGATCATCCGTTAACATCTTTGGAACCCAGCGACAGCTGACTTTTGAAAAACGCAGCTTCTCACGCACAATTGCATACACTGTGCCATGGGAGATGTCCAAGTTTGTAGCAATTTCATCTAAAGTGACCCTTCTATCAGATTTGATCAGGTCTTCAACTGCCTGTACTGCTTCTGGGGTAGAGACATCCACAGGTCTTCCACTTCTCAGATCATCAGTAATGCTTTCGCGTCCATCTTTGAATGCTTGCACCCATTTGTAGAAGTTTGCTCTAGACATACAGGAAGGACCATATTGTCTTTGCATTCTAGACAGAATCTCACATGATTTTACACTCTCTGCCAACAGAAATCTGATGACTCCTCTTTGTTCCAAGCATGAGCTGTTTCCTAGCCTAGTAGTCATTTCAATTTATCGTCACACCTACAGTAATCTGAAAATAAACAAGTTTTGTTGTAAATAAGATGACAACTCCATTCATAATCATCACATAAAATTTCAGTTGCATAACTCCAAGAACACCAAAGTAATTGAAAAAGTCTCATTACTTATTGACTGACCCTCGTATTATCTAGCTATCCTTTGCTGACCAATGTTTATATATGTATTGCAAAGTTGGAGCTAAAGCTGGAGCCAGAGGCAGAGTTGAGCTTTAGTCAAACATTGACTTGGAGCTGGAGATATGGTTTAAAATTAATTGGCTCTGGAGCTAGAGCCAGAGCCCAACCTAAATTAGGCTAGCTCCCTAGCCCTGCTTTTTAAAGCTTGAGTTGTGAGATGCTTACTAAATTTAAATTTGCGTCATGCTTAAAAATATTTTTAAAAACTATAGATCTAATCTAATTTTTTTATATACTGGTAATTAAATATAAACAATTAACCTAATTTTGAAGCATAAAAATAATATAATCAAATTTCTTTAAAAGTAAAAACTTGAATTTTCAAGCAAGTTTGACTTTGAACAATATAATTACTTAAAAATAAGCAATACTACAATTATCCACAGAAAAATAAACTATATTATTTCACTTACAATTGGCAATTTTTGCTGCAGCAACATATTTTGATAATACTTGTGGATCTGCAGCAGTTGGTTCAGGTTCAGAATCAGATCCAGAATCACCCATATTAAAAAAGATTTATTGCTAAATATTAAAAATGTTACCGTATTTATAAAAAACTTAAAGCATCAAAAAATATAAAAATTAATGCTCAAAATAAATAACAACTGGTAACAGTAAAGAACATAAAACTTAAAACAGTAAATAAAGATTAATATCATTGTTTTTTCGGATTTTTATAAGCATACTTTTTATGCAAAAATTTTCTATCACATAAACATAATAAATTTACAGTAAAAAAAACTGCAGTTGGTTTAAGCTTTAACATGGTTGTGAAATAAGTTTAGCAAAATCTTATTGCAGTTCACATTAAAAGATAGGCCAAATATTAAAAAAATCTCAAGTTATTTCTATTTTTAAATCAAGTCAAAAATACCTTTCTAGTAACTATAAGCCAATATCATTTTTATCACCAATAGCCAAAATTTTTAAAAAAGTTTTATATGTTCAAATTAAAAATTATTTTTCCTATCTCAAGATTATCTCTAGAACAATTTGGGTTTAGAAAAGGTTACTTAAACTGAAATGGCTATAATTTATCTTTAAAATACACTTCAAAAAAATTTCAATAAAGAATATTTTACTTGCGGCATTTTTTTAGACCTTTCAAAAACCTTTTGACACTGTCAATTACAAAATTGTGATCTACAAAATAAATAGCTATGACATTTGAGGCAATATGTAGTCACTTCATTTTAATTACTATAAAACAGGATAACTTTGATCTGATAGGGTATCAGTAGTAGTATTTGACTTGTAGTCAAGAAAACAGAGCTGAAAAAAGATCGCAGGTTTCTTATGCAAGCCCCCTGCCCCTTTCAAAAAACAGAAAGTTACATATCCTCTCAAAAAACTAAGAATTATATTTTTGAACTCTTACAATTATTTTTAAAAACAGTGATCAAAGTTACCCCAAATGTTGTTCACACTATTCTTACATTGGTTTTTAATGTGTAATCAAACTCATACTTTGGGGTAACTTTGTTCAGCAGTGTGTTAAAAAGCATTTAGCTGAAAGCTGTTATGACATCATTATATCAATATTTTTTCAGTGGCTCAAGGGCAGAGTGTTATGATGAACAAAAAGAGTTTTGTTATTGACAGTGTCAGGTTATAAGAAGCTAGAAATCTCCACAATAGATCAAAGTTACCCTGTTTTATAGTGTTTGACAAATCATAATAAATATATTAAAGGCAATGGTATTGAATCAAAAATTAATTTAATTTATTGTGGTGTACTCCAAGGTTTTATATTAGGGGCCCCTTATTTTTTTCCATTTATATAAATGATTTACCTCTACACACTAAATTCCATGTCAATTTATTTGCAAATGATACCATGTTAATTTTAAAAAATAAAGACACACTTAACCTTGAATTTGAAGTAAATCATAAACTTGAAATTATAAGCAATTGAATGAAATTTAATCACTGATCATTAAACAGTCTTCCTAATTTATTGTTACACCTCATCCAAAGAATAATACAAATGCTTTAGTAATTTTAATGCAAAGATTAATGCCCTAAAGATATTTTTTCAATCTCTACTAAATATTTAAGTATAATATTAAGAGTTTAAGATGGCATAATCACCTAAATTATATTAGCAAAAAGCTTTCTCATGCTTCCTGGATTTTGTCCAAGATAAAGCCTTTTGTTCCCAAAACAACTTTAATTACCCTTTATTATAGTTTTGTTTATCCTCATCTAAAATATGGAGTTGATGCATGGGGTGGTACAAATTCTACATTAATCCATCAACTACAAATGATTTAAAAAAAAATTATTGGTTTTATGAATTTTAAATGTCTGAAAGATTGCATTAAAATAATTATTTTATACAAATCAATAATATTTACAAATTGAAAGATGCAAATTTGTTCAAACTTGCTTTTGACGTTTAAATGTATTTTGTATAAGTTTGATGATTTTCAATTCAAGCTTAACTAGCTGTTAAAAATGTGGCACATAATGTTTTGTCCTTGATGATAATATTTTTTTTTTTAGTAATAATGTACTTGTACTATCTTTAAAGTTTAGAGTTTAACGTCATTATTAACTATCTTTAAAGTTTAACTTTGCAACTGCTTAGAGCAGCTGAGGTTCCTGTCTGATTTCAGCATATGTCAAGCAGTATAATTTACATTATTATTGTTATTATTAAATTTTATACATTCTTATAAATAAAAGACTTTTTGAAAACTATCATGTCCTTTAAACCAACTGATCAATTTCACAGTTATCAAACAAGATCTGTCACAAATAAAAAGTATTATTTGGAAAGTATGACATACAGCATATTGAATCTTTTAATTTTTTTAATGGGATAAAATTTTGAAATAAAATTCTCCTTAAAACAAAAAAATCTTTTAAAGCAAAGCTTTTTTCAAATGGTTCAAAATCAACAAAAATAACCAATATGAATTCATAACTGATCTTTAGCAAAAAGATTTTATGAGGTAAAAATTTGCATAAACATATTAAATATTGTGTTTGTTTTTAGTTTTTCTGTGTTTGTGTGCCATTCTTTTTTCTTTTGTTGTTTGAGTTTTTCTTGTTGTAGTTTGTGTAAAATTTGTTTTATTCTACAGTAAAAACAATGAGCAGTTTTGATTTGATGACCATGAAATAAAATGGTTTTTCATTGTCCACTTGAGTTATGAATTTGATGTGCTCTAACTTACAAATTAAATAAGCATATGATAATGAAAATTTTTTATTTGCAGTGTAATATTTAATATTTTCTTGTTTCTTACTGTAAACTAATTTTGTCCCTTGTAACTGTTTTTTTTTGTACATAGTTTTCTTTACTTTGCAATGTGCATGTCAAACATACTAGACAAATAAATTTCTGTTCTGTATAACATGTGGTTCATAAAGTGATTTTTTGAGAACCACTAAGCAATGTCAAACATTCTTAATTTGTAGAATGTAGATTTGAATCTTTTTAGACACACAAATGTTACCAACTTCAGACAGTTTGATGCACTGTTTTTTGTCACTGATCTCACATAAACAATCCAAAAGACACTTTTTGATCATCAATTAAAGCTAAGATATTTTATTAACCCTTTAGCATTCTAAAAAGCAGTTTTCGACAGCTTGCGGCTTGCAAGTTCTGCATTTTTTAAATTCTGGAGTCTCGTTTACTGTTCACCGTTACTAACCTAGCAGATCTTAAAAGAGATTTTCCAAATTTAAAAGGTAATGAACTAAACTCGGCGAATAGTAAATGAAAACCTAATTGTGTTTGTGTTTGACACAGGCAGACAGTGCGATACTGTGCATAAAACAACTATTTATTTTTTAATTCAGTACAATGAGTAAAAGTTACAGTAGATTTCAAAATAGAATTGGAAAATTATTTAAAGTAATTTGCGTTTTTCTCATCGAAAATCGAGATCTGTACCACGTACCATGTTGACTTTTGACTGCAGGCGAAAGCTTTCTAAATGTGTTGCGCGCGGAAATTTTTCTTTAAAATCTGTTCGAAAATGCAAAAGATTAATTAAGGTCCAGAAACAAATGAACTCCTAACCAGAGCAGTGAACCAAAAAGTTTTGTTCTTTATCTGGTTTGGGTTCGGATTCAGTAAACCTTTTCCGCACCCAATCAGTGAAACGGAAAACAAAGCGCTAAGAGCCTGTAAGAAAGAATGGAAATTAAGAAGTCACTTTTTAAAAAATTTTTATGGCTCCATCTCCTGATGCTTTACCGAATTGTGATTGACGTGGTTTTGGACTTGGTAGCGTAGTCGAGTAATTAGAGCGCCATGATTGTGATCGACAAGCATAAGCGTAGGCCTACTAGACAAAAAAATTTGGGAGTCAATACTGTTTTGCTCAAATTTTTTAATGCTTATCCGAATCACGATTTTCTAGAATCTAGGTTTCTATACTGGGAGGCGTAAAACGCTTTTTAGGGCGGCGCAAAAAACTGGATGGTAGCTGAGTTGATAGCTAAAACGACAAATTTTTTGGTCTACACCACTGATGTCCAATTTGTTCCCCACTGCCTATTCCAAGTTTTTAGATATATTTTCAAACCTGTATCGAAGCGTTTTCCCAAAATGAGTTCCGCGAGTTTGCTTAGTACACATCTAAGATGAAAATCAACAAATCAGAATCTAATTTAGAGTGAAGAGTTTTTTTTAGAGAACACCTGATTTGGAGACGAAACTGAAAAATTAAAGTCTGATTTAAAGTAAAAATTTTTTTTTAGAGAGAACACCTGATTTTGAAAACGAAAATTGACAAATTAGAATCTGATTTAAACTGATTTAAAAGTGAATTTAATTTAAATTTAGAGTAGAGTTTGATTTAAATTTCTTGAGCCTTTTTGCAGCCCGTTGACTTTAGCTAGCTTTAAAATGCAGTCCACAATGATACGAGGTTGGACATCTCTGGTTTAGACCTACACCATTAATTTAGGACGGATTGGACGCTGCTGGAAAGTGAAGACCTTTTTTATTTTTTACCTAAATTTCGGTCGAAAATAGAGGTTTTGTAGGCTAAAGAAAAATGAAGAAATTTTGTTTAAAATTTCTTGTCATATTCATGAAGTTCTAAAATCTATAAGTTCTTAAACTTTTTTAGACGCGCTTCCTTTTTTTACGCAAATAAAACTCCGCAACCCCTCTTCACTTAGAATCTGTCTCTGATTTGTAAATTTTTCTGTCTCTGATTTGTAAATCTCTAAAAAAAAGATGTTTACCCTATGAATCTTGCCCTTCCTTAAAATGTTTGATTTTTGCCCGAATTTTTCTATCGCTACCCGAAAACTTCCGATTTTGCTCAAATTTTTATGACTTCAAGGGCAATTACCCTCCCTGGTAGATACGGTTATGTCGACATGGTTTTGGTTCAAAACCTACTTGCACCATTTTGTTGTGTCCTAAAGAAGACACTTTAACACTTTTTCCTGCTTGGTGGTTTTGGCAAACAAGCTCTAAATTTCAGTCATATCTCTATAAAACTAAAAAACCAAAATAAAAAATTTCAACCAGACAGCAATATCTTGGCATTTCTGAAAGCAGGTGGCGTAATCAGTGATGGCTCGTGACGAAAATATTTGGGGGACTGCAAGTCACTGAAACTAGGTAAGTAAAAACTAGGAGGTGCTTCAAAGCGAAAGGCAGTTAATTAAAACAAAAACCCAGTAAGTGTGCTTTATGCAACCGTACAAGAACGGTACCTTTAAAATGTACAGGTCGGCGTGGTCGACGTGGTCGGCGTGGTTGGCGTGGTTGGCGTGGTCGGCGTGGTCGACGTGGTCGGCGTGGTTGGCGTGGTTGGCGTGGTTGGCGTGGTCGGCGTAGTCGGCGACGATCCGCCCAGTTAATTCATTTTATCTTATAAATTTTGGAAATTCCCTAAGTCTGCTAAGTTAATAACGGCGAACAGTCAACGTGACCAAACAGTTTAACCCAATAGCACATAAACAGACATTTAAAATACAACTCAACAAAAATATACCTAACATTATTCTTAAGTTCATGTCCACGCTTTCAACAAGAATTTGCAATTATATTGGTAAAATGTTTTATATTGCTTGCTGTTATTTACAAGCGAATTCTAAAAAACTTACCAACTAAGCTTTTCTGAAGTAGCTTATCGAACCAACCTCGTCCACGAGAAGCTTACAGAATGATTATTCTTTTCATTAACCTAGCCGATAACGCCGACCACGCCGACCACGCCGACCACGCCGACCACGTCGACCACGCCAACCACGCCGACCACGTCGACCACGTCGACCACGCCGGCCACGCCGACCTGTGTATTTTAAAAGAACCCTACAAGAAGCCAAAAATGTCTGTCTTTCTTTAAAGAGGAACCAAATTAAGTGATAAAATATAAAATTTGTATCATCAAAATAATATTTAATAAAATTGGTAAATTTGCATGATAAATTTGCAATATCAAATTTTGAGTTTTTACCCAAAAAAAACCATCTTGCTAAGTAAGTTCAATGCAGATCGAAAAAGGTTTTTTGCTAATGGCAAAGAAATTTGAAAATATGATTTGTTTGAAAAGCAGAGTGAGTCAAAGTTTTCACATGATGAAAAAATTATTTTTTATGAAGAGATCAAGTAAAAATTTGACACAAACTTAAAAGTATGCAAAAGGCAAAATATAAAGGCTATCAAAAACACAAATTTTTCGAGAGTTCTGGCCGTTGGAAAACCTCAGTAAAAAGCAACCGGATGTGTTAGCTGAAAGCAATATTATCAAAAAATTAGACACTTGCTGGTAAGTTAATAAATGTGTTGCGGGTAAATTGTTAAAAGAATTGAAAAAGTATTTATAGCAAACTTGAAGCATTTTTGAAGGACATTGTCAGCATTGCCCGAACATTGGACAGCCAGGAATCAAAATACACTAGCCGAAATGTAAATACATTTTGTTACATTAGGGAATCAAACCACGAAAGTTTATTAAGTATTGTTTCGTGGCACAGTATTCTGCATTTGATTTATTTGTAGCTGGGCCTTAGGTAATTGTGTTTATTGACACACACACACAGTCATTTTTCTTATGTTCTTTAGCAACATCTCCTTTATTTTCGCTTTGTTAAATAAAACAACCAAAGAAACATGGTGGCAGAAGTAAAGAATTAAAATAGAATAAGAAATTTTTTTAAAGAAAAGGTAGCAATTTGAGAAAAAGAAATCAACAACTTAACGGTACCGCAACTCATAAATGTAACGTCAGGCAGTATATAGCAGAAAATTGGAGCTCTTTTAAAGAAATTGGAATGACTATGAAATCACAACAGATTTGAGGGAAAACGATAAAAAAATTCGTGTTGCAACTCTCAGAGGAACCATGGGCAAAGATTGCTATAATATTTATAAAATACTGATATGAAAGATGAAAATAAAGAAAGAGTGTAAAGCATTCTTGATGGTCTAGAACAGGGCTCTTCAAACTGGGGGTCGCGGGATTGGGAGAAAAATAGCGAAATGCAACAGCAAATTGAAGTGAAGACCTTTTTTTTTTTTAGAGAACACCTTGGTTTTTGGGGAGAAATAGCGGAATCAGAGATCGATTCTAGGTGAAGATCCTTTTTTAGGGGTCGCGAAAAAATTTGCCTCTGAAAAATGGGTCTCGATGAAAAAAGTTTGAAGAACACTGGTCTAGAAGAATATTTCTAGCCAGCATTAAACGTAACTTACGAAAAGTTTCTTTTCAATACCTGCGATTAACAAAGTCATGAATCGATTGATGAGTACATAAACACACTAAAAGACTTTAGTGAGAGAGACAAAATTTTATTTTTTACCTTGCACACATTTGAATTACCAGCTAATTAGCGTGCAAAGGTTAGGAAGCATTGAAGAGCCTTTAAGGTTATCAAATCAAGGTGAAACCTACGAATTTGAAACTCTACGTGAAAGTTTGGTAAAAGACCGTATCGTGCTTGGAACGAAAAACAAGCAAGTACAACTTACATTGCTGAGTCAAAAAGATTTAATTCTTGACAAAACTTTATCAGAGGTGGAGTTGAGACACATTGCTTTAAGACCGAGACGAGACATGAGATTGTACATAAGTTGTTTTAGTTTTAGCCAGGGTTAAAGAATTACAGTCGGAAGTCGGAGTCGCATGTTTTTGGATGGAGTCCAAGTAGTTTTTTTATATGCTGAAGTCGGAATCGCTTTTTTTGATGTGCTGGAGTTGGGGTAGAAATTGTACTTTTTTTTGGCCACTCCGACTCCGATTTTCGGTTAATTGCTGGAAGCTATACTGTAGTCATATTTATCATCTGAATGATTCAAAAATAAGGAAGCGAAATATGGTAAGTATTGGAATAGGTCACATTTTGGACTTTAATTTGAAGTGCAAACTAGAAACAATTTTGGCTATATATTGAGATCCAAATTTGGCTTTTCATTTACAAAATTAAACTTAAGTTCGTTTTGGGGGTTGTTTTGAAAAATTCGACAAAAGATTAAAAAATGATTTTTATTACAAAATGCGTCAAAATGTATTTAATTGCTTTTAGCTTTTGAAAATCAAATAACAAACAGAAAGTCTTTATTCGAATTTAGCCCTCCTTATATTGTCGGATTCTTTAAGAATTGTGGGCACTTGTTTAAAGCTACCGCTTGTAATCTCATCATTCCCAATACTTATATTATGCATTAACTTAACAGAAAAAAATACTTTGGTCAACGGTTGAGAGTAAGAGTAAGAATAAAAATTTTTCAATTTTAATCTACTCTTAATTGCAGACAAGAAAAGGTAATACGAAACAATGCTAACTCTGCGATTATAGTAATTACGACTGCTAAAAGCTATTTTTAATGCTGTATTTTTAAAAATTCTATGGAAGTGTCACTCCTTAACTGCTGGATCCTCCATGATTGCTAAGTGTGACTTATAACCAAGGTTGTAGAGAGGGAAAAATTTTTTCCGACTCCAGCTCTTTAAAATTTTATGATTCAAACTTTGATTCTGGAGAACATCTGGAAAAATGACTCCGACTTTATCCTAAAACGTGCGACTCAAACTATTCCAATTTTACAACCTTGGAGGCCTAATTGTCAAGTGGTTAAAGCGCATTAAAACGCAGTGTTTGTGATTGACACGGTCTCGATTCAAAACTTATTCGAGCCATTCCATTGTGTCTTTAAAAAAGACATTTTTTACAGTACTTTTCCCTGCTTGGCGATCTTGGCAAGCAGTTTTAAATTTCACTTATATCTCTATAAAACTAAAAAAACACAATAAAAAATTTCTATCGGACAGCAATATCTTGGCATCTCCGAAACCAGGTCGTGGTAATTGCTTGTCCTATGTTTACCGCCTCCGTCGCTTTTCTGCGAGTCAGAACGATAAATATAAAGATAAAATTTTAAACAATTTAACAAGTCTCAAAAAAGCAATAACAACTTTGATTTCCAACTCCACCAAATCTAAAAAACCGACTCCTATCTGCGACTTTAACTTTATCAAATCTAAAGAAAGTACTCAGACTATTTTCTAAAACATAAGTCATAGTTCTTACAGCCGCACACTTTAGAGTGGAATTGGACTCCTTTTTTACATGTGCTGAAGTAGGAGTCGTATTATTAGATTTCGTGGAGTCGGAAACTTAGAATTGGTGGAGTCGAAAAATAATTTATCCGTAGTTTAACCAATAAGTACAAAAAATGCATAATCTCCATGGACTTTTTTCACCTAAAAATCTTCAACATAAATCACAAAAAAGTTTTCCAAGTAAAAACATTGAGCCTCGCCTATTAGCCCTACATTATCGAGTTTTGCTTTGCCAGTGCTGGGCATGCCAGTTGAACGATGGAATTTTTTCAGTGTCATAAATGGAGTGATTACATTGCTTTAACGAACAAATTCGATGTTGCTGCTGAATTTACTTGATGTGGAAGCGACTTATCAGGACTTTTTCAACGCCAACACTTCTGTTCGATCTTTACATATTTTGAGGTAAAACTGAAAAAATTGCTGACGCTTTGTCATTACCTCGCAACATTACTCAAAAAATGTCTTCCCCCGTCTCGCTGTTGCCCTATATTCGGTTTATTTGACAGCTGAATACTTTGAAGCGCACATTCTTGCCTCATAAATAATGTATTGAATGACGCTTTAAACATTTGGATGCCCGCGTCCTACTCCAACAGATACTTACCAATTCTTTCAGGCATCAAATCATCTGAACTTTGCCAATTAAAAGTGGAATTCTTCTGTCAAACAGTGAAACTCGAAATCCCATCTACTGAAAGCAATTCTCCCAGCTGGTTTTCGGAAATGCTTCGATTTTTCTGTCCAATTGAAATTTTCGATTATTTTTTGGGCTTCTACCAGATGCATTACTTTGCTAATAGAACGACATTGTGTATTATATACGCCAATGAGACAGATATTTGAGTGGTGGACAGACAGCACTGAGAGTGCCATCTATGGGCCTTGTGTATCACGCACACCGAACCCGAACTCGTAGTCTGCTTACCCAGGTTTAGTTGCAGAGCTAGTCATACATAAAAAGAAAAATCTATGATTTGTGGACTTCTACCACATGCATTGCTGCACTGATAGAAGCGGCAAAATCTGGATTAACAGACTGTCCCTGATAAGTGTTTAAAACTCAAAATCATGGTCGGGCAGTGGGCTCGGATTCGGCGGGCGTGATGCACAATGCTGGAGGATATATTTAGTCAGGAGAATAAATACAAAGATAAATAATAACCTTATGCGCCAAACGTTGAACAGCGGGTGGGCTACTTCCCTAATCGCTACAGCAGCGAAATTGAGTGTAAAAAACAAAGGTATAGCAATCACTGCAGAAACCAAACAACTACGAACGCATGCCGCATTCGTGAACAGCGGAAAACAAGCCAGAGAACATTCTAATTCAGTGGTTTTCACCTTTTTCATACTGTGGCCCACTTTCCAACCCAAAGTCACTTAAGACCTACTTAGGTAAACAGAATTTAATTTCCGTCGCAAAAATCTGGTGACATCGAAAAAAAAGGTCTTCATTTGGAATTTGTCTGCAATTTCTCAACTTTATTTCCAAAAACATAGAAAAAAAGGTCCTTACTTGGAATTTGCTTCCAATTTTTGGATCACAATGGTATCATTATTCAAGCCTCATTTTGCTTTTATTTTAATTTATACTCTGTGGCCCACTAAAAACAGCGCCATGGTTCACCACTGGGCCATGGCCCAACGGTTGAAAATCACTGCTTTTTTTCAAAAGACACAGCTGTCAAATGTACAATTGCAATATAAAGCTTCAAACCAAATTAACTAGTTAAGAAAATTGTAACTTTTTACATTTTAAACTTGACAGAGACGCAAACTTAAGTATTCAATTGCAATCTAATGGTTTTTTCATAGACCAAAAAGAAAAGAATTGCCATTGTTTCTGTTTATTACATTTGATTTAAATTCGAAAACCAAATTTCTACAAATAATCTTTTAGTATAATCAGTTTTAACTTTTAAAATAATCGTGTTTTCTTAATCTATTTTGTGGTCCATAGTCATTGAATGCTCACAAAGTGCTGATTGCACAATCTGGTCTTTGGTAATTAATATGACGTTTATGTTGCGTTGACACAGATTTTAAACTCCGTTTTGCACTTAAAATGTGATAAAGGGATTATTTTTAAATTTTATCGGCTATCTAAAATTCATAAATGCGATATTCCATTACGGCCTATTGTTTATTTATTCGTTTAGCGACTTATAATTTATCTAAATTTTCATTGCTAATTTTGTTCCTTCTCCCAAAGATTCGGTGAAAAAAGATGAACTTTCTGGTTTGATTTATCAAATTTTTTGTGTTGATTGCGATCTCATTTATAGCCTATTAGTCAAGCGAAACTGCTGGTGTAAAATCCGGGTTAAGGGAACATAATTAACGTTGTATTACATACCTAACACCGCATTAATCAGCGCTTTGTAAGCATTCAATGATTACGAACCACAAAATAGATAGGAAAAACACAATTATTTTAAAAGTTGAAACTGATTATGATAAAAGATTATTTGTAGAAAGTTGGTTTGTGAATTCAAAATCGAAAGTATTGATAATAAACAGAAACGACGGCAATTCTTTCCCTTTGGTCTATGAAAGATCATTATAGATTGCAATTGAATAGCAATTGAAAGGACCAACTGGAAAGACCAAAGGGAAAGTTTGCGTCTCTGTCAAGTTTATAATGTGAAAAGTTACAATTTTCTTAAATAGTTAATTTGGTTTGAAGCTTTAAATTGCAATTGTACGATTGACAGCTTTGTCTTTTGAATTAGAGTTTTCTCTTGCTTGTTTTTCGCTGTTCGTGAATGTGGTATGCGTTTGTAGTTGTTTGGTTTCTTAAGTGATCACCATGCCTTTGTTCTTTACAACTCAATTTTGCTGCGATAGCGATCAGTAAAGTAGTCCAGCCGCGGTTCAATGTTGGGTGCATATCTACGGTTAGTGATGACGAGCTTTTAGCGGTTGTTACTGTAAATATTGAAATCCTTAAAGATGTCGGTTGAATGACAAAACGTCAATTTAACTAAAAATACTTTGCTAATTTTTAATTTGGTATTAGCCTATCACCGGTAGAACATTTGAAGTTTTTAGCTAGGTTGTTGTCGGCAGCGTGGTCGAGTGGCTAAAGCACCGGACTGATGATCAACATGGTCTCGGTTCAAAACCCACTTGCGCCATTCTGTTGTGTCCTTGGGAAAGACACTTTACGGCACTTTCCCCTGCTTGGTGGTCTTGACAAGCAGTTCTAAATTAAAGTCATATCTCTACTAAATTACTAGCGGACAGCAATATGATGGCATCTCCGGAAGCAGGTCCGGGTAATTGCTTACCCTATGTATAGCGCCTCCGTCGCTTTCCTGCGAGTCAGGAGGATAAATATAGAGATAAAAATAAAAAATAAAATAAAAATAAATATTTTTACACAAGAAATAAAACTAGTTTTTTTCAAACAAAAAATTAACAATACTGAAACTTTACTAACTTTATAAAACTATAGCAATGGTTTATATATGCTTTCCGTATTAATTTACTTTACAAATACAACCCATTTTACTAAAATGCAAATGTGGCCAGCCTCAACAACTTTTCCGAGCTAAAAAACTATTTTTCTACTTTCCCAAATTTCTTTACAGTCTGGTGTCGGTTTCAACAAAATTGAAACATTTTTATAACTAACCTAGTCAATCTCGCCAACCTTACCGAATAATTATGCTTTCCATATTTATTTACATTACAAATGCAGTCGGTTTCAACGCAATTTTCAATATCTTTTGCATCAAACCAAGTCAACCTCACAACTTGGCCGACGCGAAGCTTACCGAATGATTTTGCTTTCCATATTTATTTATAGTTTCTATAAAAAAACGGTTTCAACAACAACTAACCTGCAAGTCAAACTCGCCAACCACGCCGAACCGACGCGAACTTTGTAATGATTGTGCTATTCCTTTTCGTAATTTTTTGCGTTATAATACAGTCGGTTTTAACAAAATTGAAATATTTTGCATAACCCACCTTGCCAACTTAACTAAATGATTATTTCACCTCTCCATATTAATTGACATTAGCATACTGTCGGCTTCTAAAAAATTTAAATATTTTATAACTAACCAAATTAACATCGCCGATCTCTCCTACCACGTCGACCACGCCGACCTGTACATATTTAAGGAACCCCTAACATGGTGGTACAACACCATAGCATGGAGAGAACAACAAAGTGAGTGTCGTTCAAAATAGCTCTGCTTCTAAAAAGAATGAGAGACTTGGCAGCGACGAAAAGAATAACAAACTTAAGACAAAAAATTGAGTGATCACTATACTGCTCATAATCTACTATAAATGACCATATGCGTATGTGATACTTTTTATTGCAAGATTGTATTTTTTTCAATTATATCTGAAAAAATAAGTTATCCGAACCGTCCCTGGTCTTAATTATTTCAAATAATCGGCATTCTACTGTAATTTTTTTAAAGCTTTATGAATACTAATGTAATTCTGACAGAAAAAAATCTTATTTCAAAAAAAAAAGAAAAAATGCCGCGGCAACACATGACGCATTTGACGCACGAGACAAAAGAAACATCTAAAGCAGATAACGAAGATCTTTAACTGAATTGTAAAAAGCTGTTTAACGCAGTTTCATCGTCAGTAAAAGAATTAGTTTGATTAAAATTTCTTGAAGAATTTAAATTTTTTTCAAAAGTAAATTAAAATAACAAGTTTATGATTAAATCACGATAAACTTTTTCCACAATCAGAAACATATAAAAATGCAAAATAAAATCAATATCCTTAGAGAAAACCTTAAATTAAACAAACTTCCGGATCGATATTCATGCAATGTTTGATGTCATTTTGAAGCAAATTTCATACACATCAAAAATCCGTTCTTGTTATATGGCAGCACCATAATAGATTACCGAGAAAATTGTCTTGAATGACATCTAACATTGCATGAATATCGATCCGGAAGTTTGTTTAATTTAAGCTTGAATTCGAACAAGTAAAAGTCTGGGGCTATTTTTAATTTTTGAAAACCACTGTTGATTTTTTCTCTTGGCCAGGTGTCATTCAAGACAATTTTCTCGTTAATCTATTGTGGTGTTGCCATATAACGAGACGGATTTTTGATGTGTATAAAATTTGCTTCAAAATGACATCTAACATTGCATGAATATCGATCCGGAAGTTTGTTTAATTTAAGGTTTTCTCTAAGGATATTGATTTTATTTTGCATTTTTATATGTTTTTGATTGTGAAAAAGTTTATCGTGATTTTGTAGCTCGCAAAGCTACGTCACAATTGAGCTTTGTTTGATAAAACGTCCAAAAAAAAGTAAGAAGCGTTTTTTTTCTCCTTTGGGATCATTACTTTGACTGGCGACGTGTTGAGTAAAAGAGAAGGAATTTAGATAACAATTGCTATAATTCTATTGATTTTTGATGACTGGATTTTGGCTTTTGCTAGCATTTTTTTGGGAAATTAACTGTTAACGTGGTCGATCGCTAAACGAATTAATCTGTAATAAAACTGAATAAAAGGTGAAACTGTTGGAAGTACTTGAAGAAACTAAAAGAATTAATTCCTTGGACTTTTAATCAATGTAGTAAGTGAATGGTAGTAGTGTATAGCAATATAACATAATAAACCTACATCTACACTAACCCAAACCGCTAGAATTTGATCATAAACTTGTTATTTTAATTTATTTTTTAAAAAAAATTTAAATTTTTCAAGAAATTTTAATTAAACTAATTCTTTTACTGACGATGAAACTGCCTTAAACAGCTTTTTACAATTCACTTAAAGATCTTCGTTGTATACTTTAGATCAGCGGTCGGCAAACTTTTTGTACTACTGGGCCAAATCTACAGATTTCCAGTAGCGTGCGGGCCACATTAATTTCCGCCAATAAACAATCGCTACATTATTCTTCAAATTATGACGCACCCGCAACTCCTATTCCTGTGTTAAGCGTCTGTCACAATGAGACGTGTATGTGGCCATTTCTTATTTATTATCAAACACATATTAGAACACAATACATTGTTTTTATTTACTTATCATCAATGTGAAGGATGATGATGTTGTTTCTGTGCGATGGCCAAAGCGTTAAAATCAACTGGCAACTTTGTTGATGATATCTGCAGTACGTCGTTTAAATGACCATCTGACAAGCGAGTACGACGTTTATTCTTAGTGTAATTCATTTTGGAAAAAAGCTGCTCACAGCAATATGTGCTTCCAAACATGCACATTACACGTTTTGCATTGTCAAACAGATGAGGATAGGTGGATTTCTGGACATATTCTTTATAAAAGTTGGCAATTGGAACTGAATCATATTTGGCCTTAAACATATTGGATGATTGAAGTTCAATTATTTCCATTTGCATTTCATGTGGCGCAGTATTAACATCAACTGAAAATGGCATGGCAAATAAATTAAATTTGTCTTTTTGGTTTTTCATATCACAAAATCGAGATTCAAATTGAGTTTTAGTGGAAACGATTACTAATACGTATTTATCAGAGTTGGCAGGTTTACAAAGGCCTAAGTTGGGAAAATGAGCAAAGTTGGAATTGATTAGTTGAGTTTCCCAAAGACGTAGCTTGTTTACAAAGGCAGTAATACAATCATACATCCGATTAATGAATTGCCCCTTTTCTTGCAGTTGTAAGTTAAGCTTGTTCATATGAGACGTGAAATCTGTAAGAAAGGCTAAATCTGTTAACCAACTGGATCACCAAGTTCATCAATACCAAAACTTGCATTTTTTTGTTTAAAAAATGTCACAATTTTGTTTCGCAAATTATAAAACCGTTGCAACATAGCACCACGACTTAGCCATCTAACCTCGCAAAAATACACCAGATTTTGATACTGAGCATTTATTTCTTCCAGTAAACTTCTGAATTGGCGGTGGTTTAGCCTCTTGCCAAAACAAAATTGATAATTTTAACTACAGTAGACATTAAACCTGTCATATCCAAATGCGTCACCTTTGATGCCAAAACTTCTTGATGAATTATGCATTGTTGTTTTATAATTGTGTTGGAAAACCCCAACAAAGCTACATGATTTTGTAAAACAGTAATTGCACCTTTGTGAGAGCCAACTATAGCTGGGGCGCCATCGGTAGTAGCAGAAACAAATTTTGATAGATCAAGCTGCATTCTACCGGTACATTCCAATATTGCTTGAGCTATGTCCTCTCCTCGTGTTGTACCTTTCATCGGAATCAATTCGACACACTCCTCAATTAGCCTACGTCAAAATTACCTGTTAATACCTTGAATAAAAATGGCTAGTTGCGCAGTATCGCATGCATCCGTACTTTCAGCAAATGCGAAGGAAAAATAATCAAAATCAGTACATTTGTTTTTAAATTGCAATTTAAGATTTTCAGAAATAACTTCCACTTTGCGAGTAACTGTTCTGGCAGATAACGGAATACTATCAAACAGGAGTTTCTTTTCAGGACAAACTTCGTTAACAATGGCTAATGTGCATTCTTTAATAAACTCGGCATCAGTAAATGTTTCATTCGTTTAGCGATGAGCGAACTAACAACCAATGCTGCCTTTGTAACTGGTTCGCTTTCTTCTTGTTTCTTCTTTAAAAAAATAGTTTGCTGTTCAAATCCACTTTTTAAATTCTTTATCTTTAACTTTCTTCTTTGTATTTGCTATGACACGTTTCGTAATGACGTTTAACATTAAATTCTTTCATAACTGCGATGCTGGTTTGGCATATTAAACAAACAGGTTTTGAATAATGCTCAACAAAAAAATATTTTTCCGTCCAAGCACTTTGGAATGTTCGATCCTCGTCGTCAACTTTTCCTTTTTTTCCAGCCATTTTAATGTTAAATTTTAAAAATAAAATTAATGAAACGCTAAAACTAAACTAAACTGATAATTACAATTAACGGTAGGTACGTTCGGCAAGTAAACGATGTACAACTGAGATGTGCTTTCGCTTTCGCTACTTAAAATCCTTGCGCATGCGTATAACGCAATAATAATAAATTTATTACGAATTTTTGTTTTTATGCATTAAAAGTGAGGTCGTTCGAGGGCCACAAAAAATTTGTTCGCTGGCCGCAGTTTGCCGACCCCTGCTTTAGATGTTTCTTTTGTCTCGTGCGTCAAATGCGTCATGTGTTGCCGCGGCATTTTTTTTTTTTTAAATAGGATTTTTTTCTGTCAGAATACAGTGGTTTATGAATTACTGTATTAATTTTTGTTCTGGAATCTTTGTGTCCGAAATCTTAAAACACCACATTTTAATTGAGAAAATGCAGTATTTCTGCTTCTATTGCTTTTATCCCTAATTGTAATTCTGATGTTTTTTAACTGTTTTTCATCTAGGTTTTTTATCAATAATGATAATACTTAAAATAAAATTGTTTGAAAATTTTTATTGGTAAATTTAATTTGCACATCAACTGCTATGAATTATTAATTTTAATGGATTGAAATTAACAAAAATGAAAGTATTTTGGAATCTACGAAAGCGTTGGGTTTTAGCAGCAATATTTTTCACATCAGTAACATATTTTATGTATAACACTGCAATGCAATTATCATCTAAGCAATTGGCAAATGAAGTGGGCATATTGCAAGTAAGTAATTTTTTGCAACTAGTAAAACAAGTTGATGGATATGTAAGCAATAAACTATTAAATCTGATTGATCGATAAAATGTGTATCATTGTCATATCTACTCTATCTTCTGATTTCCAAGACAATAAAGTTCTTTTTTACAATTTTCTATAATTAACTACTCATGCTTAGGAAATTTTAAATTTGTTTTTTAGATTGCTTTTAAGTGCTTTTTTAAGGAAACAAAAGTGTGATGCCTGTAGTAGTTTAAGTTAGATTATCTGGATTACATACACCATAAAAAAATTCATGCTGCACTCGACCGCAATGGCACATAATAAAATAATTATAATAAGCCATTACTTGTTACATTTGTTGCCAAAACATGTAAATCTTTAGTTTAATTTTTGAGCAATTCTATACATATTTATATTTTACACAGTTTACCTGTAAATGTATGTTGGTCAATGATTAAGTGATAACACACAGTGTCAAAAGGGTTGATAAAGACAGCACTAGATAAATTAAAGGGTGTTATTAATATTATATTTTAAATTTTAAATTGGACTATATAATTAATTAAATTATCAGGTCACAAAATTTTATTTTATTATTAATTTTATTTTCCCAATAGAGTGTTTTATCTGCCTAGGCTCAAAAGGAGAGGGAGGGTTAGGTTAAAAATTTTATTCAAATAGAATCTATTTAAATATTTACTTTGGTTTGAACAAGATTTATATTTGCCTTAATAAGCATAGGCAAGCAAAACAGTCTGTTAGTGCAAATAAATTTAATATTAAAATAAAAGTTTGTAATGTGGTATTTTGATTAATTACAACTGCTTTAACATGACATCATTAAGCAATTTTCTGATAAACATCAACTCAAAAATTTTTGAAAAAAATTCTATATTGGACTAATATATATTTCTGCATAATATTACAATGTGTTATATGTAGTTTTACATAGATAATATCAAGGCATCATGAGAGCCATTTTTTAAAGGCAGTTGTTATTTTGGTGACTGTAACAACTGTTTATTGACTATAATCGTATTATAAGTTTTTAAAGGTTTTTTGATATTTGGTTTTTGAAAACAGAGTTTTTGGAATAACTAGAATTGATTCCTGCCAAAGTTGTTCTTTAGTTAGTCATTAAGTAACATTAACTTAAGCTAAGAAATCAATCTAAACCTACTTCATGACTAAAATAAGTAAAAAAATACTTTAATTTAAATAAATAATAAAAATTACTTTGGAATAAACCCAAGATCTAACAATTTAGTCATTATCTCATAGAAGCTTTATGTAATTGCATTAAAACTGATTAAACATTCAAGCCTATGCCATAAAAATACCTAATAAAAATTAAGATTTATGGTTTTATTTTTAAAATTGGTAATGGTATTTTTGAAAGCATTTTGAAAAATAAGCTTATTCTATTTTAGTTTTGTTTGCAAACTGTTTTGTGTTTTTGGAATTTTGTAATGAATCATTTTATCAGCACCAATTATCAGTATAAGCTAGGCCTGCACAACATAGATGCCCACAGGCCACATGTGGTTTGGAAGGCCTTTTAATGCAGCCCTTGAAATGGTTTCATGCAATCATCAAGCAAAATTGCTTTTAAGCAATCCACTTTTGTGTATTGTTTCTACATAACATACATAGTTAGTTAATGCTTATGATACATAAAAGGGTATCTGATCTAATACTATTATGTATGTATGTTTGGTAAATGTTTTCAGTTTATTTGTCAGCAATCAGCATTTTGTAATACATAACACAATGACTGAAAGCAAGAAAAGAAAGATCGAAAGTGAGGGCAGAGTATTTAACTCAGAATGAACAAATAAATAATTTACAGTAATACATTCAAAAATACTTTGTTTAGTTTGCCAAAAAGTGGTTTCAGTTCCAAAAGAACACAATCTAAGATGCCATTTTGAAATAATTTACAGTAATACATTCAAAAGTACTTTGTTTAGTTTGCCAAAAAGTGGTTTCAGTTCCAAAAGAACACAATCTAAGATGCCATTTTGAAACCAATCACCAAACCTTGCTAAATTAGATGCAAATGAAAAGAGCCTCAAAATAGAAAGTTTATGTACCAATCTTAGCTCCAAACAAAACTTTTTTAAGCTTCCAAGCAATGAAAGTGCTACTGCTACCAGGGTTAGCTTCAAAATTTCAAAAAAAATTGTTGCTGGAAGAAACAGTTTTTTGACAGAGAATTCATTAAAAAATGCATGTTGAGTGCAGTTTCTTTGATCTACCCAAGTGAGGTTAAAAAATTTCGAAACAAAAGACCTTCATGCACAACTATACAACAAAGAATTGAAGATATGTGGAAAACATAAACAAACAGTTATGTCAAAAAGCAATGGAATTTTTATTTTATTCTTTGGCTATTGATGAAATTATAGATTCTACTGATGCAGTACAGCTTTTCGCATTTGTAAGAGGTATTGATGATAATATTAATGCATCTGAAGAGCTTGCTGGTAAGCAGTTTACAAGGTTGGACTACTGGAAAAGACATCTGCAGCACTATTATAGATTGTGTTACTAAAAAAGCCATCAATTGATTTCAAAAATTTGGTTGTAATGTGCACTGATGGTACTCCAGCTATAGGCAGAAAATGAAATGGAACAATGGCTTTGCTACAGAAGCCCATTAGAAGAAAGGCTATCACCCCCACTGCATCATACACCAACAAGTTGAATGAAGCAAGGTTTTAGAGTTTGATTATGTCATTTCAGTCATTGTTTCAATTATAACTACCTCCAAACTAGAAAACTAAAGCACCACTTATTTAAATCATTTTTGAAAAAGCTGATTCAGAATATGGTGACGTAAGATGGGCTTAAGTCTTGCAAATGTTGTGAAACTTCACTTTAATTTTTGGAAGCAGAGCCTCAAGAGTTTTTCAAGCTAGACAATTCTTCTTGCTGTGAAAATTTATTTTTCCTTGGTGACACTGCTTCACACTTAAACGAACTTAATATTAAGCTTCATGGAAAAGGATAACTGATTTTCAATCTTCTTGGTACAATAAATGGATGCAAAATAAAATTAAAACTTTTCAAAGTAAACTTTTAAAAGGAATGTTCACCCATTTGTTTATTTGTTTGTAGCATATTTTGCCACAGAGGCATTTAGCTGCAGTAATCAAATATGCTGAACAAATTGAGTTTCTTATTAAAGAATTCAACATTAGACTTACTCTTTCTAGTAAAGAAAAATTGCATCCAAAAATTATTGAAAACCTATTTTCAATCAATTGGGAAGAAGCACCTTCACATTTACAAATGAAACTTATTGATTTGCAAGCTTCATCTGTATACAAAAAAGTACACATGAAGAAACCATTTGCAAGACTTTTACAAGTGCTTGAACAAAGAAGAGTTTAAAAATTTACATGCTTTGACAAACAAATGTTTAGCTTATTGGGAGCACTTACATTTGTGAACAAACATTCACAGTGATAAAGTTAAAAAAACAAACAATGCTCCTCACTTACTGATGAGCATTTAGAAGATAAAATAAAAATATTAAGTTTGACTATTGTACCTGATTATGGTATGCTTGTTTCCAACAAAAGATGTAACACATCTCAATAACTCTTTGAACCCTAAAGGCCAGATTTGCAGCCAAATATTGCCAGTGTGTATTTCCCAAAGGCCTCAAAACTGGCTTTTCACCTGAAAGAATAGTTTTGGTGCCTAACTTTATAGCACAAATACTCAAAATTCTTCAAAACCCGACCAATAACATTTAGCTGTTTAGAGTCAGTAATATTCCTAGAATGGCTACTGCTGCTAAACCTGTAAGGATAGCAGCATCTTTTATCTGAGTTTGTTGTTTATAAGGATAGCAGCATCTTTCATATTAACTGAAGACATTAGGAATAGGAGACAGAATCTCTCCTATTCCTAATGTCTTCAGTTTCCACAAAGTTGGTGTTGTAATTTATATTTTTTGGAATAGCAACATCACTAACATAACTAGAATGCTTTTAATTATGTTTTTCTTGTTTTGGGATACCTGATTAGTTAGGGCTTAGGCTGAGGTTTTTAGTGTTAGTTAGGAGTGTCTTTTCATTTATTTTGGTTCAGTGAGGTTACTTGCGCTATTTTTTAGTCTGCAGTGAGGCAGATGGTTATTTAGATAAGCAAAGTAGGAAAGAAAACTACTGCTGATTTTGCCTGTCGTATTCTTTTTGATAAATTTTATTAGGTTGATATGTGACCATATTTTTTCTTCTTTTGTTGCAACATACCGGTGTGTTATAAGGTCTAATAAAGGTTACTATAACTATTATGCTGTATTGATATGAAAAATGCCCCAAAAGCAAAGCACAGCTGAAGAGGCATTGTCATCATTGCTTAGTAACATTGAAGACTTTGATCTAAGTGACTACAGCAATGACAGTAATTTTGAGCTGGAAACAGATCACAGCTTGGGGGAGAGTGAGAATAGTGATCATGATACATTGGTTGTAAGAAATGTGTTACCTGCAGCTCTTCTACAACCCAGAAGGAGACAAAAAGAAATGCTGGCATTTTGCCTACTCAGACTTTGGATATTCCTCTAGGCTGGGAAACAAAAAAACAGGTTGTTTTGTCACTCACAATGCACTCCACATCATGCCACAGGTCCTAAAGACATTTTTGCTAACATAAGTGCTAAGAGTTCACCTCTGGACTTTCTTTTGTTGTTCAGGGATGATGTTCTGTGGGATTTTCTGGTCACTGAAACCAATAGACAAGCTTTTGGTGTGAAATCTGACAAACCAAATTGCTATTATGCAAGATCATGCACCAACAATACTCTAAGAGAGATAAAAGCATTTTTTGGATGTAGGATTGATACCGAGATGCTGGTCTAC
Source organism: Diplosoma virens (assembly GCA_963680785.1). NCBI lineage: Eukaryota > Metazoa > Chordata > Ascidiacea > Aplousobranchia > Didemnidae > Diplosoma > Diplosoma virens. Next base: position 34,965,375 of record OY796891.1, read on the forward strand.
AAAGATCATTATGAACAATAGATGCAAAAAAAATTTGTTGACTATGACTCCTGGATTCCCAAAAGTCCTTATGCAGGACAGGTTTTTGGCAATATGGTCAATGCTTTACTGTGTGGATGAAAAAACTTTAATGTAGACAAGACCAATAAGATTTACAAAAGTAGCTCTGTCTTTTACTACATCCTTGAGAGATTTCAGAAACACTATATGCCTAATCAGGAACTATCATTGAATAAAGGAATGATACCAACAAAAAATTTTCTGTCTATAAAGCAATACATCAAATACAAGCCCATATGCTGGGTTTGAAAACCTTTCTGCTGATGAATAATGAACATGGATATATTGTAAATGCTGAGATATACACTGGTAGAAGAGACAATAGCCATAATATTGACAGTCTTGGTGTTACTAGTAATCAAGTAGTGCGAATGACAAAGGACTTTCTGGATCAAAACTATATTTTGTTCACTGACTGGTGTTATATGACAGTGGATCTTTACGAATATTTGTTAACTAAAGGTATTGGTGTGTGTGGAACAGCAATGACAAACAAGCAGTCATTTCCAAAGTGTTTAAAAAGGAAAAAAGACAAATGAATACAGGAGACTCTGTGATGTTCAATGGGAATGTGGTAGCAATTCTGTGGATGGATAAAAGACCAATCTACTTTGTAACTTCTGTCTTTTTAAATCAGCCTTGTACCACTGTTTCTACGTATACTGTAATTCTGCTGAACATAGGAAAGTTCCAGTTAGCTGTCCTGCATCAGTGAAGAAGCACAATTAGTTTATGGGCAGTACTGACAAGAATGACCAGATAACTCGCCTCCACAAGTGTATACGTCATTATAAATGACCACAAAGTTTGATGATGAAGTTTTTATGTGGGCAGCATACAATGCCTACGTACTTCAAGGTTGCTATAAGCCACATGCTCAAGCTGGCAAGAGGGTTACCACATTCCATGTCTTTTTGGAACAATTGTGCCATGAACTAGTTGGACATTTCAGAACCACCACTCAGCAGGGGCGTCGACGTTTAAATGCAGATCTTGATATTTGCCTGTCTGATGTCGGAAGACACGAGGTGGAACGTGCTGAGCATGCGACAACCGACAATCGTTGTACTGTTTGCAGCGAGAAGTACAGACGAGCAAAGTTGGCCCACTCTAAACTTAGCAATACAGACTTGCCGAAAAGATCGAAAACTGTTTATTGAAGCAACTACTGTTGCGTCTAAATAATTTCGATTTAACTTTACTAACGATGAAGCGACAGCAAAAAAAAGTTTTGTTATGTCACTAAGGCAATATTATACTACAATTTATTTTTAATATGCAACTTGTAATCACCATTGTTGCATATTTAAAAGTAAACTGTGATACCAAAACTTGTTTTTACCATCCGTTATTCAGCTGATGAGAGTGAAAATTTGCATGTAAAAATTATTAAATGCGAAAATTTAGGGATGTTCCTTGTCGAATATTAATGTATTTGAATTTACAGTGGCTTAAATTGGAATATTTAAATTTAAAAAATTATTACTTAAATAGTTAAAACCCAAGGTCGTTTAATATAGCAGGTTTTTTTTAATTTTTTACGAAAAAGTACAACAATGCACCACAAAGACAACAGGTTTGCAGTTTTGCTAGCGTGCGAAATTTATGACGTCACAATAAGCATTATACAATAAATAAACATTTTTCTACAAATCTATTCGGGTCGGCGCGCATGGTGCATCAGAAAATAATAGTCAGTGACGTTTAAATCAGAGCGGCAAAATACGCTGTGAGCAGAAAAGAAAAACATTCCTTTTAAAAGTTGACTTTTGAAAAATCTTAACTTCACTTTAAATCGGTTTCCCGCAGCAAGAAGATCGAAAATCAATTATCCTTTTCCTTGAAGCTTCATATTCGGGTCGTTTAAATATGAAGTAATGTCACAAACGAAAAATAAATTTTCATTCCAAAAAAAATCGTTGAGCTTGGAAAACTCTTGAGGCTTTGTTTCCAAAAATTTATTTAATTTTCTGCCGAATAGTCTTGCTCGTATAGTGCTATGCTCAAATGCCTTAGTTTTACGAGGGTCAGTCAATAAGTAATGAGACTTTTTTAATAACTCAAGTTTGCAATGACTGGTAATCAAAAAATGCTTTTTTATTTTTCAACATAGTCTCCCTCCTTTGCAACACACTTGTTCCATCTTGATATTAGATTGTCTATTCCTTTGGCATAGAATTCCGTGGACTGGGTCCTTAGCCAGTTGCTCACAGCAGCCTTCACTTCTTCATCAGTCTGGAAGTGAATTCCCCTCATACTCTCTTTGAGTGGGCCGAAGAGGTGAAAATCAGATGGTGCAAGGTCTGGGCTGTAGGGTGGGTGTGTTAGAAGTTTCCAGCCTAAATCTTCAATTTTGGCTAGGGTTCTTGCTGCTGTGTGGGGCCTTGCATTATCCTGAAGGAGAATCACACCTCTTGATTGAAGTCCTCTCCGTTTGTTCTTAATGTCTTTTTTCACTTGAGTTAGCAGCTCACAGTAGTTCTCTGAGTTCACAGTATTGCCCCTTTCCAAGAAACTGATAGTGATCGGCCCATTTCTGTCCCAGAACACAGTGAGCATGACTTTCCTTAAACTTTTCTGAGATTTGAATTTTTTCTTCACTGGGGAAGAAACATGCTTCCACTCCATTGATCGTCGTTTCGATTCAGGTTCATAATGAAAGACCCAGTCTCATCAGTTGTCACTATTCTCGATAGAAATACATCTCCCTCCTTTCTGTATCTGCGTAGTGATGCTCTGGAAGCCATCAGGCGCTGCATTTTGTGATCATCCGTTAACATCTTTGGAACCCAGCGACAGCTGACTTTTGAAAAACGCAGCTTCTCACGCACAATTGCGTACACTGTGCCATGGGAGATGTCCAAGTTTGTAGCAATTTCATCTAAAGTGACCCTTCTATCAGATTTGATCAGGTCTTCAACTGCCTGTACTGCTTCTGGGGTAGAGACATCCACAGGTCTTCCACTTCTCAGATCATCAGTAATGCTTTCGCGTCCATCTTTGAATGCTTGCACCCATTTGTAGAAGTTTGCTCTAGACATACAGGAAGGACCATATTGTCTTTGCATTCTAGACAGAATCTCACATGATTTTACACTCTCTGCCAACAGAAATCTGATGACTCCTCTTTGTTCCAAGCATGAGCTGTTTCCTAGCCTAGTAGTCATTTCAATTTATCGTCACACCTACAGTAATCTGAAAATAAACAAGTTTTGTTGTAAATAAGATGACAACTCCATTCATAATCATCACATAAAATTTCAGTTGCATAACTCCAAGAACACCAAAGTAATTGAGAAAGTCTCATTACTTATTGACTGACCCTCGTAAATCTTGCTTATTTAAAATCAAGTAAATTAAAACAGGTTTTTTGTATGTATATATGTTAGTAATTAACTTTTGTTGCCTATCACTTTTTCTGCATTTTTTAATCTTAAGTTAGCTTTATTATGTTTTAATAGAGAGCAAGAAATAATAGAAAAGCTGAAAATATCCTACGAAAACTAAAATGGCATTCTTCGAAATCTAATCAAAATGTATCTGAATTTTATAAGCTGGGCCAAAACGAAGTTTGTCGAAATTCTGTGCAAGTAAGAATTGCTCGTTTTAACCAACTGTTTTAAACTTCTTTGACGTATTTAATTTGGCATAAATTTAACTATTTTTCAATATCATCAGTTTTATTTTTGTCAATTTTATATGTAATCATTAGTAATAATGTTTTTTTTTAATTGAAAATAATTGAAATTTAGATTATAGGCTGTTTTTAAATAACACCTTTTTAGATTCTGCACCATATATTTTTATACTATTTTTTATTTGAAATCGAACAAAAGCAAAATATTACAATGATACAGGACAAATTGTTTAAAAATGCACCTTAATTTACAATCTTGATTATTTAATTAAAAGGAAAAAGACGTTTTCAATTTTTTGAGAAAAAGCCTTGAGTACATTTGATGCAAATTTAAATAATTATGACCAAAAGTTGTAAAATATTTAGTTTAAAATAAATATTGACAATGTTACTGTGTTATTGAAAGTGCTTCTTTTTATTTATTAGTATTATTTTATCTCTATTTATCCTCCTGATTTGCAGGAAAGCAACGGATGCACTAATACATAGGGCAAGCAGTTACCCCGACCTGCTTTCAGAGATGTAACATATTGCTGCCCGGTTAAAATTTTTATTTTGGTTTTTTATTTTTATAGAGTGGAAACAGGGGAAAGGGTCTTTCTCAAAAGCACAACAGAATGACACGAGTAGGTTTTGAACTAATACCATGTCGATCGCAATCCCGGCGCTCTAACCACTTGACCACGCTGCCGACCTTCACAGCAACTGCGATTCACATGATAGCGATTCATTCATTCATTTCATTTTATTCTCAATCATTAGTAAACAGTTTAACACTAGAAGTTATAAATATTGGAAAGATCAAGAAAAGGAAGAAGCAGCACAACGTCAGACGTTAAAACATGCATAAGATAATCAGAAAATGAAAGTAAAAAACAGTAGAAAGCATGGCCGCAACACCTTAATCACATGAAAATATAAGAAATGAGAAAGAAAAAAGAAAATATAATAATAATATTATCAGACAAATTGAGAGATTGAAGAACCAGTGCATGACTAGTCTGCGTAATGACGATGGGTGGCACAGCTAGCCAAGATGGAAATATAGCTCAACTGAGCTTTCAAATTGTATTCATGTCACGTTGTAAAAACGGTCATTTTCCTCTTCTTGTTAGTCGAAAATCGAAATAAACAGTTCTAAACCGAAGTCATATTACTAAATAAAAACTAGAAATGAAATTTAAAAAATCTTCAACCTGGCAGCAGTGTATTGGTTGAATAATCTCTTGACACTTCTCAAAGTCTTAATGTTTTTGTTGCTGTTCTGCAAGTCAGCAGGATAAATATGCGATTCAATATAAATAAATGACTCTCTCTTACCAAAAATTTAGTTTAGATTTCATAGTAAAGAAACAGTGATTACAAGAATAAGAGTAGAATTGAAAATATTTAAGAATGTTGCTTGTGTGCTGTGCAAGAATGGTTTATCTGTGGAATTGAGAAAATTTGTGTATAAAAGTTAAGTGAGAAGTGCATTATGCTATAGAGCAGAGTGCTGGGTTTCGGTGGTAAAGGTAGTTAATATTTAAAGTTCACTCAAATTAAATTAATTGCTTGACAGTTACCCTAAGTATAGTGCCTCAAACGCTTTTCTGGAATCAGGAAGATGAGATAAAAATTAATACTTAAAAGGAAGTAAAAGCGTGAAAAAAATACTACAAGATAAGGTCAAAAGCAAAATTTTGCCAAAAATAGCTGATGTGGAATGAATGGAAAATTTTTGAGAATTCAAAGATTCATGTGGTTGGGGCACGTTTGAACTATATTTTTATCAAATAACCAACATTATGTTATCTAATTCCATGCCGCTAGCTTAATCGGTATGGCATTTGTTTCAATTAACTTTATTTTACCATTGTTTTTTTGAACTAGGGTCAAAATATCATAGCAGATGAAGAAGGTTATGTCTGCACTCGCGAAGACACAAAAAGTAATGGCTGCTGTAATATTAATGGACTGAGTACATACAGGTGCCATATACTAATTGCAAGATTAGTATTCTACATATTTGTTTATTTCTCGTAAACTACAAACTAAAATGCGTTTTGCAAAAAAACAGTGATCTTTTCGATGCTTCTTATAATTGGGTCTTAGTAATTTCGTTAACAATACATATTTACCAAATTATAAGTTATAATTGTTGTTTTTATTTTGATTTGTGTTTAAAATTCGCTTAATTTAACTTTCAAACAAAATTGTGGTTTTTTAAAGTTATATTTCAACGTGACCCGACACTTTCGAAACTGCATACTAGTGCTATCTTGATTCACTTTATAAAACTACTATAAAAAAACTCATTGTTGATTGATTTTATAAATGTTTCAAACCGTTTCTGGTTCGCTTTCTATTTCTGTTGTTGTTCACAAATACTTTGTAATTCATTTTATTTTCGTGTTTAGTCGCAACTCGGCTGTAAGGTCTGGTCAATTCTATATTTTGTAATATTAAAACAAACTTTTTTTAGTACCCTTTTATTACTAAGTCTTTGAGCACAATGATTTCAGGTACCAATGCAACATGTGCCTTTCATCTAATTGCTGTTCTATATACGAACACTGTGTGTCGTGCTGCATGAAACCGGACAAGCGAGGCCTGCTGGAGAAAATCATTCGCGAAACAGTCAATAATTTACAACAGGTAACAGAACTTAATTTTTGTTTATTTGCTTTACTGTTACTAAGTAGAGTTTGATTGGTGATTTTGAATTTACGTGATATATATTTTTTCGATTTGGCAGTTTTAAAAACTCTTCAAAAATAAGTTTGTGTTGGCTAGCAAGTACTCGTATGCTTTTGCTGGAAGGAGTATTAAAAAAGCGAATTTTTATTTTTTACAAATTGCAAAGATAAAGCGCTTTTAAATTTTTTTGCTTCAGATTGTTATTTTTAAGATAAAAGTTAAACATATTTTTTCCTTAAATCCCTATTAAAGTATGAAAGTTAGTTTATTGCATTCGGCTTTTCCTAATGATTCATGTTTAGATGGTGCTTTCCACCCTTAATGATCAATTTGATTTGTGTTTGGCAAAATGTCGAACATCGTCGACTAGCGTGCAGCACGAAAACACCTACCGAGATGCTAAGTACAAATACTGCTTTGGAAGGAATTTGCCCGATATCAAACCAGTGTAGAACATGGGAATTGTTCATGATTGACTTCCTATCCACGGTGCCATTTCAAGACCCGACCTATGACATCGCTACCCAGGACCTTCTTTCTGCTACCATTGTTTCGCTGTTAACAAGTCGGACGGAAACGACGTAGCTCTGATTATGTGACGTGTCGACGGAGTCGGTTTTGTGTTTCTTTCATGTTTGTTTAAGGCACATTTGTTCAATTTTCTAATAATCGTAATCACATCGAAAAACAGAACAAAAAGTTCAACTGGATAGTTTTACCTCAAGACATATGAAAGTGAAAGAAGCTGTACAGTTTGCCAATAACCTCCAAATATGCTGCAATGACAATAAAGACCAACAACTAGACCAGTGGTTTTCAACCTTTTTGGTGGAGCGGAACCCCAATGAAACATTCCAGAGGCTTGAGGAGCCCCTGTGCGGTAATTTGATTTTTTTATGCCAGGGTAGTCCAACTTCTGCACTCTTGTGGGCCACTTTTCAAAATTGTTCAAGTTTGCGGGCCGTAACCGGCTAAAAACGCCTATTTTCGTTCCAAAATCAGGGTGTTCTCTAAAAAAAAAAGGTCTTCACTCGGAATCGATCTCTGAAATTATTAATACAAACTGTAAAAAATTACATTTATTCTCGTAAAAAATTCAATGAAAAATTTAAGCCTAATGTTTCTTGCCAAACTCTTTAAAATTGGGTCGTGTTTTTGACAGACATACACGAAGTTCATCTTCCACAGACAACCTGCGGAACCCCTGAACTGTTCTGACGGAACCCTGGTTGAAAACCACTGAACTAGACTAACACGTTTCCCCGTTGGTGCAGGTGCGGTCGAATACGTTACCGTATATGAATGAAATGTTACAGCCCAAAAGTGTTTTAAAATTGATTTAGCAGTATTTTATTGTTATACGACGCATTGTTGCGCCTTTTTTAAAAATTTAATTTAAAGAGTTTGTCGTTTAGTTTTGCTTTAAAAAAACATTTAATGCTTACGTGTCTACAGTATATGTGAAAACAGGAATTGCAGGGTTATTAGTTTTTTTGCGTTAACTCAGGACATTACGAACCGTGGCGATTTCAATCCTTACAGCGTTTTTATCAATTAAATTGCCAAAGCTACATTTTTCTGAAAGTTAACTTTTAATTAAAAAAAGTATAATGATGACTTTTGTTCAAGTTTGTGGTCGTCTTGTTTTTTTTATGGGATTTGTGCTCTTTCATTTATCATTGCGCTATCGTGCAATTTGAAATGTATTGTCGCATGGGGATTTCATTTCATTTTTTTATTCTCGATCGCTATTAAATGGTTCACACAAAAAATCATAAATATTAGAAAAGATCAAGAAAAAGAAAGAAGCAGCACAACGTCAGACTTAAAACATACATGAAATAATTAAAAAGTGCAAGTACAAAATGGTAGAAGGCATGGCCGGAACACCTTTATCAGTTAAAATATAAGAAATAAAAAAGGAAAGAAAATCTAATATCACAAGAAAACTAATCAAACAAATTATAAGATTGTATAAGCAGTGCATGACTAGTCTGCGTAATGATGATGGGTGCTATTCAAGATAGGAATTTAGCTCAAATAAGCAAGGTGAGTAAAAAAAACCTCACCAGGTCCGGAAACTTTTTCTAAATGCATCTGGTAATTATGCAAAGATTAATTGGCTTAAAGGATTATAGATTAAGCAAAGAATATATACAAAAAATTTAAGGGATTATAAATTAAATAATAAGTAAACAATTTACGATATAACAAATAACAAAAAAAAACTTACACTAGTCGAAAATAATAGAGTTTAAAAAAATATATGTATAACATAACAATTATTAAATGATCCGTTTCAAAAAAATAATACAATGTAATAGTAATAAAAAAAAACATTTTACAACTGAATTCATAAATAAAAAAAATAATTTTTTAGAGACCAGCGTTAATAGCAAAATAGATTATATTATTAGTAGTCACTTAGTACTAGCTACTTTAAAATTTATATTACAATTTTAAAAATAAAAAATTAATTGCTAAATTGAAACAATAGACCATTGCTAAAAAAAATTTCAATTAAAGAGCAAAAATAAAAGTGAAAAAGAATCCATTTGATTGAGTGATTGACTTAAAATTATGCAGTCAAAAAAATTTTTGTCCCTTGGTGTTTTCTTCTAAAGATTTAATTCAAAATTTTTGATAACATTTTGATTGCTTTTTTTTAGATACCTAGAACCAAAATTTATAGGATAGTATCATATTAATGATCAGTATCATGTATCATATTGTATAGGCCAATATCATATATATTTTTGAATATAGGTTTCTGAAAAAAAGCAATCGAAGATGATAGTTGTATTAGCCTACATGAACCTGTCCTAGGGACAATCGCATGTCGGATTCCTTTTTTGTCTCTATATTTATCCTCCTGACTCGCGGGAAAGCGACGGAGGCGCTATACATAGGGTAAGCAATTATCCCGACCTGCTTCCGGAGATGCCAAGATATTGCTGCCCGCTTGTAATTTAGTAGAGATATTACTGTAATTTAGAATTGCTTGCCAGGACCACCAAGCAGGGGAAAGTGCCGTAAAGTGTCTTTCCGAAGGAGACAACAAAATGGCGCAAATGAGTTTTGAACCGAGACCATGTTGATTATCAGTCCGGTACTTTAACCACTCGACCACGCTGCCGACAGATTCCTTGAAGTAATAGCATTTGAGTAATACTACGATGAGTTTATCATTAGAAAACTGGACATGTAAAAGTAAAATCAGTCTTTAATTATAAAACAGCGCTTTTGCCTAGAGTGTATTTGCAGTTTCCATAGGCGTAACAGCTAAAAAAATTTGGCGGGACAATAAGGTTTTGCCAAAATTTTGGACATTTGCCCAAATCATGATTTTCTAGTAGTTTACGGAAAAAGACAAAAAAATTGTCTGAAATTCTCGGACGAAGACCAAATTTCGTCCTAAAATCATAGTGTTCTCTAAAAGAAAGGGTCTTTACTTGGAATCACTCTCATATTTCTCAATTTTCGTCCCAAAATCAAGGCGTTCTCTAAAAAAAAAGTCTTCACCTAAATTTGGTAACTATTTTTTACAATTGATCATTGTCGCTGCCCTAAAATTCCTGATTTTGCTCAAATTTTTCATATCGCTGCCCAAAAAATTCTGGTTTTGTCCAAATATTTTTTTGTCACTGCCCGAAAAATTATAATTTTGCCCAAAATTTGGAAATTTGGGGAATTTTCGGTACAGGTACGGCCATTGCAGTTTCTTTATATTAGTAAAGCATTACATTTTAGGAAGCTTTCGCTTAGCTATTCAAACCAATTTTTCAACTTTTTCAACTCTCTCTTGTAAACAAACGTAAGTAAAAGCAATCTTTCCGTAATTACAAAACCGCTTGTTGAAATTCTCCCCCCAAAAAACAGCAAAAGGGATTTTAATTAGCATCCTGGTTTTATTTTGAATAGCAGTATATATGTGATCAATTCTAAGTACAAAGTGCCAAATGTCTATTTCGGCGTCTCACGGTCAAGTCGGGTGTCCCTGTCTAATCTATGTGCAGAAATCGCTGAAGGTAGCCTACTACGCCAATATTCAACCCCTAATTCCGATTACATTTTTGGCACAAAGTTGATTATGGCACAACTCTATCACCACCCACAACAAAACTTTTGGAATCACTCTATATTCAAAGCTAATATTTTCACTACACATAAACTTCACCACCATCATAACGAACGCTTAACCTTTTAACAGCACTCATTTCTACCAAATGGGATAAAGAAAAGGAACTAATCGTCTGTACTTTCAAAGCTACCAATCCCCCATTTTGGAATATGCAAACATCAAATATGGGCTCCCTACCTTACGAAATACCAACATCAAGAAACTGCGGACCATTCAGAACACAGCTTTGCGCATTCTGCGGGCTGCACACGAGACGAAACACTTAACACCTACATGACGAAAGCAGTATTTTTACAATGGGCACCCTTTTCAAGCTTCGTGCTACTCAAGTTAAACAATTGACTCAAACGCAAACATACCCTTTACATCAGGCATGTCAAACTCGCGGCACTTGAAGTCTTTTGGTCTGCCCGGCGAAGTTTTTTGAAAAATTGTTTTATCAAAGGCTCAATACAAAATTGAAGTACTAATTAATTCGAAACTAAGTTTTATCAACAAAAGCGAAATGTCTGTTTTTGATAGAATCGATTGGATGCTGACCTTTCCTTTCCTATTTTTGGTCTTTACTTTAATTTTAACGTAAAATTAAAAAAAAAAGGTAAATCTTACACCCAAATTCTAAAACCCAGTAAAAAATACAAGATCTTAGATTGAACTCCAAGTGAAACAAAAAAAGAATGAAAAAGTCATCAACTTATCTGCTGGCTGGATTGCGGCCCGCGGCAAATTTTTTAAGCTAAAATTTCACCGATGCGGCTCGCTTGCGCTAATTAGCTTGACATATCTGCTTTACATTATTTTAATGCAAATTTAGATCCACTCAGAAACATGAAAGCCACAATCTTTTAAAATAATAATCACACTAACATCATAATCTTGAGAAATGTAAAAAAAACTCAAGTACATTCACACAAACATCACCTCACAATGCCTCAGTTTAAGAAAAAAGAACAAAGTTACTAATACCACGCCGTATGACATTCATTCATTAAAACAAACATTACCACGTCATATGCGCACAAAACTAAAACATCTGAGCCAACAAACAACCACTCTTACAAAGTTACCTACATAGTATAAAACCTGATATTTACGTGGTACAATGGCCACTATGTTTAACACACACATACATGACACTAATCGAATCATCTTTTTAGCTGTAAACCAGGTACCAACACAACACTTTTTTTCATTTCATATTTATTTTTCTGACTGATAGGAAAGCGGCAAAGGCGCTATGCATAAGGCAACTTTCAAACAATTATATCGACATGCTTACAGAGATGCCAAAATATTGGTGTCCGGTAAAAATTTTTTATTTTGGTTTTTTTAGTTTTATAGAGATCATGACTGAAATTTAGAATTAATTGTTTCGAATTAGCTTGCTAAAACTACCGAGCAGCACTATGGCACTTGTCCGTGGAAAAACCTTTGGTTGTAGCAAAGGTAATCCAAAGAGTGGGTGTCCAGGTTGGCTTCTTTGAGGGCTAAAGGGGATGGCTACTCCAAAATATTCTTAGAGGAGGGATATTAAAACATTTATTACTCCTTTCGCCAGGCCAGACTAATGTTTTTCGGCAGAATTTGTAACAGAATAAAGGTTGCATCAAATTGAAATATTATCATGTTATACTAACTCAGATTGATTTAAATAGAACACATTTGACGCCAATGATGGTGGAATGAGTACAAATGATAAATGAAGAAGTTTGTTGTTCTCGACATTTTGGTTAATAGTGATTTCAATTTAAAAAACAAATTAAAAAAGCAACAAAATTTAATTGTATTATCAACTCAACGGCCCAACAAGCGACGCTGTGTTTTAATGTGTGGCGAACCTTGATGAAAAAGAATTGTAAAATCTTTGTTTATAACTCGGTTGGTACCAATGTGAGGCAAGAGAAAAATGGTGGAGCCAAGAGAATTAATTCCAAGAAAATTATTTTTAGCTAACGAAATTACCGGTGTTCTTCTTTGTTTTTGAAAAATTTTGTTTCATACAATTACGTTGTTTACACTTTGAGATTTTCAACATACGTGGCTGTAGTGTCGGTAAGCGGGGGCCAAGAACTGAACTGAAAAAATGCGAATCTTCAAATCAAGTTTTATATTGTAACACGAAACTTGTGCTGTACTTGGGTTCTATATCAAAGGAAGGTTGATTGGATTGATGGATATACAACTAGGCAAGGTTCAATTTAGCACCGCGCAGCACAGAGCTTTATCAAATCTCTAACAACAATGGTTTTGGTGGAACGTAGTGATTTTACATTGTTGTGCAGTTGATGCTTTTATAAAAAACACACGGTTGAATAAAAAAATTTTACTTCATATAGGAACAAAACGACTAATTATAGAGCACATCGAAAGCAGCAAGTTTATTGAAAATTGCGTGGATTTCCGGAGAATTTAAAGAAAATAGCATCATCAACAATGCAGCAAGACATTTATAGTAAAAATACTTTTATATGATATGAAAATATTGGATAGTAGCCAGTCAAAAAATTGCTTTCACCTTTAATGGTTCATAGTAAAGTTTAACTAAAAAAAATTCAAGCAACACTTGAAAACGAAGACAAAACGCACCTTTCATTCGCACTCGCGAAACTTAAATCAACCAATTATATGAATAATACAAACTTGGCAAACACCAGCATGGTCTTTGAGCTTTTACGGTTCGAAAAAATGTGGTCTAATTAGCCACCAATGCAAACGACAATAGAAGTTGTTTCAACATTAACAAATTCATTCTTTTGTTTTCAAAATATTAACTTAATTCAAGATTATTCAAAGAAAATCGTAAGTGAATTTTTCATGTAAAATTAGAGGTTAAATTTGTACAAAAAAGGGCTTAATTTTCAATTGCATGCACTGTGAGTGTGAGTTTATATGAAATAACCGTAATATTCATCGCCATGACATTCATGAATCACAATGAAAATTTGTTTAAAAATCAAAAATAGGAAATAGATGAGAATATTTCAGAGAAGACATCATCTTTAAATGCTGTTGAAGTTAATGCAGGAGCATCATCACGTCAACCATCATTAAAAAATCAATACGCACCATTTGCTATAGACTGAACATGGAAACCTTACAGCCAGTCGGCGAATTATTTTCTAATAGGTTTTAAAATTAAAAAAGTAAAAATGACATGAATTTTTCACAGTTCAGTAGTGAACCATGCTTTGTGGCAGTCACAGTATCAACGCTAATGTATAAAAATGTTTCACTTTGAAGTGCAACAAACTAGGTTAAATCGAGAGCTTGTTTAGAAAAAGTCACCATTTAATTGAGAGTAGTTTTTTTTTAATGCGTCAAAGTTAAGGATTAAAATGAGGGAAAAACTCTCGAATCGAACAGAAATCTTAGCAAGAAGAAAGGTTTTATATACTTGAAAAAAGTTTAAAAAATGCAATATAAGGCTTCAAAAATCACTAACATCGAAACAAAAGCCACGAAAACAGTACAAAAACCTTGCGACAAACGTCTCGCCAAGAAAACGCTGAAATAAACTACTTTATTTACATTAATACTAACTGCTTGAGCCAATCAATATACATTTTACAAATTCAATTAAGACACTCTGGCAAAAATAAAACAAAAACAACAAAAATAGCTAAAGTAATAAGCACATTTTATCATGGAAATTTCACAATGATATCGAAACATCGAAAAGCACTCTAATGGAAGAAAAATCTTGCTAACTATGCGAAAACTTTGCTTTAATGCAAGTATCGTTAATTGTTATGTGTCGTGAAATATTAAAGGAGTTACAAGGTGGTCTCGTTAAGCTTTTAACCGTACTTTTCTCTTCCAAACGTAAACCGCATGCATGGCCTTTTCTCTGTAGGACCAGAATCGAGAACTGGCACGAAAGCTGATAATTAGGAACCGATTAGAATCATAACAATGTGAAAAGTTAATAGAGGTCAGCATAGAAGTCGAAGTTGGCAAATTGTCGTTGTTCTTCTCGAGTCAAGATCTTCTTGTTTTCCCGCGGCGGGGTTAGTATCGGCTGCTCATCTGTGAACTCTTTGTCGAAGTTACTCACATCGGTGGGTGAGCGCTGTTGAAAGAAAAAAGTTTTAGAAACATTTGAAAGGTTCGAAAGTCGCACGCCGAATCGTTTGTTTTCGATTTGATCTCGTCTGCTTACGATAGCACTCTTTTGTTTCTTGTTTCAAGTGAAATTATCAGCGCGAATTGAGAATTAAGCTAGGCTAAGTGACGTCATCTAAGGCAAAGCACTTAGTAAGTAGAAAAGTAATTTGCTCGCTGCACACAAAAAAATCGCTGACGATTATCTTCTACTTTTTTTTTCTCTGCTCTGTAACTAACTACAGCAACGAGATGTTACAGTCTTTTGAGATAGTAACAGTAAAACAAATTGGTTTAACAGAACCAATTTAATTACAACTCACAATGGTGGGGACGAATTGCGGTTTGATTCGCTTCGCCAATAAATCTTCCCAGTTGAGTCTCTGCGTTGAACGAATCGAATTACTTCGGTAACAAGCAACACGAGCTATGTATTTCAAAATCAAATGCTCACACGAAAAAACGGCTGCTTCTTCACGTCTTCAGCGTCGCGTTCGCTTGCGCCAAGACGTCGCTCGGGATTGCGACGCAACAATCGCCTCATGATCGAAATCGCGTCGGTCGACAGAAAGCGAGGATAGCGTACTTCGTCGTTGACGATAGAATCAAAAACTTCTTCTTCGTCGTCGCCAGGAAAGGGAGACTGCACATGACAAAGATATCAAGACTCGAACACAGAAGAGCAGGGAGTGACATAAAATGGTCACTTGCAACAGTTTTTGTAGGAATTTCAAGTGAAATTTTTTACAGTTGATCTTACCTCCCCAACCAACATTTCAAAGATGAGCACGCCGAGTCCCCACCAGTCGACCGCTCGCGTATATTTAATATCGGTCAGTACTTCAGGAGCAAGAAATTCAGGAGTCCCGCAAAACGTTCCTGTTCTATCTCCATACCCCATACCTACAAAAAACAAACTTATCACAACACTTTCGCTATTTTTGATAGTAATTAATTAAGATTTTTAACCAAAATGAATTCTTTATCTATGATATGTACCAAAATTGCTTTTTGTTAAAATTTAAAGATGCTACAATTGTGTAAAAACATGTAGTACATATAAATTATATATATATATAATAATAATAAAAGTGGCAAGACTATATATATATACAAGGTACAGTGCTGACAATTCACTTTTGACAGTGCTCAATGATTTGAAGATCAGAGCAAAATTATCAAATTAAGTACAAACACTGCAGATAAAATTTATTTATTAAAATTCGCGACAGTCTGTTTCACCGTAAAAACGGCTCATCAGGCGATTATCTGAAATAAAAATAAATACAACAACCAAAATACGTAAATAACCCGGAATAAATACTAATAGAATAAAAATAAAAATAAAATAGAATAAAAACGGGAAATTATACAAATTTCGTACAACTTAAAAAACTATAAACAGCTACGTATACCGTATCCAAATAAAATAATAATAAGCGCAACTGTGCAAACGTAAGAGGATTTTTAGTGATTGACAAGTGACGCGCTATAAATTTACAGAAATCGTGACTAATCAAAAATGAAAAAAGTTGCAAATGATAAAAAACCGAGTTCGATGCTTGGTGAAGATTACGTGAAGTTTTTTAATTTAAATTTGTTTTTGTGGCGACACTTGCCGATGACGGAACTCACCGGCAAGTGTCGCCACAAAAACAAATTTTAATTTTAATTAAAAACTTAAATTTTAATTAAAAAACAAATTTAAATTAAAAAACTTCACGTAATCTTCACCAAGCATCGAACTCGGTTTTTTGTCATTTGCAACTTTTTTCATTTTTGATTAGTCACGATTTCTGTAAATTTATAGCGCGTCACTTGTCAATCACTAAAAATCCTCTTACGTTTGCACAGTTGCGCTTATTATTATTTTATTTGGATACGGTATACGTAGCTGTTTATAGTTTTTTAAGTTGTACGAAATTTGTATAATTTCCCGTTTTTATTCTATTTTATTTTTTATTTTTATTCTATTAGTATTTATTCCGGGTTATTTATTTTGGTTGTTGTATTTATTTTTATTTCAGATAATCGCCTGATGAGCCGTTTTTACGGTGAAACAGACTGTCGCGAATTTTAATAAATAAATTTTATCTGCAGTGTTTATACTTAATTTGATATATATATATATATATATAGATGTCAGCAGCGTGGTCGAGCGGTTAAAGCGCCGTGCTTATGATCAACATGGTCTCGGTTCAAAACCCACTCGCACTATTCTGTTGTGCCCTTGGAAAAGACACTTTACGGCACTTTCCCCTGCTTGGTGGCCTTGGCAAGTAGTTTTAAATTACAGTCATATCTGCATAAAATTTCAAACCGACAGCAATATCTTGGCATCTCCGGAAGTAGGTCGAGGTAATTGCTTGCCCTATGTACAGTATTAGCGCCTCCGTTGCTTTCCTGCGAGTCAAGAAGATAAATATAGAGATAATATAAATAAAAAATAAATTTGTTTGGCAACATAGATAAAAAACCGCACCTTCTTTGCATAGGCCAAAGTCAGCAATCTTGACGTAGCCGTCTTTATCGAGAAGCAAGTTATCGAGCTTTAAGTCACGGTAGACAATTTTGTTGTCATGAAGATATTGCAAGCCTAGAACCACGCAACCACTGTAGAAACTGAAAAAAACAAACTTTAATTGAATTATTTAAAAATTTTATAGGTGCCATACGGTAGCCTTTTTATTAATATGTATTCACAGCATACAAGTTAAACTCAGTCAAGTTTACAAACCGAAAGTAAAGACTCGCAAAACAGACTGTACACAGGATCATTGCTTCGACTGGTAGCGCAGTTATCATTTAAAAGGATCTGAGAATTGTTTCAGTCATTTTTAACTGTTGCAAATACAAGCTAGTAACATCAGCCTCGCCATCGAACCCGATTATCACGACGCAACAAACCCGACAGCAAGAAACTCACACGGTGCGAGGCTCGCTGAAGATGTCGGTGTGTATGTGCAGCATCAGGTCGCCGCCGCTCGCGTACTCGGTGACGAAACATACGTGCTCGGCTGTCTGAAAACAGGCGAAGAGGTTGACCAGGAAAGGGTGCTGCACTTTGGTGGCGCACTCGAATATGCGCCGTTCGACCAACAAGCTGAAGAATTACAGAGTGTCAATCAAGTTAGTGTTTACGATTCGATCAAGAAATAAGACTATTAAAAACAATCAAACAATTAAAGTTTCCGGAGTTGGTTCCGGGTGACTTATCCTATCGTGTGATGCTTTGAAGCTTCACAATAACCGAAGTACCACTCGAGACAATGCTTTGTCATAAAAACGTAAAGTTCAGTACACAATGATCGAGTCACCTGTCAACCTCGTCTCGCGCTATAATGTCTCCCTTCTTCAACGCTTTGATCGCGTACATTTTACTCGATCGCTTGTGTTGAACAAGCAACACCTTCCCGAAGTGACCGCGTCCAAGCACGGAGATTGGTCGAAAGTCGCTCATTACGATCGTTGATCTGGAACAACAACAAGCTGCAAATTCTAAATATGATTCAAAAGACTCGAGTAAAAAACCGCTTTGGAAAATGAGGAAAGCGACTAAATCATAAAACAAAAGCAAATCGCTGTGAGTGCTGTAAGAGGAACCAAAAAAAGCTTTTATCGCTTACTTTTCTTTCTGAATCGGGGCAGGTTGAATGAAGGTCTTGGAAGGAGAAGTAGAGGGTTCCTTCCATTGAAGGAATGAAGTTTTGTGGCGAGGAGCCGCGACGGGCTTGCTGGACACGGTCGCGCCGCGAAAGTTGTCCACCATGTCCTGCGAATGTTTCGAGCAAATCAACACGAGGAAAAGGAAAAAAACCAGAAGATCTTTTACACTTTTTAACGGTAAAGTTGTCAAAATCTAAATCAAAGAACGGAAAAACGCGGCGACATGAAACAGAGAAAAAGGAACTTACGTTGTAATTGGTTTGTTCGACAGCTTGTCTATAAGAGCCACGCCCCAAACCTGACCTGCAGAAAGCAGACAATTTTTGTCAACAATTAAATCAACAAATGACTGAAAAGCTAAAAATACAAAAAAAAAAAGGTATTACCCAATCAACGTAAAAATTAACTGACGTCACTACTTCATCGCATGTAACCTAAGCAACACTAATCAAGTCTATAATCATTGCCTGGTGACCAAACCAAAACAAAACCTTTTATCAAACCCAAGAAAAATGATATTGGGCTAATAACATTGATACACTGCGGTATCATCTGTACACCCAACGAAGGTAAACAAACGTCTAAAATCTGGAAGTATCGTCGCAAATGAAATTGTCGGCAGCCTGGTTGAGTGGTTAAGCGCTGTGATTGTGATTGACATGTTCTCGGTGCAAAACCTCTTCGCACCATTCCCTTGTGTCCTTGGGAAAGACACTTTACGGCACTTTCTCCTGCTTGGTGGTCTTGGCAAGCAGTTCTAAATTTCAGTCATAACTCTATAAAACCAAAAAAATCAAAATACTGTAAAAAAATTCAAGAGGACAGCGATATCTTGGCATCTCTGGAAGCAGGTCGGGGTAATTGCTTAGCCCTTGTATTAGTGCCTCCATCGTTTTCCTGCGAGTCAGGAGGATAAATATAGAGAAAAAATAAAAAGTACTTTGAAAAAAAAACAAAAACAAATTACCTATACAATACTTTGAAAGTTCTACCACGACCATATTTCTATTAAAACTTAAACATTTCTTGGTACGACCAAGAAACTGATATATAGCACACAGTAAGAAGCGTTTTAACACAAAACAGCGGTACTGATTTATTGCTATCGAAAACGGTCATCTTTGATCAACACGTTTTAAGACAATCGCGCATCAAGACAAAATTACTTTATCAAAAGGATTCCGGAAAAACATCGTGATCGGCTGCGATCAACTCACCGGTCCCCGTGGTATTCATCGTGGGAGGGCTGCTGCTTCATTTTGTTCGACCCCGGAATATTCCAGGTTGGTTCGCGGCTGATCTTGTGGGGGGTGGGGGGCTTACCGTGCGAGGGTATCGGTGGGAGGTCGCCGCGACTGGAACGGCGCTCTTTTGTTACCGGCTCTGGAATCGGATCGAAGTTGGATTTCTGCTTCGTGTATTCACTCAAAGGCCTGTTCACAAAACTGCTTATCACGTGACTGTCGCGTAGCAACTGATTCATGACACATAAAAACGCAAGTTTCTACCAACGCAACGCAGTTTTTATGTTAAAACAAGAGCTTAAATCACTTCAGGTAAATTTTTGCTGCGTTTTTAATTTTTTTATCGCCTATTGCCGCGAAGTAATTTTGTGCGTATTTACTAATCGCATAACAACTAAACGATAAAACCAGCCAAATGATGATCTTGCACCTTCTAGGTTGAGGCACTTTCTCGGGTATACGATCTAAATCTTGGGACATGGGTCTGCGAGAGGTTGGAGGGGAAGATCGGGCCGCCATTGTTTGAGGACTGAAGGTGTCAAGGCTGTTATATCCTTGGGGAATGGCGCGCTTCATGAGCCGCCCCCAGGTTGCTATGTTAATGTTCATCTGCTTGGCACGGAGAAAGCTTTTGCCTGGAATGTTCAAATTATTTATTGCGTCACAAACGATGTTAATTATATTTAAAAACTGTTTTCAACGTTAGAAATATACGAATAAAACCCTTACATGCTTGATCTACGTTGGAAATCTCCAAATCAGTCAATAAAAAGTTCACATATATTACACAGATGAGCTGCTAAATTTTACTTCAAAATAAAAGCCGAATATTTGGTAGTTTGAATCGCAGCATAATCATTTCAACAAGGTAAGAACTTGATAAGATCAGAATTAGTTTGTTATTTCCACGACGTGCATTATTCTTATCTAAGCATTGATTACATTATTCAAACACATTTTAAGCCAATCTTACCTTTGTTGCGAAAGATTTTCTTTTGTCTTTGAAGTTTAGGTTGACGTTCGATTTTCGGATTACTAAAAGTCACCTAAAAATGGCAAATAATATTTCAGAAATGATGTACTTTCCCGAGTTCATTTCATTCTCTTATCCGAGTTCACAGTTAAACACATAGCAAATGGTGTTGATAATTTTACAAAAACTCGACGCTGGAAACCAAAGTAACGACTAGCTTTGCATTTTTTGACCAACCTCGGCAAACAGAACTCCTTTAGGTTCGAGTTGCAGCGCCATCGCGTGTCGTTTGTTATCAAGAAAATCTTCTAGTCGCAAAAACTTGACGCCAGCCATGGCGCGCCAGTCCTTCCAATAAACAGTGATCTCCATCTCACGAGACTGTCGGTAAAAATCGATCAAAACATTGACTGACAGTCGACATCAGCTCAAACTCACTCTTTCGACGTCGATTATAAAATGTTGACTCCAACATTGGGCGCCGAAAGCTTTCCACGGGGTTTGGCCGATTTCAACGTTATCGAGCTTGAGCACCGCACTTACTTCGCCTGAGCGCAAAGAATAAATAAAATTTTCGATTTTTTTCCACCCAGAATCTTTAACGTCAATGAACGGCGTTTAGTTTTCAATTATAGCAAGCAGCAATTAAAAAGTTTTAAACAGAAATACGTTATCAGTGCATTACAAAACAAGAAAGTTGGTTCAAATACGATTCAAGTGTTCAATCACATACTCGACAGATCATCGGGTTTGAGGTTGTACTTGCTGCCACTCGTACGGCCGTGTAAACTCTTCGAACTACTACGAATCCAAGTCGCTCGGTTTTCCGGACTTCCCGCCGGTAATTGGACTGAAGTATTACGCGATCGGCCTGGCACAGACTCCAACAGGTCTTGGCAACCGATCAATCTCACTTCCAGCTTTCCTGAGAAGAACATGAACTTGTTAAACGGAAGTTGTTCGAGTTGCTGCCATTATAGAGAAGCGGGCAATATCAAAGTCGACCAGACGGATTAACGAGTTGAAAGGGCTAAGAGACGAACAGCGCTGTACCGGTTAATTCGGCAGGTTTCGTCATGATATCGATTTGATTGAGCAAAGCTGCTGTTCCATTCTTTCCCGCTTTGCCGCGTTTGTGTTGTTGGGACGCAGACGACAAGGTCAAGTTCAGTTCTTGGGCGAATTCTGTTTTCGGACGCAGCTCGCTCGGCAATTCGCTGGTGCGATAATCAAGCGCCAGCTTCAGCAAGTCGATCTTGTGTAAGGAATCTTGAAGTTTTTCCTGGACCTAGATTTAATAAATAAAGCACGACGGCTGGTAAAAAAACAAACAAAAATAGCCGAGCCTAGTTGAAAGCTTAATGACGGTAATAAACGCGACTTTGCGAAAGAAAAACTAATAACGGAAAAACGATTGCATGAGCTTTTACGAGTACAGATTTCAGACAACAGAACAAACAAGTTGAAGCTAAAAACAAAGTCTCTCACTTCCACAAATTTATACAAGTACGGTCAAAACAGTAAATTTCAGACCATAGATACAAGTCTAAAAAACACCAGAAATAAATAAACATAAAAATTTACTCGCTTTCTTAATTAAGACAGGTAAATTAATTCTAAACCTACTGTTATGTGCAGTATTCTCACAGTAAGTTAACAGCCAATTAAAATTCAGAAAGTTACATTGAACTACGGCGAACGGCGTGAATATAAGCGGAATTCAAATCTAATATGAAATCTAAACACATACCTCTTGAAGGCGTTTTTTGTCTTTGCCAGCAGCACTGAGCGTCTTGACAACATTTTTTGAGCCCTCAGCAATAGCAGCTTCAATTTTTAAATGATGTCTTATGACAGCTAATCTAAGTGACAATTTGTCGTTTCCAACTTCGGTGCCGTCTGAAAGTTTATGGAGTCCCTTAAATTTAACTTGTAACGTATGACAATATTAGAATTTATGAAAGAATAAAAAATTAATATTATTAGCTTAATGTAAAAGGTTAGAGTGGGCATAATATGTAATAGGTATAAACAAACGTTCAAGGTACAGCAAAGATTAAAAGTACAGAAAGTATAAAATAATTGTTTTAGAAATCGTTCTTAACTTTCCTTTGCTTCAGTAAATTTTTTCTTTTGCTGGTATAGATACAAGCCCATCAAATTTCGATTTACAATTCGCTGATTGAGCAGTTTAATCAATGGTGTCACCATTTTATATCACGAACGCAACGAAATATGACGCGACCGCTGTTTTTGTTTAAGGCAAAGTAAAATAACCTTATAAGAGAACGTATCACATTTTAAACCGGGCTTGTTACCTGACGAGGCACTATGGTCACCGGACGGCCGAGAATTGTTTTGTGCCTGGTTTTTTAGTTGCAAAATTTGCATCCTTATTACTTCGATCTTGGTTTTACTTTCACTGAGCATTTGCTCGGCGGCAGAAATCAGCTTTCGATCCTGTTACAAATGCAGAAATTCCATTTTTTCAACAGCGATTCGAGAAATAAGTGAAGCAAATACCAACCTTGCTGAGGCCGGAGGTGTATGTTTTGATCATATTCTCAGCACCTTGTTTCACTTTCATTTCGATATTTAATTGTTTTTCTAGCCCTGCTATTCGCATGTCAACAGGTGCATTACTGCCATCTGTCATTTGCACAGAGGCCGAGTCTGAAAAGCGATTAAAACATGAAAGACTATGGTCACTTTTATGTACTGTATAAATAAAAAGAATTTTTGACAAATAGCACATATTGAAACTAAAATTACTCTAAACAATTTGATTATATCATTACGAAAATAAAGGAAATAAAAACATCGATATACGAAAGTAATAGACATTTTACAATTCAACACTATGCTACAATTAAACATTTAATGTACTGTATAGATAAAAACGAAAAAAGATTTACAACCAAAAATTATGACTTTTGCTTTAGCCAATTTATACAGGGATGCGCAATAAAGAAACGTGTTTTAAAAAGCGCAAAAATACAACTAGGAGAGGATTAATAAATAAACTATACTGATTTTTTAAACCAAATACAGTACAAAATACAAAGCACTAAATATTCTCGTCAATAATCATAAGAAATATTTAATATTTTAACGAAAAAGAGAAAAGAAATTAAAGAAAGCAAGACGGCATAAGATTGAGATATTTTATTTATGATTGCAAATCTATAATCGACCGAAAACAACAGGTAAACACAAGCTATTACCTCCTGAACCTTTAACCCGATCCGTAAAACCATCACTAGTAAAGCGTGTGATTTGAGCAGCATTTAACTCTTGTAATTCTTGATGGAGATCATCAAGTTGACGATTCGAAATACGAAGCATGTTTTCAAGTGATGCCAACTGTTTTTTCTCACTGGTTGCCTGATGACATGTAATTTGAGATATAAAACGAGAATTTTGAATCATAACTAAATTCTTAATATGAGAACACCTGGTATATTAGATGAATATAAAGATTACAGAATAGCCTAGGAAAAAATTGTATGATATTCAGACAAAATGAAATAATCAAAAAAGGTAAAAAATTTCCAAAAATAGTAAAACAGGGAAAAACTCAGCAATTAGGCTATAAATAGAAATAATCAACATAATCTACTCTTGCAGAAACTTGAAATAACAGTTTGTTTACATAATCAGAACTTCCAATTCTTCCATAGAATTTTTAAAAATTGAAGCACTAAACAATTCCAGTTGAAAATTCTTTAAATCTATTTCAAAAATTATGGACCAACGCCATCTTAAGGCTTAATTGTAACTTATTATTGATTACCATAACCAATTGCAGTTGACAAACAATTGCTAATCCCAATAATATACTTCACTTTGTCTTATGATACATTAAAAGATAATTTGCATCATAGTGCTAATATTGAATGATGAAAAGATGTGGAGAATGATGATACGCTGTGGCCACCCCTGACTAATGGGAAAGGCCGAAAGGAGAAGAAGAAGAAGAAGAAGAAGAACAAGAAGAAGAAGAAGAAGATAGTGCCAATATTGAATACTGATACTTGTACTAGAAAGAGGTGACAAACATGTGGCCTGCAAGTCGGTTTGAGAAAATCAAACTGATTTTCTTATAAGTTTCTTAGATTTCAGCATATCAAAAGCAAGCAGTTGGAGCTTGATATCTTTTCTTATCCCCTTCAATGTTACACCCACTTCTGCACCCCCTGAGTTCCAACTCAAACTCATAAAATTACAGAGTGATGACACACTGAAGGTGATGTATCTGAAAAGTCATTGCTTGAATTCTATCGTGTTTATGTATCAAAGGAAGAGTTTCCAAACTGAAGAGTTTACGTCCTCAAATGATCAACAGTTTTTGGAAGCATGTACCTCTGCAAACGATTTTTTTCTAAATTGAACATCACAAAAAGTCGTTACAGATCAAGACTGACAAACGAAAATCTTAGTATGCATTTGATATTTAATATTCTAAGCAGGGCGCCATGAATGTTCAGAGTCCCTGGAAAAAGGCCACAAACTATAAAAGGCTGAGGATCACAGTACTAAAGTTTTTATTAAAATTGCATAGCCTGCTTACTCAGCTGGAACTAACAAAGCAGCCTATGAAGGCCAATAAGTTTGACATCCCTGTATTAGAACATGGGTTGGCAACCTTTTCTTAGTCCCGTACCAAACAGAAGTAAGGTATCAGAAAAGCATACTACTTTTTTTACTAGCTATTCTAACTTTTTTGACTGCTCTAAAGTTTTTAAGACTTGCAAATTAATAAAATTTTATTTTGATTATCTTTAGCAATTTAAATGCCAATGTCCTCCAGCTGTTAAAGTCAGGAAAAGCTCTGAACTCCAACTTTCCATGCCCAGAGCTATACTCCATGCCAGCTCTGCTTTGATGTCCTGGTTAAACAAGTTCCTGTCTTCTTGCATGAACCAACTCAAGCTTCCTGAAATTTGGAGGAGAGCATTAGTGGTTGCTATACCAAAGCTGAATAAGCCGTTAACGGACCCAAAGAGCTATAGACCTATCTCTTTGCTTTGTGTCCTCTTCAAGATCTTGGAAAGAATTACCTATGTTGAACCAATTTTTGAACCACTGCTACTGAGAGAGCAAGCTGGATTTGGGTGTAAAAGGTCACCCATAGATCAAGTCACTCTTCTAACTCAAGAAATAGATGATAACTTTTCAGCGAAAAAAAAGGCCGGCGCTATGTTTGTAAATCTCACAGCAGCCTATGATACTTCATGGTCTGCACCCTCACTTGCAGGATACTTCATCTTCTTCTGGACAGGCACATAGCCTCATTGATTATGGAACTTGTTCATAATCAAAGTTTTACCATCACCATTGGTACAGGAAAACAAAGCAGATCACAACACCTTAAGAATGGCAACCCACAAGGATCAGTCCTGGCTCCCCTCTTGTTTAATATCTATACATATGATGTGCCAGTGACAGTTGGCAGAAAATTTGCTTATGCTGATGACTGGCCATCTTGCACTATGCAAGTAACTGGCAGGCATTAGAGGGGACTCTTACTCAGGACATGGCAACCTTATCCTCCTACCTGATAGAAGCTCAAGCTCAGTATAACCAAGACTGGGTCAGCATCCTTCCATCTTTACAACAAGGAGGCACAACATGAGCTTAGCATTTTTGTCAATGGATAGGCCTACAGTTTTGTGCTACACCTACTTATTTTAGCATAAAGCTGGATAGGGCACTCACACTTTACCAACACTTAGAGTCTCCGCACAAGAAGTTAACATCTTGCATTGGACTTCTAAAGTGATTAGCTGGGTCAAGCTGGTATGCAGATGCCACAGTACTCCACACAGCCACTGTTGCCTTGATTCATTCCACTGCTGAATACTGTTTGGTATCGCAGTGCCCATACTCTCCTTATCAACAAGGCCATTAACGATGCCTTGCACATTATGATCAGATGCTTACATGCCAAGCCAACAGACAATCTTTTTATCTTATCAGGCATTCAACCAACTGAGCTTTGCCACCAAAAAGTTGAACTGTCTCTTACTTGTCATGCTCAGGAGCCAGAACATATCCTATATGGAAAGTTCCTGTCTCCACTTGGTGGACAACTGTAGAAACTTCAATCAAGATACCGATTTGTGCCTGCTGCACTGGAACTGTTGAACAACCTTACCCAGTCAGGCACCAGTGTAGCACAATTGATGGAATATAAATGGAGCATGAAATAGCCAAAAAATGTCTTTAGACTCCATACATTTATTAAAGATATTAGCCCAATGCTTCTGGGATTTAGCTTTTCCAGATCTGCATGGGTCAGGCTTAACTGCCTCCATACCAGCACTGGTTCATTTCATTCAGAAACTCAAAAATAGGGTATGGCTTCTTCAGCAGCCTGAAAGTGTGGTGCAAAGAAGAAGACAGTTGAGCACATAACATCTTGCCCCATTTATTACCATCCATATGGAGCCTGTGCTGTCAAATATCAGCAAGAACCTGGCAACCTGGCTGATGAAACATGTCCAACCATTTAGTGAACCATCCAGCCTGTCCATCTCCCCCAAACGAAGAAGCAGTTTAAAATTTTACTATCAGCTCAACATTAAATCAACATAAATGGAAACAAATTAAAATCGATATTATAATGTAACGAACAATATCTCTAACAATTTACAGATATGTACGATTACATGAAAGTCTATACAAAGCAAACAAAATAATTTTATTCAAAATGGCTCCAATTGCTTTTGATTACTGCCTGCAATCTCCGGCAAACATCCTCTGCAGAGGCATGCAGCTGTTCTTGTGGAATTTCTTGCCATGCTCGCAGTAGAGACTGTTTTAAATCATCCACACTGTAGTGAATTTTTTTACAGGCCTCGGCTTTGAGGATGGACCACACTGAAAAGTCCATGGGATTCAGATACTGTCATTTCTTCAATTATGAGCGAATTTAACTGTAAAGATCTTCTCATCTGACCAAACAATCGCACCCACTGTGCCAGACCTGAATTCCTTCAGAAAAACTTTGCTTTTCTCCAATCTTTTTTGCTTTACAGCTGCTGACAGAGTTTGTCTCTTTTGGAGGGTGAAAGACGACATTTTCAGGTCTTTGTGGACAAGTCGTCTCATGGTTCTGGGACTCATGTCAATAGACTTTGCCATTTGTCACATGGATCTTCTCAGATTTCTCCTAATCCTCTCTCAAATCCACTTAATCATTGATTTAGACTGGTGCGTGGTTTACCACTTCGTTTGGATGTGTGGTCTACCACTTCTTGGACAATCAGATAAATCCCCTCTTTCATTGAAATGTGTCAATGTCTTCCAGACAGTGGATCTTGCAATTGAAAGTGTCTTTGCAATAGCGGAATCTGACTTTCTGGCATGATGTAATGCAACTATAGCTTCTCTCTTGTCTGACATTTTCGAATCGTTTTAAAATTTAGAAAAAAATTATTTGATACTGTGATAGAGTGATGTCTTAGTTATAATAAAACATATTTCCTACTTATGAACTATTCTATAGTAACAAAATAATTTAATTAAAAAAATTGTTTCCAAACTTATGCCCCACCCTGTATAAAACATACCAAAAGATATTTAAATTATAATATACCTTAAGCATGTTTTCTATTCCCTCTTTTACTCGAAATTCTTTTCTAATTTCTTTTTTGATTTCATCTTTAACCTCTTCTAAACGATTTTGAATTCGTGGATCTTCAACATCCAAAGTTTCAACATCAGACATGATGTTCAAATGTATACAAGTTGGTTCCCAATAAAGTTTTATACTTTTTATTTTAATATAAACACAAGTCTGCCAAATAAAAAAAAATGTTTGCATTTAGTAGTTGTTTCTAAAATGAAAAACCATTGCTTGCTTGTTCATAATAGAGAGGGTAGAGATAGATAAATAATTTATTTTATTAATATGTATAAAATAACACAAATAATTATATCAATAAGCAACAAATTTAGCATATAATGGTAGGCAGCATTGAAGAAAATGTGTTATCAAGTCAGATGTTCCCAAACCTAACAATCAATAAAGAGAATATAAAGATAATCATCATATGCAATAAAATAAAAATATATAAGAAATTCAAACAAACATTTAAACAAATAGGTGAGAATAATGTTGAAGCAACATTAATATTTAAAGACAAGATTAACTTTTAAATGATTTTTTAAAGGGAAACCCAATACTTGCCTTTAATCCTGTGATGAATACTTTTCCAAAGTTCTACACCTCTATAAAAAAGTAATAGTAGGCCAAACAATATTGTAACAGTAAGTAAAAATTAGATTGATTTTTTAATTAGTCTTGTTTTATGCAAATAAATTTTATTCATTTTTTAGAGAAATTTAAAACACAAGATTTATTTATTTATTATTTTGCAGTCAATGTATTTACATAAATATTTATTATCAATGTATTTACATAAATATTTACATACATAATTTACATAAGCGTTCCTGCACTGCACATTTTTTTTTTTTTTTTTATTTATTTATTTTTTATTTTTTTTGTCATTTTTTTGTGTCTTTTTTGTCTTTATAAATAATAATATTTAGTTTGAATTAGGTAAAGCAGCCGTGCTTCTTATTTTTTCTCTTTCTTACCCCCTCTCTATACTTTCTGCATGTTTAACGTTCGTCGTTGTGTTGCGTTTCCTTTTCATGCTTTGCTTAATGTACATTGCATATACTTAAATATTGTTACTAAGCGTGAATAAAATATCATCATCATCATCGATGCATAAATTTTCCCATTTTGAGTTTCTAAATATTGGATACTTTTAATGTATTTAATGATTTGAACAACATTGTAACAGGTGTACATCTTGAATTATTAGTTATAATCCTCAAAATACAATTTAGTTGAATTTCAACTTTCTGTAGCAATGAATTAGCTGTGCCTCATGTTACTACCATATTGAATACAAGTATAAATAATAGTACAATAAAGCAAGCAGAAGATTTCCTTGGAAACATATCTACACACTCTAGAAAACAAACCTGAGCATCTGGCGATCTAAAGATTTAAATAATTCACATGCTCTGACCAACTTAATTTACTACCAATAAAAAACTTTTAAATACTTGATAGAATTTACTCTTTGAATAAGAATATTGTTTATATTTAACTTAAATTCAGAGTCACAAGTTTTGTTGGACTGTTTATTGAAAATAATATAGCTGGTTTTGAGCAATTTAGAGACAATTTTTTTTTCAAAGCCATAATTCAATTGCATTTAATTCATTGTTTACTCAATTTTTCAATGAATTTATAGTAGAATCAGATAAACTCATTGCAGTATCATCCACATATAATGATGAATCAAAATTGGAAAGGAGAAACAAGTCATTAATATATAAAAGAAAAAATAAAGGACCAAGACCAGATCCTTGTGGGACTTCCATAGTTATTTTTTCACTTCTAGAATAATTTTCAAGAACATTAGTACATTGGTTACAATTGCTTAAATAACTTTCAAACAAATTTAAACCTGTGCCCGAAGAGGTTTGCTGCAGATCTTCTCAAATTAAAAAATCTAATGATGATTTTTCCTGCTTTAATAACTTTTTAGCTACTTTTAAAATGTTTTGGCAACACTCCTGTGGTGTTCAATGATTTGAATTTTATAGTGAAACAACTGTGTGTCAGTTGGCTTTGTTTAACTAAATAATTTTTTTAATCAAATGATAAATATTTAATATGACTAGGTTTGGGCAATGTCATGTTAGGTTAAGGTTAAGATCCGATTAACAATCTATCTAAAGCTGACCAGGAAGCATATTATCGATTGCTTTACCATTTCCATACACAGGACTACTTTTATCCAATCAAAGACAAGATTTTTTAAAACTTTGCTCAAAAAAAGGAAAAGTTTTTCAAAGCTGCTCTTCAAGAGCAAATGTGCAAAATTTATATATATATATATATATATAACCGAATTGTCTCAAAATGCTGGTATAGTGCTCGATAACCAGGTTAGAGCAATTTATTTAAATTAAAAACACTACAACAAAAAGATTGAAACCACGACAGCCTGTTTCATCTTGTAGAATCGTCAGGTGGTTACTTATTCAAATAGAATGGTCTCTAAGTTTTGACTAAGTTTTCTGTTTGAATAAGTAACCACCTGACGATTCTACAAGATGAAACAGGCTGTCGTGGTTTCAATCTTTTTGTTGTACTGTTTTTAATTTAAATATATATAATGTTATAGATTCTTTTAATATTTTAATAAGAAGATTTTAAAACGAAATTCGAAAAGCATAATGGCACTTTAGCAAATTTTTATTTGCATTAAATGCAATTTTAATTAAAACTTTATTAAATCCAATGAGATAGTTACTTACATATTTTAATTTTTCAAGTAAAAAAGAAACTAAACCAAGTTAAAGAAGCAAGACAAATACAAGCAAGCTAGTTAGAAGGTAAAAAACATGTTATTTCTTCATACTACAATTAGAGTGCAATTATAGAAAATTTCATGCAGAAATTCCCACAATGTTTGCAGTGGTATAATGGCTAATTGTTTTGTTAGATTAAAAATTTATTTATCAGCCATTACATTTTTTTATTTACATAATGTTATAGCCAAGTCTGAAAGAGCTATTTACTATTTGCAAGTTGTCAAGCAATTGACAGTTAATTGTTTAATAGCTTGCTGTAGTTTGGCTACTGATCAATCTTGCTAGTCAGCCAACACAAACAAAATTTTCATGCTCACCCGATCAGGTAATTAAAGAAGTGACACTATATGCTTGTGGAGACCAAAGGAAAGTTAATGCTGTTTCTGGAGATGTCTATAAACTATCTACATAGTTAGATCTCCATAATCCAACAAATTTTGTTTCATTCAATAGTGTCAGTTTATTGAGATTGACAAATATTAGCTTTTTATTGCAGGACACAATTCACTTCACTGTAAAGCTAGAATAAAAGTAAATTTTTAACACACTACAGCAGTGATTCTTAAACCTTTTTATTGTTTGCAACAACCCTAACCCTAACGATAACATTTTCAAAAAAAAAAAAAAAACAATTTCACCTATTTTATCCTTTATAATCATTTAGTGAATACTCATCCTATTTCAATAAATACAGGGTGCTCCAAAAAAGATGTAACTACTTTTATATGCTGTAATAAATCTGTTGGGGCAAGCATGGACTTTTCCTTTTCAGGTTACATAATCAACTAAATTGGATTTGTTAACATGTCTGTGCTTTTTTAGTTTTTCAAATTGTACGAGGGTCAGTCAAAAAGCAATGAGCCCTGTTAACTTTAACCGCTTTAACCTTCATATTTTTTCTAGAAATTTTAAGGGTGTTTAGTAAATTTACTGCTTAAAGATAAATTGTAAAAAAAAATTGTTTCAACGTGTCCACTTTTGGTATTGTGTTTTGGAAATGACGTCATCACTGGATGTCCGTCAGAAGCAGAGAGCTGTGATTGAATTTCTTGTTTCGGAAGGGGAGCCACCAAAACAAATTTTCGAAAGATTGGTAAATGTTTATGGAGATGCTTCATTAGCCTACAGCACTGTGAAAAAGTGGGTATCCAGGATTAAACACGAAGAAGATGATCCAAGTTTGAGTAGCCTCCAGGACAGACCAAGAAGTGGAAGACCATCTTCTGCAGTCAATCCTGGAAACAATGATAAGGTTGAGAAATTGATTAGAGATGATCGCAGAATCACTATTGATGACATTGCTGAACGAGTTGGAGTTAGCCATGGAAGTGCTGTGAATATTGTTAATGAGCTAGGCTTTGCAAAGGTTTGCGCCAGATGGGTTCCGAGGCAACTTTTGGATTTTCACAAGCAAGCCCGTTTTGAAGCTTGTTCAGAGCTTATTGAGTGTCACAGAAGTGACAAAACTTTTCTCAGCCGTATAGTGACAGGAGATGAAACCTGGGTTCATCACTATGAACCTCAGTCAAAAAGATCATCCATGGAATGGCGTCACCCCACGTCCCCAAGAGCCAAGAAATTTAAAAGTCAACGTTCAGCTGGAAAAATTATGGCGACTGTGTTTTGGGACATTGAAGGAGTGATATTGGTAGATTTTATGCCTAAAGGTACTACCATCAACTCAGATGCTTACACTGACACTTTACGCAAACTGAAAGCAAAACTGAGAAGAGTACGACCTCACCTGGACATGTCTAAGGTCTTGCTGCAACACGATAACGCCAAGCCCCATACCAGTCTCAAAACTCGTGAAGTGATTGCTTCTTTTGGATGGACGACGGTAACCCATCCCCCATACTCACCCGACCTGGCACCATCTGACTATCATCTTTTTGGACCATTGAAAGAAGGAGTTAGGGGGCAGCACTTCACTAGTGATCAAGAAGTCAAGCACGCTGTAAGAAACTGGTTAAAAATGCAGCCTGCTGACTTTTACAAGGCTGGCATAGTGTCCCTTGTTCATCGATGGACAGTTGGAATTGAAAAGTGCGGAGATTACATTGAAAAGTAGAACTGAGATCTCCTATCCCTGGGCTTTCTTTTGATGTATGACTTTTGATTTTATTGCAACAAATATGGCCAGGAGAGACTTGGGCTCATTATTTTTTGACTGACCCTCGTATATAAGTATTATATTATTGTACGCAAAATGTACATGGTAGAGCAAAAGTTAAAAATTGTCCAACTCTGGTATGACACCAAGTCACCAGCTGAAGTCTGCCATTGGTTTAACACACACCAGGGTTACAATTTTAATTCTAAGTGTGCAGCACTTACAAATTTGAAGATATATAGAATTATGCAACATTTTGAAAAGGAGAAAACCTTGAATCACATCCACATGGGAAGAAGTAGCCAGCAATCGATCATCACTCTTGAGAAGTGAGAGCAAGTCCATGAGTCGGTGGTTAAGAATCCAAAAAAATCTTACCAAATCCGCACTCAAGAGGTGGCTCTGTCTCCAACTACACTTTTGAGAGTAATGAGGAAGGACCTGAACCAGTTCCCATTTAAAATTTCAACTCATCTTGCAAAAGGAGCAACAGAAACAGGACAAAGAGAAAAGAATCAAGATGTGCAACTGGCTTAATGAAAAGCTTGAGCAAACTCCCAGCTGGTTCAATCACATTTGGTTTATTGATGAAGCACACTTTCATCTTAATGGGGCTGTTAATAGTCACAACAGTGCGTTTTGAGAAGCCAGAAGAAATAAGTGAGAAGTGCCTCAAAGGTTCAAAGCTCACTGCAATTGTGGCATTCAATGCAAAGCATGATCTGCTGAAATTTTACTAGTTCAAGGAAAATGGGATCAATGTTACCATCAACAATGAGCGTTATATTGCCATTCTTGACCAGTTTCACGGTGACCCGACTAAGAAGCTAACTAAAGGACAGTTGAGGCTTACTTGGTTCATGCAGGATGGTGCAAGACCTCATACAGCCCACATGTCATTGGATCATGTCAAGGGACTCTTCCAGAATCGTCTCATCAGCCTCAACACAGATCATGAGTGGGCCCCCACAGCCCTGACTTAAATCTACTTAATTTCTGGTTTTGGGGAGCAGCAAAGGGGAAAGTCTATGCCAACAGACCTCACACACTGGCTGATCTAAAGCATAATGTGGCTGCTAAAACATGGAAAAAAGTCAGCCAGAATTTTTGCATTTGCATGAAAGCATGTTTCAACAGAAATTGGTCTCATATAGAGCATGTGGACTACAAGAAGTTTGTTTGACCTTCAGATATAATCCAACCTTTTTAATTTTATGTATCTTGTATATTAAGCTTGCTATTCAAAGTCTGTCCAAATAAAGACTAATCAAAGTAGTTACATCTTTTTTGGAGCACCCTGTGAACACCTGACAATCATAAAGAATGAAACAGATTGTTGTGTTTTTTTAAAAGTATATATAAATAAAGATTTTATTAATGCTTTAAATTTTTATGTCTAGTTTACTGTTTACAGTTACTAACCAATTAATATTGCAGGCTTGGAAGATTTCTTTTAGTCATATGAAATCAAAGATATGATCAAAAAAGATATGAAGTCAGTTCAACAAATAATGAATGAGAATCAAGTTTTGTGAGCATTTTGCAAAAAAGATCAAATGAACTTATTGCAACATCTATTATATTTATTTCAATTTTCAACACCACACTGTATTAGTCAAAACCACAACATTCTGTTTCATCTTATTAAATTGTCCAATGGTTACTTTTTCAAATAGAATTTAATTTTTGAAATAGAATTTGAACAAGTAACCACTTGATGATTCAATAAGATGAAACAGACTGTTGTGGTTTTGACTAATAAAGTGTAATGTTAAAATAAATAGAATATACTTGCTCTAACCGTGTGTTATTGAGCACTGCACTGGCAAGATGAAACATTACTGGATTATTGCAATATATAAATATCTAGAGAACTATACATTTTTAAATTGCATCATGTTTTTTAATGATATAAGTAACAAATTAAAAAATAAAAAAATGCACAACATACATGATTTATATACTTGTACTTATTTATAAAAACACAAAATTAGATCTTGTCTTAACATATTTTAAAATCATCCAAGAGTCGTATTTACATAAAATGAAAGTCTTTGATGATTCTAAAAAGGTTTCTTTAAAATTTACAGGTCAGCATGGTTGACATGGTCAGCATAGTTAATGTGGGCAGCTGGGTTGGCAAGGTTGACTTGGTTAGTTGTGTAAAATAATTATTTATTGTGAAACCAGTTGTATTTGTAATGTAAATAAGTATTAATCATTTAGTTTTTAGAAGTTGGTGAGGTTGGCTATATGAGATATATAAATTTTGTTGAAATTGACTGTATTTGTAATGTAAATAAATATAAAAAGCATAAACATTCTGCAAGGTTTGCATGAACAAGGTTGGCAAAATTGAATGCTTTGATATGTGGGGACTAAGCTAGGTTGGTTAAATTAACTAGTTTAGCAAAGCTTACTAAGTTGATAAGTTTTATCAAAACTGAAAAAATTTATTATTTCTGCTTTCTATATTTACATTAGGCTTACAAATACAGTCAGTTTCAACAAAATTTAACCATCCCAAGTTAACCTTACCAACAATGTCAACAGTGTCAACAATGCCAACTATGCCAACCTGTTTTAAAGATACCATTTTAAAATGGGATAAAACAGGATGTTAAATTGCTTTTTATATGAAATGTTTTATAAATCAAATTAAGACCTTTTCATATAAGTATTATATCATTGTAAAAAAAGCTAAATTTTATTAAAATGTCAAAAGATGGGTTTGAATTAAAAACTATTAAAAGTTAGTTTTACTTTCAACTTGTAACAAATTCTAAAGTTATAAATTATAAAATGTTTGTTGTTGCTGCATATTACTTACAGACTAAAAAATAAAAAATTAAAAATTAAAAAACTTTTCATCAAAAATAACCAATATTGCTGTTATTGGGCATTCACTGATCTGTTAAAAAATGAATTAAAAGCAAAAAAGCTAAAAGCAAGTGTTGTTGTTAATACCTTTATATTTTTTTCAAGCACTAAACTTAATCAGAGTAGAAAGCATTATCTGGGACATCACTAATTTAAGAAATGTAGGAACATAAGAAATGAGGAAAAACAACACTAATTTAAAAAATGTAGGAAATGTCGGAAATGTAAGAAATAGTAAAAAAATTGTTCTTTTTGGAAAAAGTAAAGACACCAAGTTTATTCCAAATAAGAACAAGTTATTTCAATTTTAGGAAATAAAAGTAACTGTTGGAAATAACAAAAGCACTTGACACAAACTGCAGAAAATGATGTTAGAAAGAGTGAAATTATTTTCTACAGTACAAATAACTTGTTTCTATACAATTTAAGCATTTTTAACTATATCTTTAAGTACTTTTACTATTTCCGACAATTTTCTATATTTCTTACAATTCAAATAACTTGTTCCTAAAATAATTAAACATTTTTAACTAAAGTGTTTAGTACTTTTGCTATTTCTGATATTTATTTTTATTTCCTACTGTTCAAAAACTTGTTCCTACACAATTTAAGCAATTTCAACTAAAATTTTATGTACTTTTGTTATTTCCAATGGTTTTCTTTTTTTCTTACAGTTTAAATAACTTGTTCTAATATAATTTAAGCATTTTCGATTAAAGCTTTAAGTAATTGCACTATTTTCAACATTCATTTTTATTTCCTAGACTTTAAATAACTTGTTCCTACACAATTTATGCATTTTCAAACTAGAGCTAAACTTTTTTGCTATTACCGACATTTATTTTCATTTCTTACAGCTCAAACAACTTGTTCCTACACAATTTAAGCATTTTCTACAAGCACTTCAAGCTTTTTTGCAATTTCTAACATTTACTTTTATTTCCAACAGTTCAAAAACTTGTTCCTAAATAATTTAAGCATTTTAATTAATGTTTAAAGTACTTTTGATATTTCCAACATTTTTTTTATTTTTTACAAATGATGTATCTTGTTCTTATTTTAAATATACTTGGTGTCTCTACTTTTTTCATACAGACTATAGTTTATTTTGTTATTTCCTACATTCCTCAGATTAGTATTTAGATATTTCCTTGTTTCTGACATTTCCTTATTTCCTTAAATTAGTATTGTTATTGCTCATTTCCTACATTCCTAAACTCTTTAAATTAGTTATGCCCATTATCTGGCATCAGAAATATACTGTTAGTTCTTTTAAAACTTAAAATTTGGAAATATCACAAAAATTTAAAATAAAATATATCACTGAATCACAAAAAACTTATAAGATATTTTAAGATCTTATGGAATATTTACTGAATTACGTTTTAAACTGGATACAAACTTTTATTTATAATAGAAAACAATGTGTTTCTATTAATATGTTTTATTTCCATATTTACCCATCAGTAAAGATGTTCCTCAAGGCAGTGTGTTTGGCCCTATTTTGTTTATTGTTTATATTAACCATTTAATAAAATTCTATCATCCCCAACACTCCAATAGTGGCATCTATCTTTGTGCTAATGATTCCACTGACTTACAAACTGGTTTTGATAGCATTCAGTCTGGCATAAACGATCTCCAACTTCAACTTGCTCCTGAAAAATGTAAACATCTATCTATTTATCAAAACCATGATACTGAAAACACATATGTATTACCGTATGTAACATAAATATTTCTATGTGTTCAACTGTTTATAACTTAGGCATTTATATTTCTAGTGATCTCAAATGGCAAAGTCATATTTCTAGTATCACTGTTAAAGCCTCAGCCAGAGATTATTAAATCCTACACTCTTTCAGTTGTAATAATGTGAGGGTATTGTTTAAAGCATATACTACTTACGTTAGACCTATTTTGAAGTATAATAGTGTGATCTGGCCTCCTTATCTAAAGAAAGATATTATTAAAATTGAACCTATACAAAAGCAGTTTACTAGAATGATTTGTAAGTTCTGTAATTTACGTCTCTTTCTTACTCAATTTGATATAATGCTTTGTTTAAAATGTAATATATTATGACTGCTATTGATCAAAAAACTAGTTTTTAAAAAAATGAGGACAAAGTGAGCTAATGATGATGTGCTACCAGTACAATTAAAGGTTTATAATTTTTCCAATAGTTTTTAAAAGTTTAGACTAATGAAAACAGCAGCAGTACACTAAATTCACAAAAATTTTCCAATGGGCGATTTTTTTTAGGAAAGAACACCAACAACTTGCACACGGATTTAAATATTGTATTTCCGGTATTTCAGTCATAGATATCCTATATAACTCCTAGATTGCGCATTCCCGTAAAAAAATTGAAGCCAATTGAACATATCGTAAGACTCCCCGCGGTTACATTAGCTTGAATGGAAATTATATGTACTTTGTCACTAAAATCGATTTTTTGACCAATTAAAACGTTTTTCTTTTGGCGTATGTAATGGATATAAAAATTAGAATTAATGAGCTATAAAAAACGCCAGAAATAACTGACTTTAACACACAAAAAATTAATTTAGAGTTTAGACTAAGAAATAAGTAAAAATTACGGTTTAATTTTTATACTTTTATTGCTACTTCAAGGAACAATGAAAACTTTTTTAATATAAATTTAGACTA
This sequence comes from Diplosoma virens, assembly GCA_963680785.1. Classification (NCBI taxonomy): domain Eukaryota; kingdom Metazoa; phylum Chordata; class Ascidiacea; order Aplousobranchia; family Didemnidae; genus Diplosoma; species Diplosoma virens. The sequence goes on from OY796891.1 coordinate 35,003,949, forward strand.
AGAAATAAATGAAAAGTAGAGCTTGTGAACATTAATTTAGGCATTTACAAGCAGTATATTAAAGATTTAAAAATTATTTTTGGCATTTACATAGACTGTTATCAAATTTGATCAGCCAAGTTCTTTCATTTTTTAGAATTTTTATTGATGGATAATTTTAAAAATTCAATAAAATAGTGTTATTAAATGTTCAAGGTATCATTGTTTGAAATTAATATTTTTTAAACGTTTTTTTGATATGCATTTTAAATTTTTTGATTAAATAGTATATACATGAAAATTTTTAAGTCAGAGGTGACAAGGAGATGGTTCAATTTTTTTTTAGTTCAATTTATTTGTTTTATGCTTCAAAACGAAGAATGCACCAATATATGTGATAAAAAATTTTTTCGAAAGCACAGGAAGGCAGTGAAATGACCATACGGTCTTCTAGTCAACTGCCTATCTTTAAATAGTGGGACCAAAAAAAAAAATTTTTTTTCAGAAAAATTACAACAATACACTTAAAAAACACAATACATTTAGAAAAACAATAAAGAATTAATGACATTATTAGTTTTTATTAAATAACTTTCCATGTGCCAGCTGATTTCATCAAATTGTTATGGCATCTTTTCTAATATTGACTAGTTAAAAAAAGCTTAAATTTGTTCCTAAATTGACTATAAGAAAGTGACTTTAATTCGAAGGGTACTTCTTGTCATATTTTAGGTCCAATGTAAGAAAATGTCTTTTTACCTAATTCTGTTCTCTTTCTAGGTTGAAAATAATTTTGTTTCACTGCCAATCTTGTTTTATAATGATGATTTTGGGTTATACATATAATAGTTTGGTACTCATTCTTTGCTGAACTTTTATTAAAGCAAAACATTGTTTTTGCAATTTCAAATTTAACAATACTTTTTAGTTTTAAAAAATTCAATTTTTGAAAAAGGGGATTTGTATGTGACAAAAAAGGACAATTCGTAATAATTCTAATTATGCGTTTGTATATTCTTACCAGTGGATCCAGGGCAGTAGTCAAAGCCAGTCCCCACATTGAGACACAATTTATTGAAGATAAGAATAAATTAAAGCATAATATACCGTTTTAGTGTTGTAGTGTCAACATAGTTCCTCAGTTTGAGCAGTGCCCAGGAACTACTGGAGTAAACATGCTGTATATGAGACTTCCAAGAAAGCTTATCATTAAAGATTACACCCAAATATTTTATTTCATTTACTTGTTCTATATTTGTCTTTCCTATTCTAATATCAAAGTGCCTGGCTGATCTTTGTTTGATTAATACCAAAAATTTTGTTTTATTAGTATTTAATGGCAATTTGTTTATTTTCAAACATTGTCAAAAATTTTAATTTTTTTTAAATGACTAGCATTTACTATTTTATTTTTCGGTTGATTTTGGCTCAAAAATTGATTTCAAAAAAAACTCAAAAAAAAAACGAAATTCAGAAACGCGGATGCCAAGTCTGGCAAGGTTGTCCAAGAGATTCCGCGCAGCTGGCACAAACGGGCGTCTGGATCTTAGTCTCATTTGGCCAGTATCTGAGGACCCACTTAATAGACCATGCAAGATATGATCGGGGTCCAGAGATCCACGGTAAACCAAGGAGAGTGTCGCTCCCAGTCGGCGAAGCTCAGCTGGCTGGATGCCTGAGAGTACAGGTAGGTGGTCCGTTGGAGTGGGACGCAGGCATCCAGTGACTATGCGCAAGGCGTCATTCAAGACACTGTCAATGAGGCGAGTGTGAGCACTGCGACACCAGACTGGCGCACAGTACTCAGCTGTTGAGTAGACTAGAGACATGGTGGCTATGCGTAGTGTTTTAGCACCAGCATCCCATCCCGAGCCCACGAGTCGCCTCAGCAGTGTGACGTGCGATGATAGTTTTTTGCGCAATGCCACTAAATGGTGACGAAACGTGAGCGATCTGTCCAGTTTTACCCCAAGGTAAGTAGGGGTTGGACAGAACGGTAAAAGTCTACTGTTGTTGTAGACCTTTAGCTCACGTTTGGCCTCTCGGTTATTTAAATGAAAGGCTGCCGTCACCGTCTTAGTGTGACTGAGCTTCAACCTCCAAGTCTGGAGATACGCTGACAGTGTTGACATGTCTTGACTTAGAGTCCCCTCCAAGTCCTTCCAGTTTCCAGAAGAATGCAACAATGCTAGATCATCAGCATAAGCAAACTTTCTGGAAATCATGGAAGGATGATCGTACGTATAGATGTTAAATAGGAGGGGAGCCAAGACCGATCCCTGAGGAACGCCGTTTTTAAGACGGCGTAGCCTGCTTTGCTTGTTGTCACCGGTGGGAAGGGTGAAACTTCGATTTCGGACAAGCTCCATGATCCTTTTGACCATGTGCTTATCCGAAAGTAGTCTCAGCAGCTTGCAGGTAAGGCCACGGTGCCAGACAGTGTCATAAGCAGCTGTCAGATCGATAAATACGGCACCGGCCTTCTTTTTAGCCTCGAAAGAATCCTCAATGTTCTGGGTTAGCAGAACAACTTGATTTACGGTTGACTTCCCGCGTCGGAACCCAGCCTGCTCTTTAGGGAGCAGTGGATCGATTAATGGTTCAATGCGGGCGTAGATAAGCCTCTCGAGGATCTTGTAAGGGACACAGAGCAGAGATATCGGTCGATAACTCTTTGGGTCCCCCACGGGCTTTGCTGGTTTTGGGATCGCGACCACAAACGCTCTTCTCCAGATCTTGGGAATTTTGAGTCGGCGCAAACAGGAAGAAAGGAAGTCACGTAACCAGGACTTCAGAGCAGCTCCAGCATGGAGTATAAGCTCGGGGCAGATGGAATCAGGACCCGGTGCTTTACCTGGTTTTAAATGTTGGAGGGCAGCAGCAAATTCTCTCTGTAAAAAACTGTCAGAGATATTTGCTGCGTCTGGTGTTGTGGTCCTCCAAAGGTCAGACACTTCTTGAAAGACAAGTCGAGATGACTTGCGGTCAGCAGCCTCGTATTTCCCATTTCTAACCAGCTGAGATGCAATAGCATCGGCTGAAACGGGACAGTGACGAGGAGAGTGTCGTGACCTACCAGTAAGGTTGTTCAAGATACTCCATGCTTTTCGACTAGAGTGTGAGAAGTCAATGCTCCGAACTGCTTCGGACCATCGATCCCTCCGCTTTCTGTCAAGCTTGGCAAGCAGAGCTGTAGCAGCCAAACTTGAGTCGTCTCCCTGAGGAGACTGCAGAAAGATTTTATAGAGGGATTTACACTCTGCATCCCAACACGGAATATAGTTATTTCGATACCCGCGTGGGATAGTCTTTTTGGCTGCTTTCTTAATGGTGTTACAGAAGTCCTGGTAAGCCGCATCCACATCAAGTGAATCAGGCGGCAACAAAGTCTGCGAATTTATTCGTCAAAGCAATGTAGTGACTCCATTTGGCCTTGCGAAAGTTCCATCGCTTAACAGGCATGCTCGGCACTGCCATAGCAAACCTTGGTGGTGTAATAAGCGAAGGTCGATGTTGTGACCTGGGGAACTTGTCAAGGATACGTCTATCCGGTAAGCGACTGTTTGGACCTACGCTAGCGAAAGCTAGATCCGGATTGGTACCAGTGTTCCAGCGGCCGGAATAGAAACTGGAAGCGTCCTTGGCATTATATAGATGATGATGATTGATTTGATTCAAAATTTTAAATAATTTAGCATAGATTCGAACGCGCGTTTCGTCTGCGTATTTCTATCAAGAGCGCGTCTCCTCGGGTTGTTTTTCTCAACCGGCCTAATTAAAACGTGCAATTTTCTTGCGCCGACAACCCGAAGACAAACTGTTCATTGATTACCCTTATACTGTAGACTCGCTGAGATACGCCCTGCAAGTTAATTTTGAAGTCAGATAATAGTAATTGAATCTTACTAGTGGTCGAATCGATGGAGATAATCTTTTTCTTGATATTGCAGAATTGTTAATAGTCATTATTTATTTATTCATTTGTTCTAATCAAATTTTGGTGCGTTGGGAAATTTCCAATTAAAAAGAAATAGCGTTCAATATATATCTCAAACCAAACCTTGATTGAACGTTCACGTCAATTGGACAACGCAGCTCAGTTATTAAAAAAGATTAGTTTAAATCAGTAATTGGAAATTGTCAAAAGTTAATTAAAAGGAAATTTGACAATCTATCCGGATCAAATCTTACGAAGTCAGCTATCGCTTATTCTGCTTATCTACTGGACGCTGGTGAGCTTGTTCCTTTTCTATATACTTTGAAATTTTGAAATCGCACGAAAATGGAGCAATATCGCAGATTAATCGCTCGTAGAAAAGCATTGAAAGCTTCTGTAAGCAGAAAGTTAAACACTTTGTCCGGTTACCTAAAGCATGAATCCCTAAATAAAATTGCGTTTGAAGATAAAAGGGCATCTTTACAAGACACACTGCATAGTCTTCGCGAAAATTTAAAATCTATATCCGATCAAATAATGAAATTGCCCGAAAATGAATTTGAAGGAGCTATGAAAGATTTAGAGACTAACGAAAACGATTTCGAACAAAAAGAAGAAGATGCGTCCAACTTAAAATGCGCGTTTGACTTAGCCCTTTTAAGAATTGGTGATGAAAAAGAAGCTAATAAATCTATAGAATTCGAAACTAAACCTAAATTTAAACCTCGAGATTTAACAGTACCAAAATGGAACGGTGAGATAGTTAATTACAATGCTTGGAAGTTTCGCTTAAAAAATTATTTTCAATTAACCGGCCTTATAAGCGATGCTGAACAGCTAACAATCTTCTTTTATGAGAATGTTTTGCCGACCGAATTACAGACTTCATTGTTAGATTGTACAACTGTAAATGACAGTAATGGTATTTGGGATCGACTTGACGCACGAATTCCAATTAATTCGATACCAAGAGCAATACTGCTGAATTTGAAAGAAACAAAACCAATGACCTCTAATTCATTACAAGAAATGCGCCGTGTTTTAGAAAAAATTAAAATTTACGCGCGCCAATCAAAGGAAGCGAATAACGCCGCCGATCTATCTTCTCATTCGACGCTTGATTTAATTGAACAAAAATTAACCGATAATTTGCTGCGACGTTATAGACGTTGGTTACATCAAGAACACCAAAAGGAATCGCCCAATGTAGACCATCTTATTTCATTTCTTCAAAACGAAACCGAGTTAGAAGAGCGAATTTCCATTAAAACTTTTCAAAACGCTAGTCGGAAAACTAAACCAATTATTAATGTGATTAATTCGGCTACTCAAGATCACTGTCTGCTATGTAAAGTCTCTCGTCATAAATTTGTCGATTGTGACGAATTCAAAAAGCTTTCACCCCAAGAGCGAACCAATGCAATGAAACGACTTCATAGATGTTTCACCTGTTTGGCTCCCATGCACCGTGAACCCAAAACTTGCCGCTATAGACGCAGGTGCTTAACTTGTAATAAATCACATCATCGCTTGCTAGCATGCGCTTTGAACAACTCGACACGTGACATTCCAGTGGAAAGCCCTAGACCAGTGGTTCCCAACCTTTTTTGCTGCTCGTACCCCTTTTGCAGGTCAGAATATTCTTCGTACCCCCAAAAAATTCTGGTGGAATTTTGCAGATATATATTGCTGAATTATATTGGTTTTATTGGTCAATTAAACGTGAAACCTGTATTTACACAAAATTGCAAAAATCACACAAAGAAATAAATTGTCAAAAAAGCTAAAAACGAATATTGGAATGAAACATACAAAGGGAAAAAGTTAGAAGAATTGTTTAAGGCGGTAAGAAGACTAAAAAAGAATTGTCTGTTATTTTGTTTGTCACTTCTCAGCGAGATATTTGTTGTTGTTTCATTGATAAAATTCGCTCAAATGATGGTTCGATTTTACTAGTGGCAACACGTAAATCATCTTCCAGTTGTAGACGATTTCTGTACTTATTCTTCATATACATCATGGTTGAAAAGCTACTTTCGCAGTTATAAGTTGTTGAAAAGGGAATTAACACTGTCATGGCTTCCATAGCAAGACTTGGAAAGGCTTTCATAGCAGCACACCAAAAATCTTCTAACTTTGATTTGTCAAATAACAATTTCAATTCTTGGCAGCTTTTCATTTCGATGAGGTTCTCCTTCAAATTATCATCATCAGACATTTTTGTTAAATCAAAAAGAAATGGATTTATAATCCAATGCTGGTAATAATTCAATTCACCAGCAGAAAAGTAACCATCGAAAGAATCAACCAGCATCCTTAAATGGGAAATAATTTCATTTTTGACGTTTTGCAGCAAAGAGTTATTTGCAATTTCATCAAGAGAAGGAAAATTAGCAAGGTTTCCATTTTCAATTCTTCGAGACCACAGGGATAATTTTAGCTTAAAAGCTTTAACTTTTTCACAAGCTGTAACTACATTTATCTGTTGCCCTTGAAGCGACAGGTTTAGCTCGTTTAGGTGATGCATGACATCAGCAATATAAGCCACGCTTTGAACGAACTCATCACTTTCAAATGAGGCAGCCAGATTAGAATTTCGATGTTGTAAATACAACTTGATTGTTTCTCGAAGTTGAAAAAATCGTGACATCACTCGGCCTCGAGATAACCACCTTACCTCAGTGTGGTACAGCAGAATATCGTGCTGATTTCCCATTTGGGCGCAGAAAGACTGAAAAATTCTGTGACTCGTGTCATTTTTTCTGATATTATTGACGATCCGAACACATGTGTCAAAAACATCTTTCAAACTTTTCGGCATACGTTTTGAGGCAAGTGCTTGTCTGTAAATCATACAGTGCGTAACTTTTAGCGTCGGTAATTTTTGCTTCAAGAGAGCAGCAAAACCGGAACGATTACCTAACATGGCGGGTGCACCGTCAGTACAGATAGAACCAATCAAGCTCATATCTAACTCATGTTTGAAGAAAAATTCTTTCACCATATTAAAGATATCGAGTGCAGTTGTTGTTTTTTGCAGTGGTTTGCAAAACAGAAAGTTCTCACAAACAGTTTCACCTTTTGCATATCTAACAATAGCTAAGAGCTGACAACATTTTGCTACATCTGTAGATTCATCCAATTGCATGGAGATTTTTGTTGGACTGCTTTTTATGTCCGTAATTACTTGTTTCAGAATGTCATCACTCATGTCTGAAATCCTGCTCGATATAACATTGTCAGAGAGAGGTACTTGCTGTAATTTTTGTTTTGCTTCTTTTCCTAAAACTATACCAGCCATTTCTAAAGCACACGGTTTTATAAGATTTTCAGCAATTGTGTGCGGTTTTTTGTTTTTAGCAATTTCATATGCTACTTTGTAGGAGGCAAGTAGCAGTGGCTTATCTGCTGGTACGAACCCCATCTTTGGAAGAGTTCCACTCGAATCGAAGCGAACTCTTTTAATCTTTAGTGACTCCGAATCTTGACCAGGCTTAACACCTCCATGCTTATTGTTGAAATGTTCTTTTAGTCTTGAAGGTTTCATATTCGCATTGCAAAACAAAACGTTGCAAAGAATGCATTGCGGTCTTTCATCTCCATCATTGCTTTTCGTCATGGTAAAGCCAAAATGTGTGTACTCTTCCCTCCATTTTCTCTTCTTTGCTACTGAAGATTTAGCCATAATAAGCTTATAAAATTTTAGTGATTAAAAGATTTAGCTGATTGAAATTGATCTAAAATTGTAAAAATATATATTCTACACATTATATTTCGATAAAGGTTAAGACAAGAGTCAAAGTCACGAGATTTTCAAACCGAGAGTGCTTTAACCATGGTTGGTGAGCGTAAATCAAATTCAGTAGTGAGGTCCGGGACAAAGAACACTTGGGACATTGCTTCACAAAATGAATAATGATTTAATGACAAGGATTTGAACCGAGCTACCACGACCAGTTTCGATCTTGCTCGAGGATCACTTCAGGTGGCAAGGACCATTTTTGTATTTGTAGCCAAAAATAATTATCACGGTAGGTCAAAAATTCTCATTGCCAATTTATACTAAATTTATCCCAGTAGGCCTATAGTCTGTATGCTTTTGAGAGATTAGCGAAGCCACACCCTGAAAAGGCATACAAACCGACAGGCAAAGCCCGATGATATTCTGCAATACTGAAATTGAAATAAGCCTACTTCCACTAAAAACCTATGCCACTTCCTGACCTTCAGCTGAACTCAAAACTATCTCCTGAGCTCTGATTTCTAAGCTGCAAAAAATTTTAATTTTATATTTCGAAAATAAATAATAGAATTCAAACAATTGCCATTGTTGCCAAAAAATACAAAATATTGCGAAGCATTACGTGGCAATTAAGTTAGGTAATGGAAAATTTTAAGAAAGACTCCTTATTTTAAGGGGTCTAGCAATTTTAAGGAGTCTAGATTAAATTGATCTTGCAATTAATTATTTAACAAATCTAACAATTAATGGCACGGTGGATCAAGGATCTTCGTACCCCTTGATGTTCAGTCTCGTACCCCTTGGGGGTACGAGTACCCCCAGTTGGGAACCACTGATATAGGAGGTCAAGACAATTAATACTTGCCCATCCAGCCAAGCACTCACCGTCCGGACTGTTGTCGTCGTAACCACAGTCAGCATGACGACAGTTAAAATCGCCAGAGTAAAGACAGGGGTGAGGAAACACTGGGAGATCCAGGGTTCGCAATCGCGTTGGCGGTGGTTTGTAGACGTTGACTATTTTATAGCCATCAACGTCCACACACAACCACTCGATCTCCGATGTTGGTGGAGATTGGTCCAAAAGCATGTATCTCAATCGCTCGTGGACAAGCGTGGCAAGGCCATGCTTCCTGCTTAAAGAAGACCCAGCTAGTTGGTAGTTTGGTAGTACCAACTTCTCTGCATCAGTGCAGTGAGTCTCCTGCAGTAGGATGACGAGTGCCTCAGACTCTCAGGATTTTGATGTCAGGTTAAAAAAAAAAGGGAAAAAAGTTCTTTTGTGCAAAAATATGCACTTTATGCTATTACAATTTGAAGTGAAACTTGAAAAGTCATCATATACTACAGCAATGATTTACATAACCGTTCCTGCACAGCACATTTTTTGTCAGTTTTTTGTCTTTTTTGTCTTTTTAAATAATAATATTTAGCTTGAATTAGGTAACGCGGCCGTGCTTCTTATTTTTTCTCTTTCTCAATTCTCTCTATACTTTCTGCATGTTTAACGTTCGTCGTTGTGTCGCGTTTCCTTTTCATGCTTCATAGTAGGCCTATTGTACATTGCATATGCTTTATAATGTTACTAAGCATGAATAAAATATCATCATCATCATCATCATCATTTAGTACTGAGATTTGAAGTAAATTTCAAGAAAAGACTTTTTTTTTGGAGAACACCAAGATTTTTGGGGAAAAATTGGTAAAAATGGAGATGAAATTGAAGTGAGGACCTTTTTTTTTTTTTTTGGAAAACACCACAATTTTTGGGGAAAAATTGAAGAACGAGGGCCTTTTTTATGACTAACCTTTCATACGGAAAACACCACAATTTTTGGGGAAAAATTGAAGAATGAGGGCCTTTTTTATGACTAACCTTTCATACGCCAAAACCTGCTTCAGCTGCCTTTTTTTGAGACACAAAATAGTGGCCCCTTACTTTTCCTGCACCGGGTCCTCCTTTTTGTAAGGCCATCACTGTAGCTAACTATAGCTATATTTTTTGGATACAATTGTTGCGACGGACGATACGCGTCCGAGTGCAATTCCGCCAAGCTGTGTGGTCCCGTGAAGAAGGCGAACAATAAAATCTCCGGCTTTGCAAAAAGATTATTATATGTTTTAATTTTTGTTATTTATTTTTTTAATTGAATACCAATTTCAAAAACAAAAAATTTCTTTAATTTTGTTACAAGAGAAGAGTTCAGTGATTGGCGAAATATAAGTGTAATTGATAATCATGAAAAAAGCACTACTCACCGAGACTCTACGTTTACATACTTTACACGCAGAAAGGTGCGGGTTTGGGACAACAGTTGGAAAAGCAAATTCAAGGAGAGTGTGATCACTGGAAACATGTCTCGAGGCGTGTCAAAGCTGTTATTTGTACATTAGCTGAACGTGGCTTGGTGGCTTGGTGGCTTGGATTTTCCAGGAACAGATGAAAAATTTGGATCACTGCAAAATGGGAATTTTTAGGGCTACTTGAAATCACTAACCAGTTTGATCCATTTTTAGCAAGACATATTTCGAACTATTGAAATGCTGGAAAAGGAAATCCTTCTTACTTGTCCAAAACCAACTGTGAGGGGCTCATTTAAATAGTGGCTTAAAATGTCCGTACATTTATTGTTAACGAAGTAAAATCTTCTAGTTTTTTTATTTTTTCTGTTGATTCAACACCAGATCTATCACATATTGATCAACTAAGTGTTGTACTTAGGTACTTAAAAAAAGGACAGTCTATTAAACGCTTTTTAACCTTTCTGGAATTGAAAAATCATACTGGAGAGGATACGGCAAATCAGGTGTTGCAGTACTTGAGTGAAATTTGTAAGCTAGATTTTTCAAAATGTAGATGCCAGTCTTATGACAATACTGCTAACATGTCTGGCCGTTATAAAGGGATGCAGCAAAAAATTTTGGAAATAAACAAGTTTGTTATAAATGTGCCCTGTGCATTCATTCACTAAATCTGGTAGGCCGAAGTTCTATTGACTGCTGTCAAGAGGCATCTAATTTCTTTTCTACAATACAATTACTGTATACCTTTTTTTCAGCCTCAACGAGCCGGTGGAAAATCCTTAAAAGTTATATTGAAAATAAAAGTGTCTTGAAATCCCTCTCTGATACCAGATGGGAGGCACATGCTGTGGCAACAACAGCAATTTTGAAATCTTTCGTTAAAATTTTAGAAGCACTAGAATATACAAGGTGTCCATAAAGTCTCTTTACAATTTAAAAAAAGTATTTTAAAGTGAAATGATGAGATATCGCAATGAGGGTTTTTTTATGTTAATCAGTTTTTCATAAAGTTTTTATTGACACATTTAATACACTTCTAAACATTTAATTAAAAATATCTTCACTCTATTTAATACACTTCTATATGGGCACCATTAGTTGCACCAATGACATACGTCGTTGGTTGCACGAAGCACATCTAGACGGTACTCAATTTCCTGCCATGTTCGTTGTAGCATAGCCTCATCAATGGTTGCAATGGCATTGGAAATTCTTTGTTTTAGGTCAGTCATGTCCCGTACTTTTGTTCGATACACAATATCCTTTATGTAACCCCAAAGAAAGAAGTCCAGGGGAGTGATGTCTGGTGAACGTGGTGACTATGGAATCGGTCCATCCCTTCCAATTCATCGGTCGGGAAAAGTTTCATTGAGGAACTCACAAACATGCAGTCCCCAGTGTGGTGGTGCACCATCTTGCTGGAATATGATAGTGGGTTAAAAGTCAATCAGTTCTGGTGCCACATATTCGGTCAGAAGGTCAAGGTAAACATCTTCAGTAATTGATGCCTCATTAAAGAAAAATGGCCCAATTACTCAATTGCACATGATTCCACACCAAACATTCACTTTTGGACTATCTTGCTAAAGTTCTCTACTCGCATGAGGGTTTTCCGATCCCCAAATTCTTATATTGTGTTTGTTTAACTTTCCTGTGACATGAAAAGTTGCCTCATCACTAAAACAAACTCGCTTGAGGAATGCTTCATTCTCAGAAATTCGTTGCAGCATGTTCACTGCAAATTTTTTTCGTCTTGGCAATTCGTTTGGATGAAGTGCCTGTAACATTTGCACTTTGTAAGCATACAATCTCAAATTCTTGTGTAGGACTTTGTGCACTGTTGAACATGGTAGTTCCAATTGTCTGGCAGCAGTACGGATGGACTTCATAGGAGAACGTTGAAAGGCTTGCTTTACACGCTCGATGTTTTCTTCAGATGTTCTTGGTCCCCCACTCCTCCTTGTATCGGACACTGTCCCTGTCTCCATAAATTTCTTGTGCCATAAACGAATTGAAGGACGTGATGGTGGGTCTCTTCCATACTTACTTCTGTAGTTTCGCTGGGTCTGAACATCTGATTTTATCTCAATGAACCAGTATACACATTGCGCTTTTTCTTGAGGAGTAGTCATTTTAGGGGGTTCAGTTCATATAACTCAATCATTAAACAGAAGAAATTTTAATTAAGAAATTTTATCTGAAACAATAAATTTTAGTGTCAATAAAAACTTTATGAAATACTGATTAACATAAAACAACCCTCATTGCGATGTCTCATCATTTCACTTTGTAATAATTTTGTTAATTTTAAAGAGACTTTATGGACACCCTGTATATAGGGGAAGACCAGTCACAAAAGGGAGATGCTAGAAGAGAGGCAAATAATATTGCAAATAAAATGCAAGAAGCTAGAATTTGTTTTCATGTTAATTTTTTAGAATGAAATTTTGCAGAATTTTTACAGAGTAAGTCAAGCTCTGCAAAGTGAGGATGTGGACTTACAAACATGTGCAGATCTGTATGCATCATTAGGTGACCAGCTGTACATTTCACGAGATGAATTTAAACGTTATGAAGCAGCTGCAAAGGAAATGCAAACAGATATGGATTACAAGGCAGCTACAACTCGCAAACGTATCAGAAAGAATGTATTTAATGACAAAAATGCATCAGATGTATATTTGAATGCCAGAGATAAATTTCGTATCACCACATTTTATGCAATTGTTGACAAACTTGAAACTGATATGAAGAAAAGAGGAGAGATATATAGAGAAATTGCAGAGATTTTTTTTTCTTAGTGATGTACCACTGCCACAAAATGTCTCTATCTAATAACATGGAAAGGTATTCTCAGTGTTGTCAAAAGCTTATTGATGCTTACCCAAAAGATTTCAACAGTAATTTCTCAGCTGAGCTTCAGCAGTTTCATTCATATGTGTTCCATAAATTTAGTGAAACAAAAAATGTAAAAACAAGATTCAGTCATGCTAAACTGTATAAAATTCTTGTAGAAGAAAGCATTGAGTGTGCCTTTCCAAATGTAGACATTGGCTTTCGTTTATTTTTAACATTAATGATCACAAATTGTTCAGCTGAATGTTCATTTTCTCAGCTGAAGCATATTAAAAATTTCATCAGAACAATTATGAAACAAGGCAGGCTGGATGCCTTATCTCTATTATGTATAGAGGCAGATCTGTTACGTAAGCTTAGTTTTGAGGATCTGATCAAAGACTTTGCGGCTAAAAAAAGCAGGAGAAAGCTTTTCAAATATAAGTGAAGGTATACAAAAATAAACATTATTTTCTTTTTTAATGTTAATTTTGTTTAATATCGATGAAAAAAATTGTATGTGGTTTATTTGTATGTGGTTTATTATATATAGAGGCAGATGCGTTATGCAAGATTGTTTTGAGAATCTGATCAGAATTTCAATTAAACCAGGAAAACATTTTTCTAATGTAAGTATATGTATACAAAAATAAACATTGTTTTCTATCTTACTGTTATTTTTGTTTTATTTCAATGGATAAAATTTTGTGTGGTTTATCAGGTAATATACAAGCCGATGTGTTATGTAAGATTAGTTTTGAGAATTTGGGCAAAGACTTTGAAGTTAAAAAAATCAGGAGAAAACTTTCAAATGTAAGAAAAAGTTGTTTTCTTTCTTAGTGTTAGTTTTGATTCATTTCGATGGATAATATCTTGTGTGGTTTATTGTGTTTATATTTTGAATGACACATATAGGGCACCAAAGTCTCTAAAAGGAATGATCAAGCCCTGCCTACGTTGTTCAAAAGGTATTGGACTTTGGTAAAGTAATGGAAAATGTTGTTGTGTGGTATGTTAATTACATTCGAGCTCTAGGGTTAAATCATAGGCGGTTGAAGTTGTTTTTACAAGCGCAAGATTCTGATTACTCAGATGTAACATACTTCTTTACAATTCAATGGCTGAGCACAGCAGTCACTTTGAAGAGATTTTGTTATATTAAAGAAGATATCCGAAGTTTTATGGAAAGTAAAGACCAAAATGTTTCTTTTCAAGAAATTTAAGGAATGGCTGAACAATTTTGCTTTTTCACTGATATCACTTAGCATAATCTGTTATTATCTCCTGCCACTATCCCTCCCGCTTCAAACAGCTATGCTAACAATGCACCAATTTGCTTATGCACTCTTGTACTTGCAGTAAACCTTGTTTAAAAAGTACTGCTTTACTTGATCATTTTATAGTTTAAATCCTACATGATTCAATTGAATTTCATAATGTCGGTCAAATTGAAAGCGGACGCGGGAAAACTGAAAAGGCGTTGCCCGAATCGAAAAAAACAGGGCAAAAGACTGTTGAGACTAATTGCGGAAAGTGTAAAAAAATTGACAAAGCGCAAATTTTTTCGTGCTTAGCAGAAATATTAAAGTTGAAATCTATTTTGCTCAGCACTTTTTTGCTTAGTTTTAATTCAAGGTGCACGATCAAAATAGCGACCTTCAAAATAGCAAGATTGGCAACCCTTTTTTATTGACTTTCGACGAATTGACGTTTAATCAATTAGGCTACAAAGAATTCTAATTTGTATCCAAACAGAGTTTTGACTTTTCTTAAAAGCTAACGTTCAAAACCCTGATCCTAACTTCATCCTAAGCATAAGCTTATTTTAAAGAAAGAAACGTTTGAACTCGAAGCTTAGCACAAACCGTAATCCAAACCTTATCCTAAGCTTAAACATAACCATAGAAAAGTCTTTGGGATAAATTTCCTTTCGAGCAATCAGGCCACGGTGAATAATCAACTGATAAAAAAGTTGTATAAACAAGTGTTGTGTAAACAGATGTTGTGTAGACTACTTGTTGAGTTACAACAAAAACACAGATTGATTAAATGATAGGATCCATGTTTTATCACTCATTAAGGAAATTGTTACTCTTTAGACAAACTTAAATTTTTAAAAGTAAACTATTGATCTAAAGGACGGTCGGCAGAACTATCCCCATTCACAATATCTTAGTTAGGTCATTAATTTTTTCAATAAATTTGATTTCACGTATGAGAAAAATGTTTGTTTATAATTGCATTTTCGTCGCATTATATGAGAGTAGCTGTAAACAACATTAACAATGATAAACAAGTTTTAAAAATTGAGTATGCAATGTCTAATAAGTTGCAACATTCGTAGTGTTCTTTTTCTTTCTTTTTAGAAATAAAAGTCGCCCCATAAAATTGTTTAAATAAATTTGTTTATTTTTGAACAACAAAACACTTTCATTACCAAAAAAATGCTATGAAACACCCGGGCAAAATTAAATAAATTATTTATTGTCTTTCTTGCGAGTCGGTGCGTTGCAATGTCTTGCTGCCGGCGGCTTTCAACGTGAACCCGACAATTTCAAACTTCGACCTCTTTCATCCACTGGTTCCACTGTGAGTGTTTTGATTGAATTTCAATAATTACGACATAAAATGGTGCAGATAATTTTGTGATTGAAATGTTGTGTAATTTCTTAAAAAATATTTTAAAACAGGTCGGCGTCCATGTTAAAATCATTGTGTTTCATCTGATGTAAATAGTTTAAAAATCGGACAAACTAAAACTCATCAGTAAGCTATCAGTATTTTTTATTTTAGCTCCGCCGTAAAAATATACTAAAAACAAAGTATTTGTATGTAGAAAGCAAACGTTATAACGTTAAGATAAGGAACAAATATTTAAGAATAAGTGTGCACGGTTGCGCACCTTTAAAAGCAATAAATTTGTTGAATTTGTCAAAATTCTTGTTAGTATTTTATTATGGTGCTGCTTAAAAGGTTTGACACAAATAAATCTTTAAAGGTTTGGTTAACTTCTTTTATTGTATAAAAGAATAAAATGTAGCCATGTCAATTAAAAAAGAATTTTCATTCTTGAGTTTGTGACATTATTTTTGGTGTAGTCACGCATTTAAAAAATGCCAGTGTTTAAAAAATATTTAAAATAGTATATACCAGAGGTTGGAAACCTGTGGCCTCCATAACAATTTAAAAGTAATAAAATTATGTGTCAATGACTACTGCTGATAACGGAAAACGTTTTTTTTCTTTTAATATGTAGAGATCATGTATTTACGAATAGAAATCAGAAAACTGAGACCAATTCAAAGTGAAGACCTTTTTTTGTAGGGATCATTTTTTCAGGGACGAAAACCAAGAAATCCGGGACTGATTGAAAGTGATGGCGCTATTTTCTTGGGTATTTCAACTTATGCGGCCTCATTTGTACTGCCTAATCTAAATGTGGCCTCAATAATAAAAAGATTTCCCACCTCTGTTATATACTTTTCTTCTTGATATTTTGCTAAAAAAAAGGGAATTTTTTTCTGATGTCACAAAGAAAAAGTGGCAAGCTTTCCACAAGTTTGTGGTTTCGGTGATTTTAAGATATTGTTGTCTAGTCGATTTTTCAAACTAACCACATAAAAAATTGCAATGGAACAACATTTTGATTTTTTTCGCGGCAAGTAGGGGGATCACCTGACGGCTTCTATGAAGTTTAACACCTAAACTTTGTTTTCCAAGTAAGGAGGACATATTTAGTATGATAATAGTTGGGTTAAGTTAATTAAATTCAAAAATTTGTAGTAGGGTACTCTTCATAGAACAATATCAGCTTTTTTATGACTAAAAAAGAAGTCGGCAGATGTACATTAGCTTTATCTGTAAACCGAGAACTGTTTTTAAAAATGTATGGATGATTACTACGTTAGCACATGAAAATAAATTATAAAAATTACTACTAACAATGATATTTTTATCATTCACCTTCAAAAGTAGAGAATGTTTTTTTCGAAACACCAAAAGATAATACAAAAAATTTTATTGTGTTGTATAATATATATTTTAAATTTAAAATTTCTTTTAAGATTAACTTTTCCGACCAATTTAAGACAAACAAAGAATTTAACAGAACTGAGAGCATACTTGATTTTCACAACTTACATCAGAAATATAGGATAATAGAAACTGTTCCTAGCCTTCGATGTTTTTTTCACAGTGAAAAACACAAAAACGAAAATAAACACAAATACAGTCTGATTTTAAGTGTTAGTTAAAGGATCGTGAAGCCAAGGCCTGGATTGCACCGACACTTCGTTCAACGATGACGTTGCTATCGAACCTGTATCGGAAAAAAAATCAAGTGCGGGTTTGGGTTGCGCAAAAGTCGAAGCAAATCGATTTCCAAAGCAATCCGACGTTGCATATACGTTCATGCAGGAACGAGAAAGGGGATAAACTAACCGACCTTTAATTGAGTCGTCAATTGAAAAGTTCGTATTTAACTTAGAAGGACCAGATATCCCGCCTAAAACTTCAGCCTCCTCGATTCGATTCAATAGCGGTTCCGCTCTGCTAAAGCAGCTCATATCAGCTATAGTCGTTGGGACGGCGGAAGTATTCGAATCGGTCGGCGAACAAGTTAGTGAGGCCTGTCCAGCATTTCCGAGGGACACGAGAGACTGCGAGGTAGGATTGTTCATTGATTCGTCGCTCACTTGCGGAAACACTGCTCGGAAATCATTCGAACAGGAAATTTCTTGTAAAGAAATAGGGTTTGAGGGAGCACAAACAGGGTTCAATGGAGACAGCACGCAACCTGGATCGCCTATGTAAAAGGTTGATTATAAAGAAAAAAAATCAAACAAAATATAGCTTTATACGTTTTACTTTTCGAAAATAAAAAAATTTTGATTTAAATTGATGTAGCCTTTTAACAATCTTTAAAAACTACTAGCCAACATAATTTACTCATGTTTCCGAAGGGAAAAGATTGGTTAAGAATTTCATGTTTTTGAACTGAAAGCGTTGTTCCTAATCTTGAAAAATGTAGTCGACTAGATGAACCGGCTGATCTCTTCCGATTTCCTTGATTTCCGGATCGACTCTGCCGTTTCGTGATTGGTCCATGGCTTAAATCGTGTTCGAAATTGCCAACAGACAAAGCTGTTCTATGAAAGTGGTTGTATTTTCCCGGCTCCGTCTCTTTGTTTAAGCGTTTTTCTTTGGCTCGTCTATTTTGAAACCAAACCTTAAAAAAAAACTTTCTATATTGATTTTATTTTACAGGAATTTGTTTTCATTAACCTCTCAAATCAAATTTAGTTGATACTAGTTGCGTTTAAGAATTAAAAACTAGAAGTATCACTTCATGGTAAAAACGGGTAATAAGCTTTGCTAGTAGCGGTTTTCATCAAAATAATTACATGTGAGGCTTCTATCTTAATTAGTTGTAGCCTTTACAAAACACATACTACGACAATTATCGCTAATCTATGGAATTAAAAAGCTGCAAATTTAACCGAAAGTGACACAGTAAGCTTTTTTGCAATTGGTGGATTAAGATAAAAAGTTGAAATTCAATTTTTAGCAAGTTTTGTAAAAACCAAACATGCCCGAATTAGAAAACAAAACGACTTGAAGTTGTTTCCAATTTTTTCACAACAATATGGACATTGCACAACCATAACGATGTCATTAAGCAGCCACGATAATAAAAAAAAACTGGCTTTTATCTTACTTGCACAACCCTCAAGTCCAATCCCGTTTCTTTGCTCAGCTGTTCTCTCACGTGTCGAGCCGGTTTGGAACTTTGATTGTAAGCCGACTTTAGAGTTTCCAATTGTTTTGCGCTGATTGACGTTCTGGGCCGCTTCGAGTTTCCGTCAACGTCGAGATCTGCAAGATGACGTAATTTAATATCCAAAAATCTGATGGGTCAATACTTTTACGTGATACAAGATTTAAGCGAACTGATTAACAGTGAGCATTCATATTATTGACGTGTAAGCTAATTTTTGTCTCAATTAAAATTTATCAATTTATACCAACGCTTCCTGACCGGTGTGCTGCAAGACTCGGTGTGTGAGGAATAACGATAATTCGAACATACTTTTTTGAAATCGAAAACTTTTTTTTGAATTTAAGCTTTACAACTGCTAGATGATTCGCTAACTCAAATTTTAGCGAAGCTTTCTAACTCATTAAAATAAATCATTAACGGTATATTGGTTTAAATTGATTGAATTTTTTATATTTTTTGTCGAGGTGTTTCGAAAAATTTGAAAGTTTTAATGTGTGCTGTGAGTGAAAAAAATTGTGGAACATTGATGATCTACAGCAATACTTTTTAAATCAAAGGTATCATACGCTGCACGGCGTACCAGCATTTTTTATAAGCGTACGTCTTTGATGGGGTACATGTACAAGCGTTTAAGCCGAAAAAAATTTGGGGGGATAATACAGTTTTGAGCAATTTTTTGACCTTTGCCTAAATCATGATTTTCTAGTAGTTTACGAATATGCAGAAATTCGGTCTAAAATTTAGGATGAAGACCAAAAAAAAGGTCTTCACTTAAAATCAGTCTTTGATTTCCCGATTTTTCTGCTTAAAATATAGTGGCCTTTAATAATGATAATACAAAAAAAGTTCTTTGCTTAGAATCTGTCTTTAATTTTCGTCCCAAAAACACAGTGATCTCTAATAAAAAAAAAGGTCTTCACCTTAAATCTTAAACTTTTTTTGATTTTTATTGAACAAAAAGTTTGTTTTGCCAAATAGTTTCTTGTGGCTGCCCTAAAAATTCCTTATTTTGCCCAAAATTTTCCTATCGCTGCCCGAAAAATTTTACCCAAATATTTCCTTGTCGCTGTACGAAAAATTATAATTTTGCCCAAATTTTTGAGATTTCGGGAGCGATTTTCCCTCTGTAGATACGGCTATGGGTACATGTCTATCAAATGCTGACTAGAGGCTGACCACACTTTCATCGGAGTAAAAACTAAACGTAATTAAAATTCAACCAAAACAAAATATTTTTTCATTTTCTTCTGAAACTGATTTGCTAAAGGTTATTGATGACTAAAAAAAATTTTTTCCTTTAAATTAGAGGCTGTAAAGCACTTTTAGATTGCATTTGTTTCGTAAATTTTTCCCATTTATGAATAGTCGGGTTGAGATATTAAAAGAGAAATCTTTCTAACACGGTAACGCTTGAAAAACTTAGGAGCCAACCATGTCATATTTCTTGTTTCTTAAAAATTTAGGTTTGTATGCTCATTAGTTTAGGGTTGCCATACCGTCGGAAAATTCCGGATATGTTTGAAATTTTATGTTAAATTTTGTGTCCCGAAGGAATTTTAAGAAAAGCCCAAATATCCGGAATTTTAGTATCAACTAAAAACAACGTGCAATTTTTTTAGAAAAACACATTGATATGGGACGAAAAGAGCAGATTCGAAGGGAAGACCTTTTTTTCTTCTTTTTTTTTTTTTTAAAGAGCACCATAATTTTGGGGACGAAAATAGGAAAATCCGAGATCGATTCAAAGAGAAGATCTTTTTTTTTTTGGTCTTCGTCCTAGATTCGTAAACAAATTTATTTTGTCTGCCCATTCAAAAATTTTTTTTTGTTGGTGCGCCTATGTCTGTCCGGAATTCCGCCTATTCAGATATGGCAACCCTCTATTAGTTGCATTGGTAAAAAATGTATTTTTTATAATTAATTAAGTTTATTGGAAAAAATTTGGAGGTTGCTGCGTGTTCTAAAAATAATAACTACTAAACGCCAAAGAACCAAATAGCGTTACAATTTTACTCACTTTGGATAAAGTTATTTAGTCAAAAAAACTGCTAATTAAGTTATTACGTTTAAAATTTTTGTAGTAGTTTACTTTGGAATAGTTTTTTTATCAGTTTATGTTGTCCGTATTATTTCGCTAGCTGAAGTCTCCTCAGCTCTTCTTTCCAAAAATACAAAAAGCAAGACAAAGGGTAATTCTTTTTAAGCCTACATTTTGATTGGAAGTGAGTAGAAAAAAGTATTGACGGAAAACTCAGCGTCTTGTTCGTTAGTCTTACTTCTAACACTTTAGTCTTGAATCTTACTCCTTTTTTTTCTGACGAAGTTTTTAAATATCAACATCATTCAGTTTCTACATCTCTTTAAAAGGGAACTTTAGAAACATTTATTATAAAAAAAGATGACCGGAATTCTACTTTTCAATTACTCTACGGTTGTGATCAAAAACTTTGCACAATAGTTGCTGATCCAACATTTTTCTAAAACTCACGAAAGTGCTCCTTAAAACAGTTGCGAGTCCAGGTTTTTTCAGGATAAAGCACTTGCTGTGGCATAACGTTGACCTCATATTTTCAAAAAACTCAATCAAAAGATAGAGCAGCCGATTTGCTTTTTCAAACCACAAACATAACTCCTTGGTCTCATGCCAGCAGCATGTGACGTAGTTGCCAACTGACCACGTGACAAATGACAAGGGATTGATTAGTACGTTTGTGTTTTGCTTGCAAGTGTAAATCAATAAAAAAATTACTTGAAACTGGTGGACTAAAAACGTTTCGTCGATTTCCATTGCGGCTGTCGAATTTGCGCAGCGTGCGAGCTGCACTGTTTGTGACCTGCGACTATTGATCGCGGCCATCGATTTTCAATGCATTCGATAATAAACGATTAAAGGGTCGCTCGGCTTGCAACGTAAGCTTCATTATGCTCGAGATCGAAGAGCAATCTTAATCCGATAAGTAACGTCCTTCGGGTCCATTTCTATCCGACAGCGAACATGGCACCTTTCCCCCGTGAGACTTTGCAAGTTGTTCGTAAAAAATCTTGTTGATTTTCCACAATTGATAAATTTGAATTAAAAGATTCGCGGCTTTTTTGAGTACAGCGTCGGAACTATGACCACATACGAATTTGATTGGGAAAATTAATTAAAAAAAAGAAAATACACATACAAAAAAAAATATAATCGTTTTGACTGAAAAATTTTATTTTATGAAGTAATTTGTTTAAAAATTTTGAAAATAAAATAAATTTTTAAGTAAAATGAGCTTGGCTTAAGTGTACGCATTGAACAAAATTAAAAGTGGTTCAATTAGATAGATCTCTTGAAACAAAGATTTTGTATCTGCATAAAATAGACAGT
This sequence comes from Diplosoma virens, assembly GCA_963680785.1. NCBI lineage: Eukaryota > Metazoa > Chordata > Ascidiacea > Aplousobranchia > Didemnidae > Diplosoma > Diplosoma virens. The sequence continues at coordinate 35,025,886 of OY796891.1, forward strand.
TTCTTGATAGAGTTTGCAAGAAACTCCCACAGTATGTCCTTACAAAGTGGTGGCCTTATAAAAGGGGAGCCCGGTGCAACAAAAACAGGGGGGACTACTTTTCAAGCTTTTTGCTCTCAAAACGTAGTTATTTTAAAAAAAAAATCTTCACTTTCAATCAATGTCCAAAATCGCCATTTTCGTCCCAAAAATATAGTGATCTTTAAAAAAAAAAAAAAAAAAAGAAAAAGGTCATCACTTTAATCGGGTACGTTATCCCTGCTTTTGTCCTAAAGTTAAAACGCAAGCAGGCACTCCGTTTGCTCCGTGCTAAAGCCATTACTGAGTATATCTAACCAAATTATGAGAATTCAAAACAAACTATAAATATAACATTCTTTTACAAAACAAAATATGTTTTCCAAAGAAAAAATAAATTATTTTACAAAAACATTTGCGATTTATATTTAAAAAAAAAATATTTTAAACCGGAATTAAAAATTAAAGTTTATGATACAAACTGAATACAAAGATATATAAAAAAATACGAATGAAAATATGCGTTTCCGTCCAAATTTAGCCGAATTTGAATTATTTTAGAGAAAACTAATAAAATAGGAAAAGAATGTTTTTTATTGCGACAACTCGTAGATTAAATCAGTGTTTGTCAAGGTGAGCCACTTGGCTTTCCAAGAAAAAATTCGAAATCTTGAGGGAGGGAAAATCGCTGGGAGAGAAATCGGGGAAAAATCTAAGTATCTGAGTACAACGTAAGTTGATCAAAAACGTTGACACTCCTTTGTAGTTGAATCATTACAGCTGAAAAAATGGCTTTACTAGGGCGAAGACTCTTACTTTTTTTTGTTTCGCACTTTGATTTAAACGTAAATTTTACTGATGAACTTCCTGAATAACTGAAATTCAGATCGCAAATTTGGTTGAAGACCAAAAGGTCTTTATTTAATGTAAAAATGGTAATTTTTCTTGAAGTTGACTTTTTGTGAAATGACGGTACCAAAGTTGTAAAAGGGAGAAATGCGGCAAAAACTTTGAGTACAGATGGGTTGGATAATCGGATATTATGATAGGAATTACTAGGTGATAGGATAGGAATTACTCAAGGCAAGGATATAAAACTGTTTAATTGCTTTCTGACGAATCAAGAAGACGATGGAAGCTGATAAAGAATAGGGTTATGTTTACTGATGTCTAACTGATAGATCATGTTTACAGTAAGTTATTTCAAACTTATTAAAATTTTATTTTCTGAAGTTTGGATAAACTCTTATTTTGGCTGTAGTGGCACAAGATTTTTTGGCAGTCTTGAAAAAAATGTATTGGCTATTTCAGTATACGATGGTAATTAATTTTTTAAATAACAAAAACAAAAAACGCAAAGCTAAAAAAATTCATTTTGTGTTTTTAAAAAGCGAATAAATCAAAAATTTTAGCATAAAACTATACGATATCAAAATAAGAGTTTTTTGTTTCTGTTAATTCCATTCTGTTTTTATTAAAATTGATTTTTTTCTTATTTCTAATTAAAAGGAATAAAATCGGTGGAAAGAATGTTGTGGACGTGTATTATCGTTGGTTGTTGATAGCGGCATTCTGTCTAGTAACTAGATATTGAAGACAAAGGTGCAATATTTACATCTATCAATATCGAATAGAAGAAGCAATATCATTCACTTACAATATTGAAGTAAACACTTTTGTGAAACTGAGCACGACCCAACCATGAATATGTAAAGTTAAGCCAAAAAAGAATTTGTACAGGAAACAAAAAGTACGTGATTGCCGTTTTTTTTTGTTTTGTTCTAATGTAAAGGACTCTATGAGAAAGCGGTTAAATCTTTTCATTAAATTAAACCTATAAAGTATTTTGCCTGTCTTACACTAACATTGAAAAACTTTTTCATGCACTGCCAGGTCCTCGAACTTACCACGTACTGCTTGCTGCTCGTAATCTTTCGTGCACATTAGTTTGTGGCCGTTGACCAAATAGAACTGATCTCCTGTGTCGAGTTTCTCGTGACAAACGAAACAACGGAAGCAATTGAGATGGTAGACGTTGTCATTTGCTCGACGCACTGTTTCCGTGGATGGGATTGTTTCATCACAGACAGAACATTTGGAGCCGAATTTTCTGAAAAAAACCGATTTTATTTGCTTTAAAATCTGGTTCTCGTCACTGTTTTTCTACAAAATTTTGAGATGGGTTTAGCATTAATTGAACTTTTTCTTGACAGTGGATGGAGAAACATTTGAAAAAATATACTTTAACTAAAAACAACTGGAGAAAATTGAAAAAACTACTTTAAATTTAAAGCCTGTAAACAAATATTGATACTTCACTTACTTTATAAAATCTTCTCGACAATAAACTTGCTCATTTCGAAGAAAACAGCTGCTTGTAAGAGGCACTGCACAAACCTTGCACTTCAAACAGCACGAATGCCAAGGTCTGTCCTCGACTTTAAGAAGACAGCGGTCGAGTATTGGTTCGCCACAACCATTGCATAATGGAAACGCTAAATCAATTTGACATTTAAAACTTTTATTCTTTTCTCATATTGATTTCAAATTAAAAATCATAAACAAAAAATAAAGCATTTTCAGTGTGACGGTGACAAAATTTTTTTTAAAATTAGTGATAAAGTTAGGGTTGTTTTCAAACGATGATTCAAACCAGAATTTCACAATTTAAACTCCGGGTTATTCTATGATCAGTCCTGTTTTGTCACGTATTGTAGAATACTAGCTATATAGGCTACTGTCGACTACGCTTTATTCAGACATCGGATAATTGGGACAACCGCTTTAGTTGGACAAAAGTCCCGAGAACGGAACAAAAATTAACATCGCATACAATAATTCTCTCGTTTATTCCGGTAAACTTCCGCAGCAAGTAAATTCTGCTGATTGTCGCTTTAACATTAAATACGATCGCACTTTTAAGTGGTTGTGATGTAAGAAAGAAATGCTTGTAAATATTACACATAAATAATTTTTGTTGGGGTTTAGGGTTGCTTTTCTGAACGTTTTTATTGTATAATAGTAAAGATAAGCATATTAACCCCATGGCGCTTATTTTTCATTATTTCGAGCAAGTTAATTTTTTGTTTAATTCGGATAAAATCAAACTTGACCAAGTGTCCAAATAAAACAGGGTCGTTGTAGTATGAAAAATATTATTGAAGTTTACGCATAAATGAACACTCATACAAAAACTAAAATCTTTATTCTAGAAAATTTTGTTTGCTATTACTCAAAATACAGCTCTATTATTTTAAATAAAATGTTAACAATTTTTCTTGTATTTTTTGAGAGGAATTCAATAGATTGTTATTTGATTTTATGTCGCATCCACAAAAAGAAAAGTGACAAAAAAATTTTTTTTTCAATATAACCTGTGTTTGAACTGGCAGCCTTCCAAATGGAATTAATATTTAATTTTTGTAGAAAAGCTTGACACAAGTATGGAAGATAACCCGTAAGAATGACGTTTAAACGATAATTTGTTCATCCTGTTACCATTTGCATTGTGAGTCATATGAAAGAGTTAAATTATAGTATTTTTAAAAAAAAATTCTAAGGGAAAAAATCTGTAACTTAAGCCAAATCAGGTCAAAAATTATTTAAAAATAAACTAACGTTGGTGATACCTATAAAATTAACGTTGAAATTAAAACTATAGCATTGTCGATAGTTAATTTTCAAATCCGAGTTCCGAAAACTTTATCTTAAAACAAGCAGATCCAAGTTTTTAAGCTTTTCAAGTAGCGAGGCATTACGAAAAATTTGTTCTATTCAGATCTTGCTTGATGCGCTTCAGACAACAATCAGACGACGCTGTCCGATTATTTTAAGAATGTCGTCATCACTGCGGCCGAGAAAGAGGGAGCGCCCTATTGACGACGAACGCGATCGACGCGATGTTGGTTCAAACTCCTACTCGCGTTACTTTGTTCTATCATACGGAGAGAGGTTTACGTCATTTCCGTCTGGTCGGTAATCGAGTAAGCAGTTGAAAGTTATGATCATATCACTCTGTAAAACCAAAAAAAAAAAAACTTAAAAGTGCGATATCCATATATTACAGTTCACTTTAAAAAAGAAGGTTGGAGAAATCGCTTGACAGTTGCCCTTGACAGATATTTTAACGTTTAATCGAAGGCGGAAAAATATTTTTTCATCACGTTAAAATATTTTGTTTCAAAAATAAACTACTGAAAATACATTGCATTAAATCGAAAGCAGTTAAATTTCTGCTCACTTACGACAGTGGCCCTTAACCTTTTTCGTTCCACAACCCAATTTCCAATCCAAGGTAACTTAACAACCCTCTTTGGTAAAGAAAATTTAATTTTTGTCGCAAAAATGTGTTTTCTCTAAAATTAAATTTACTTCTGGCCAGGTGGGCAACAGCCGTAACTTTGTTACTTTTGCAAAAATTGTTAGTAGTTACTGTTTTGGCCCAGTCACAGTTACTAGTTACAGTTACTTTTTAAATTGAAAGATATTTTTTTGTCAACACAACCAATGCCGAGTGGATTAAAGTTAAGCCTTTTTTTGTGTGTGTGTTCAAATTTAAGGTTCTAAATCCAGTTATCAGGGAGATGAAATCAAAGTGAAAACCAAAAAAAATCTTTTAAATAAAGTAACTGTAATATGTAACTTGTTATTTTTAAGAAGTAACTTGTCCACCACTGCTTCTGGAATCTGGATACATTCATTTCTTGTCTTACTGCAAAGTGTTACACACGAAAGCAACCGAAAAATTAACATCTATTGTACAGCTTAAAGCTCCTCTTTTCCACTTCTTAAATTTTGCGGCAGTACAAAATAATTACTTTATTTCGTGGCACCCAGTGGGAATTTGAAGCTAAAAAATTTTTTATTTTTTGCGAAAATAAACTTTCGAGATTAAAAATCAATTGCTTGCGACATCTCTAACCATTGAAAATAGCATTTGAATGAGAAAAATCAGCGAAAATACCAGTAAAAATGTGGTACTTTATCAACCCAATTCAATTAAAAAGTATCAGAATGGAAAAAATTGCTGTAGTTCATTTTACTATAGCGAAAGTACCCAAATACAATTAAAAATATATTAGGTCTGAACTTGTAATGTTGCTGTAGCATGTTTGAACCAAATAACCAAATCTTTGTCTGCGTTTACAATATTTATTTTGTTTTTATTACTATTGTTATTTTTTTATTGAACTGCGTAATAACTAGAAGTTTTTCGAATAAAAACAATATAAAAAAGAGCACAAAATGGCCAAAAAATAAAATAAACAAATTGATAAAAATGAAATTTAATATTTAAGCAAAAGGTTCAACTTGAAAAAATAATTGAGACCATAATGGTTTAACAAAATTTTAGAGTTAAAGAATTTAAGCCTCGAGGCTTACAACTTTCCCAATAAAAAGTTAGTAAAGGTATCGTATTACTGCCGTAAGCATTCTGATTCGAAAATCCGCAGGAAAGATGGTGTAGATCAGAAAGAAGTTCTCCATTAAATATGCATGGTCTTTTTTTATAAAACCCTTTTCAAAATAATCTTTTACCTCGCTTAAAGAAAATATCCAATCGACAAACAACAAGTGCGAACCAAAAATCGAAGAAAAGCGCCATAAAAATAAAAGTTGTTTTTTAAGTAGTTTAGCAATCTTGAATAAAGTCTTAACACATCGATTAAAGTTCATTAAAAAAAAGTTGATCTTTAGAATTGGAAAATGTGCAAATCACTCATATAAAAAACTTGTAACTGTAGATTACTATTTCTAGAAAAATTTGGAAATTGGGAATTTGTTTTACACTAATCCTTTGAGATTTTTTACGCTTGATCTTGGTCACATTTTACACAAAAAAGTAAATTAAAAACAAACCACGAACAACCAACATGGAGCGAAAATCAAAAGAAAAATTAAATTAACTGTTACTTGTGAAACAGTAAATGAAGTACTGAAGGCATACAGCCTCACTAATTAACTGCTTGTCATTTAAAAAAATTTTTTTGCATTGAATGTGAGAGTAACTCGAACAAGGGATATCGTTGACATGACGCTATATGTTTCAATATCAGCTTTTTAGGATATGAAATATCATCTTCTGATCATTTAACAGCAAGATGATCATGAGCTAATATTTGCTATTAGATTTTTACAAGGCCACACAAGAAAAAATAAAACTTTTACTATTTTAAAAAAATTTTAATATACCTTTGTGGTTTTGTGTACGAAAATAAAACCATGAGTGTTGGATTCACGAGTAATATTAGAAAATTTTTGAAATATAATTTAATTGTCCTTGAAAAGTGAAGTGTTTATGTTTAATTTCTATATTAAACGACTCAAAAAGATTTATAAAAAAATTTATAGCTAAGTAATTCTAGACTGGTCTTCTCAACCAAAGATTAGTTGGCCTCCTAAAAACCTTGATAGCTTAACTGGACAAAAATGTTAAAAAATTTGCTTTACAGATTAACCAACTAAACACGATAGTTCCAGATGTAATTAGGGGAAGACCATGAATAGTTAAGAATCATTGTTTTGATTGTTTGATCAATAGATATCCGGTCAAACACCAACTACAAAATATCAACGACCAAAATATCAACCGACCAAAATATCAACTGACCAAATTATCAACTTTCGATATCCAGAAGCTTTCACATGGTAGGATAGTTAGTTGGAACTTAAAGCCTATGTGCCACCCTTCGACGGAGTAATGCCTGTGAGACTTAATTTGGGTTGTTGAGATTTTGGTCGTTGATATTTTGTAGTTGATATTTTGACTCTAAACCGATAAATATAATAAATAGAGTAAAAGGTGGTGTTTATGATAATTAAATTATATTAAAAAGTTTGACTTCAGGAGATGCTTCATTTTTTTTGTTAACCATATCTTGAATATGATTAAAAAATAGTTCTACTTGGATAATAAATTGGATAACCATTTTCCCTTAAATTACAAAACAACCAATAAACTTTTGACAAATTATTTGCAAGCTTTATGAGTACTTTTAAAGCAAAACTTAACGCTGGGATCACAGAGAAAAACCAAATAGCTAATTATGCCTTGATGCTGTGGGCTGGGTTTTGTAACTAAAATGGCTGTAAAAACCAAATCGAAAACCTTTACGTTAAACTAAACATAAAAAAATAAGTCACTCCAAGTCGACGTTAAAAAACTTTTTTTGGCTGCAAATGTCTTTTGAAAGTTACAATTAGAGCAAAAAGAGGTTTCACTGTTCAATGTGACAAAAATTTTTATATGGATCTTTAGTTTTTAGGGCGTTGCGAAACTTTTACAATTTTAATTTAAAGCGTTTTTTTTTGCTAATCCGTTTGCAAATACACCAACCGCATAATTTTGATCTAAAAAGCGAAGCTAATGTAGTTTTATGATTCAGCAAATTAAACTTATTTTGTTTACATTACTACATTACTTAAAAAACTAACGCCAAAAAGATGAAAGTTAATTTGATTTGAGTAGGCCCGAGCAAAAATTTAAATACATTTAAGGTGCAGCCCGATTAAAAAAACGTCGATTATAATAAATTCAATTATCTATTTTTGTAATATAAAAGCCCAAACGGAGAAAGGTGTAGCATTTACAGAAACAAAGCCACATGAAAGTGCTAAAAAAACTGTTCTTTCAAGCTTGTAGAACGGACAAGTTGATTTGGTGTGTTTAATAAGTTGTCAGTGCAACTTAAATTTTTAAAAATTTAGTTCTTATTTAATATTTGAAGTAAAAATACTAAAAAGCTGTGAAGGTTTGCTTACTGATACTTTTTTAAATAGTTTAGTTAATACGAACTTCGAGCTATAGTCCGCTCTAAATTTGACGTTTAAAAAAATTTTTTTGTAGGAATTTCTAAGGTAAAATTTTTTGATCAAATTCAATGGTTCAACTATTAGCAATAACTTTTTCGTAGAGATCTTAACTTGTGTAGGGATCTGTGATTGTGACAAAAAAGCTAGTTTTATATAAAACCATATTGAAATTTAAAAGGCCTGAAAACTATTGACGTATTGGTTAGCACAAGTTTCATTCAATTAGCGTAAAAATCATTTCGTTGGACATTTGGTAAAACATTAAAAGTTGTTATTGTTGGTCTTTAAGGTAAAACGATTTTTTTACAGTTTCTTATCGTGCAATGTATCAAAGTGCAAAAAAAGTATCGCAGACAAACTGCTCAAATCAAAATGGCTAAAAAACTCATTTTTATTCCAATCTTGTTTATATTTTGCTCGAATTACAAAAAAGTAAGCAATTTTGGGTTGAAACTACCACTAAATAAATTTAGAGTAAATTTTTCTCACTTTAATGGGTAGAAGTAGCCTAAATTATGTTTAAAAATCGATTGAAACACATTACGAGGTCCCTGACGTTGCAAATGAAAAATAAACGGATCTTGTTAAATAACGATGTTTTATATAAACTCTTTTTTTGTACTTATCGATTAAATGTCGACCTGTTGAAAGTTATCGTTTACAGTTCACAGAATCAATAGTTTTTATATTTAATTGTGCAAGGAGCAATAATAGTCTTGTCCAGAATGTTTATAGCTCTCGCTGTCGTAAAAGTACGAAAATGGTTTTGAGTATGCAAGCATTTACCAAAAGTAAAAAGTTTTAAAATTACATGTAAGATGTAGTTGACAAATGAAGAAAAAAAAGCCTTTACTTGATTTTTAAGAAACGAGCTTTTTTCTTTGTACATAAAGTGAAGACCTTATGATAAACACGTTTTCTATAAATGTGATTGACTCCAAATTAAGTACGTTTGTTAGAAATAGAACTAAACAGTAACCCTGTCTATAAATGTGACGTATTTAGTAGGATGGTTGATGGGTCAACGGCTCCCGTTTAAAATTTTGTTAAGAAATGGAACCGCATTTTTTAGAAATGAAAGAACGCCTTTCAAAATTTTTTGTGTATGCCACTGAGTGTAGATTTTTCAGTCTTCACTTTCAAAGACAAAAACGCATTCCCCTTGTAACAAGCGCAGATCTTTTCTGTTAATTTTTACAAAAATTAGACAAAGTTAAGCTTTCCCGAAAAATGTCCTAGAATTCGGCCTACCCTAATAAAAAGGACTTTGCACGGCACTATCTCTGAGATATTAGCATGTGGTTGTATCACTTCTTATATAAAGGTTGAGGTTTAAACAAAAAAGTTAAAATAAATTTTAACTGAAATCAGCATATTTGCTTTTGTTTCAGCCAACTGAGTTAATTCATCTTCAAAAACTAAAGAAAAGTTCTATTCAAACATACATACGCAGAAAGTTTGGTGAAAAAAATGAAAATTTTTTTACATACTTTCCGAAAACCAAAGTAATGGTTTTCACACGAAGTGACGAGCACTTTGGTATGTCATGTTTATATTGGTATATTAATATATTAATATTGCCGCGAGCTGTAAAAATAGGAATAAACTATTTTTTTAGGTATAAAAATTGGTATTTTTTAAATGTTTAAAGTGAAGATAAAAATTGGTTTTTACAAGCAGCTTGTTGCTTGATGCACTACTTTTAACTTAATCTGCTGATTCTAGGATTAGAGATCAAAAAAGTTGAAAGGAAAATGATCGAATAGGTAAGAGCGACGTTTAAATGGTGATTACGATCGATAAGGTTTTAGCAAGCAGTGCTAAAATAATAGGCACATCTTTGTACGAAAAAAAAACAAAGAAAACACTTTGGACCGGCAGGAAAATTTTGGCATTTCCGAAAGCAAGTCATGGTAATTTTTTCTAAAATTAATGGCCCGGACGTTTTCTTGCTGGTCAAATTATTGAATTGTACTTTTTATTTAATTTTTGGAGTAATGTAGAACTGCTTGTTAATACCACCTAGCAGAGAAAAGCAACGTTTGGTATCTTTTCCAGGGACACAACAATAATAGGAAATCAAGTGTTGAAGCGAAAGTTCGTTTGATCAATCAAACGGCTCTGGATACCTCAATGCCGATTACTAAGTAAATAACTGAGTAGTCTGCTCTTCCGTAATTTATCGACAGATGAGATGCCACTATTGCTGTCGACTATAGCAGACATGCAAGTTATTAAGAGAGGAACTTCACATTCTTGAAAATTCATTGATTAGTAAATAGATTTTAAACCGAGACAGTTTCACGTCACGCCCAAGAAGTTGTGAAGCTCAATGCTGAAGTTCATATTCAGTCCTGTTCACCTTTAAAACGAGCGGCGTCGGTTACGAGAGCGCATGCATACAGGCTAACTCTTCATTATTTAGCAAGCTCAGTGATTTTCTTACAAACTTCGCCGATTAAACATTATTGCATTTATTTGTTTGAGTTTGTAGTCCACATAAATACTTTTAGATAGTTTGTGTTTGTGTCCTCTTTAAACAAATTTTTAAAGTTTTAAAAATTCTTTGAGATATCTAAAAGCCGTGTGCCGCTATTGAAATCGGCTCAAAGCGAATACCATTATGGGGGTGATTCAACCACTTTTATATCAAACTCAAGCAAATTATGATTTCATATTTAGTGATGATAAGATATTCGCCACCGAAATAGCTTCAAACCTGGCATCTATGTTTAAAACATTTTTAAAATTCTAAATAAGATGTAACTTAAATTTTCTGGGACACATACCTTGAAGTTTTCCATTTTGCTTTAGTATGTTCAAAACCTTTTTCTTTTCTTCTTGATATTCGTTATAATCCAAATTGTGTTTATCATTATTTAGCCGACTTGAGTTATTTGAAAATGGAAAGGTTTCGCCAGACGACGATAGTAAAGAATCGTGATCCGATTTTACATTATTATTAAAAAGTAAACCATCATTAGGTTTCAGCTTTAGCTGCTGATTGCTTATTTCAAAGAAAGAACCGGAAGAAAAAATAGAATTTCCATTGAAAAAATTATTGGTCTCATCGCTTTTGTTGTTGACAGCCATCAAATAGTCTCGATTGCTTTTCATTTGCTTTCTAAATAATGAATACGGTGAGTCACTTTCATTTAAGGATTCGCCATCATCATCACAATCCAAAACAATGCCGTCATCATCATCTTCATCTTCCTCATCTAAATCATCGTCATCTTCAAAGTCATCATCAACATAACGTTCATCGTCAAGCTTTTCTTGCGTTTGTTCTAAATTTTTTTGGTGGTCACTACCAGGTTGCTGGTTTTGCGATTTGTCTGACCGTGGAGATTGATCGGAAACAATTTTGCTTTTGTTGTTAGCGTTTTCATTTTCCTCGAAGTTGTTGTGCAATGAAATTAGATTGCTTCCCTCGTGCATTCCACCAGAATAACAGAAACTATTCCGGTAGTTCTGAGCAGAGCACATCGCCAAATCGCTATTTTCCATAGCCGAGGAATTTGTTTCCGACAATCTTGAATCACATTACATTATCTTCTTCAAAATTTATTTTCTGTTATTTACTCGAACTTATTTCAAAAACTATACATCAAACAATATATATAACAATCATATAATTTATTTTTAATTAAAACTTAATTAAATTACAACAAAGTTATACTTAAAAAAAAGCTTATGTTTTAAAGCTAAAGTCTGTTAACTACTTAAGATCTACTTCAGTTTATTTTATTACAAACTGTGTATTTAATGACAAACCTAAAGCAGTTAGTTTTTAGAAGCTGGTTTGTTGAAAATAGATCATAGTAAATCCTGTTGAATCGTAAAGCCATTGAATTCACAAACCGTCGTTTAAAAATTCTATTTTGAACTTGTTCAGAAAGTTTAAAAGAAATTTACGTAAATATTTGCGCAAAGTCAGCAAGCAAACCGAAACAGCTTCCCCTGCATAGCTTCGACGAATCACTGGCTTAATAAAAAAAGCTTTTAAAAATGGCGGTTTTCAAACAAACTGAATTTATAGTAAAGATCGCGACTTTGTCAAATATCAATGTTATGCTTTTTACATGTTTTTAAAGATTAAACTAGGATGGATTGTCTTGGTAAAGCAGAAATGCTATGATATGATTTTTGAACAAACAAAACCCAAAAAATTCTCAAACGTTATATTTTTAAATAGTTTTTTCTTTTCTACTTTATTATTACTCCGACCATGAGCAATAAAGTTAATAAATAATTGTAGGTATTTATTGTAATCTTTAATCAACAGCCAAAGCGAGAAAAAATGTTTAAATCAAGAACAAAAAAAAAAACTTTCAAGTTTTTGTTCTAGTTTTTTTTTCTTTAAGAATTGACTTGCCTATTTACTGATGTGGTAATCAGACACGTTCGCAGTAAAAAAAAGAGATGGTCTTTTCTTAACACCTGGTTTGTTTTTCTGGCTTAAAGAAAACTTAAAAAGAATAATACGCTGTTTTTATTGATGTTAAAGACCTTTCATAAGCTTTAATTTCCAATGTTATAAATAGACCGTCTTAAAAGATCCAAACCTCCCTCTACATTATTCAACACCAATCGGTCGCGGCTTTGTTCAAGTTAATTTTGACGGTCCACGTTTTCAGTGAGATCATCCCGTCCTGTTACATAATTTATTTTGCAAACAGACATCTATTGTTGTGGATTTTTGTTCTTAATTTTCTTCAAGTTTGACGACCCTGGTAAAAAAATTGCCCGCACTAAACGGGATATTTGCTGCTAGAGAGCAGCAGGTAAAACTTCCTCTGTGTAGTTTCAAATAACGGTATCAGTGATAGAAATTCGCCCATTAAAAATTTAATAAGACGATAAAAATGTTTTCAGTTTTGCAAACAAATTTTAACCACTCACACAACAATGTACGTAACAAGCGATGCACCAAAACTTGCTTTTCATACTGAATATTTATGCATTTTTATCAGATTAAAATCTGTTTTATAAACAGAGAGTATCTGTTTGCAGTCGTATCGGCGGACGACAACGTTTTATCAGTCGATATAAACATTGTAGATTTTACGGCGACGATATTATAACAATTCACACAAAAATCAAGCCAAAAAAACGTGACATTAACGCAAAAAAATCGCTCCACTTTCCATAACACGGCATTAATTATGCAAACTACATTCTTCTATACTCTGACTGAAATAAGCGAACGATATTAGGGTCACTTGACACGAACACATGTCGGACGAAGTAAATACTTCTTTAGCGTTTGTTCGTAACGCAGGTGACGCTACAATTGGTAAATTAAAAACAAAATAGAAATCTAAATTGCAACCAATTGAAGAAATCGACCCTAATTTGTTTGTTTCAGTCATTATATAGATAGTTTGATTCAAAATATATTATGCTTTTGCTAAAGATTTAAAACCGGTTAATCAATGGTGAACTTAAGGCATATTCATATTGAATTTTTAATAAAAATCCCTGTTGCCTAGCAATTGTAACAGTGGTAGGAATGCAAATACATCTATGGCAGTATTGTTTAACATTTCTGATTATATCGAACAAATTAAGTGTTTAACATAATGGATACAACAGCAAAAAGCGATAATGGCCACTACCTTCTCTTTGCTGAGAGACGTAAAGAATGTAAAAACTTATCAAAACTTACTAAAAACTATTGAAATTCAAAACATTTTTCTAAAAAAGCTTCGTGGCTCACCCGTTGAGATGTTTTGTTCTAGGGTTTGTGAAATGGATCAAATAAACAAAAAAAAATCCTGCTATGATTATTTGTAGACGTTAGTTAATTTAAAAAGAGCTATAATAATTTTTTACAAAAAAAGTTCAGAAATAAAGAAGCAAGATTTAAATATAAAGTATTTAAATAAAATCATATTTACCGTCTTTTTTCTTCAGCGGTACAACGCCCGTAAAATAGAAAAAGAAGCCGCATTTTTACTCTATTATTTTTTGTTCTTTTTAATTTGCTATACCATTCTAACGCGTAAGTTGAAAAACTTTTTAAGTGGCTTATTTGTAATCCTTAAGAAAAAAAATTTCAGCGAGGTCTTGCGTGTCTAACAAGGTCGAACTGCCGTAATAACAACAAAAATACTTTAATTATTTTGCAATAAATAGCTTGACCCGAACGTTAAAACACAACCTTGCCAAGGATTTAGGATAAATAACATAACTATTTTTTTCTGAAGAACTTAAACTAAAAAATCATAAATTGTTTCTTTTTTTCGCAAAAAAAATCATCTTCAGTAATGGCTTTAGTACGGAGCGGCCCCACCGGCCCCCCTAAAAAACGTCAAAAAGTGGCCCTCTTTAAGCAAAATATTGCTCTATTTCTTAATAGTAGCACCATGACGGTGCCCCCCTGTCTGCACCTTAAGTTTAGGACAAAGTAAGGATATTGCACTCGATTGAAAGTGATGACGTTTTTTTAGAGAATACTACGATTTTGAGACGAAAATGGAGATTTCGAACATAAATTGAAAGTGATAACTTTTTCTTTTTTTTTTTTAGACATCACTTTATTTTGGGACAAAAAAAATTTGGCACACTAAAAAGTGGCCCCCTATTTTTTGCACCGGGCCGCTCTCTTTTCTAAGGCCATCACTGATTACCTCATATTGTTTGAAAACTGCTCTTGACCAGTAGCACTAGTTAAAAATTACTTCATTGACTACGACTAAGTTTCTATTTAATTTATTCACCAATGCTTTATTTTCTCTAAATTAATTTATACTGAAGGCAATTACTAAAACTTAAATTGGCGAATTTATCGAGAACTTTTTCATGAAACAATTGGAGAGAAAACCGCCATATCTGTAAAGAAAAAAGTAATGTTCTCATACATAATTTGCTCTAAAATTGAAAGAAATCAATACGGTATATTATAGACTTATGCGGGACTCCCAACTTTTTCTTTTTTTGTATTCCTTCGCGAATTTGAAAACTAAAATTTGAGTGCCTGTCCTCTAGCATAAAAATAAATAACGTCAAACTCGATGCTTACTAAAAAAAGCTTATTGTATTCCGTTACATTGCATCCCTTATTTGTTGAATTAAATCTCGTTTTAATTGTAAAAAAGCGAACAAAGTGAAAACTGAAATAAAGTCCGTCTATCTTATAGGTTCTCAACCTTTTTTGCTTTTTTACCCCAAAAAACTTTTTAAATAAAATTTACCTCCATATTTTTACTTCCTCACTCAGTAACAAAATTATGCCCAAAACTCAGTTTAGTTCAGTTCAGTTTTCTTTTATTTTTTTTTTATTAAAAAAATTTTTTTTTGCTTGCAAAATTGATCAAGTAAGTCAAATTTACCTCTGGTTTTGAAATCATGATCTATCTGATCTTGATCTAAAAGAGGAGCAAAATTTAGGTTTTAAAAATTGTTTATTTTAATAAAAGGTAAAAGTGATTGACTGGACTACTTTTATTATGTTTAATTCGGGTTATTCAAGAACCCCTACATGATATCTACTCGATTTTATCAATTATAGTCGATTGTTCAAATATCGCGATTTGTATTTTTATAAAAAAGAGTTAGGTTTTAAACAATTTGTTAAAAAATTTCGGCAAAATAAATTGTTGTATAAAAAAACAAGCTATATTTGTAAGTATTTGGGGGGCCCACAAAGGAAAGACTACATCAGAGGCGTCCAACCGTTTGAGCCAAGAGCCATTTAGTGTTATCGAAAACACGTTTGGGCCAAATTGTTACCTTGATAAAAGAAAGTGTTTAAAATAGATTTCTTACAACAATGAAGATCTTTTTACAATTTTACAAATTTTACAATGAAGATCTTTTTCCCGCAGGCCGCTATAGTTGAAATCAGGTTCAACTTACTCATCTAACAACCTTCAACTTACTCATGAATCTTTTTTATACGAGGTGATTTTTAAAAGCAAAGACCTTTTTCAATCTTTACTTGTTTTTTACGTGATTTTTATCGCACAAATAGATTATTTACAGTAGCTTTTTTTCTAAATTTGTATTAATGGTTCGCTAAATGACAAATTATACATTAGTAGTCCATGAAGTTCGAAAGGTTGGCTACCACTGATCAAGAGTCCGAATAAAGGAGGCGAGCCCAATTGCGATTGCGGGCCGCAAGCCCAGCTCAAAAAAATTTCCTCTTTTTAATTTGAAGATTCGAAATGCGAAAAGTTGAAATTTTAAATACGTCGTATGCTGAATAAGGTTTTACGCAGTGCGCCAACTAGTCGACTTGATTTAAAAAAGCGCAAATTGCTACAGATTTACCGATACTGCAAATCTCCCCAATCTTTTCAACTAAGCCTTTTGTATGTTGCATTCTAACTAAGTTGTAGTAGCCTACAAGTTTTAGTTGATAAAACCGATAATTTCTTTAAATATCAAATAAGATCTTGCAGGCGAAAAGTCCCATTTATTCTTACTACTTTTCAGTAACAGTTTTTATGTGGGATTACCGACACTAATACAAAATGCAGTATACTCTGCGTAATCAATTAATCTCAATCCAAAGCGTTTTTCGATTTATTAAGCGGCAGATTTTGCTACCGGGTCTGCAAAAAAAAAGTTAAGTAAACAGAAATGCAGCGAAATTTATAGGGCTGATGCATAACACGAAAAAAAATGCGTACTGTCCAAATGTACTTTTACATGGTTAAAAAATTCTCATTTCAAGCTGTTCGGTAACAAAAATTAGAAAAAGGAATTAATACACTGTTAAAAAAACATTTAGCAAAATCAAAGAAACTTTGAAATTCCGCAAACATAAGAAACGCCGACTACAATGATCGAAGAACTTGCAACGGTTTTTTTAACAGTGCAGCATGCTTTTGTGAAGCGGTATTTTGATTTACAGGGGGTATGCCAATGCAAAAATTCTGTTCCAACACGATTTGTTTAACGGTGTCTCCGAGCTTAGGAAGCGGAATTAATTGAATGTTGACAATGTTGAAATCTGGGTAAAAATAATTGAGTGTGAGCGAGAGTAGACACTACATCAAAGAAATTCCTGCTAAACAAAGCTTACAGCAAATTAGTGTGATAAGAACAACTTTCCAGTTCAAATACAAACAAACCTCAAAAACATTTTTACAAACTTCGAGGCATGCTGTAGACTTTTCGGTAGAAAGAGTAAATCTATAACAAAGCGATAACTTAAAAGGTTAAGGTTTAAGAATTATTTGTAATGATTTCACAAAAAAATAAAAAAATATTTTGGTATTGAATAAGAATAACGTTTCTTCAATTTAGCTTCAACAAACAATTCAAGTGGAACCGAAACAATTGAAAGGTGACTTGTTTAATAATGACACGTAAATTTATTCTTTCTTTAAAAAACGCTTTTTCAGGCCAGTTTAAACAAGAAACAAAGCCAATAAAAGCAAATGTGTCTGAAATATTAGCGATTGATTTCACATAATAATTATTAAACAAAGTTTTACGAAAAATTAAGAATGCATTTTTAATTCAATGCAATTGTTTAAAAAAATAGATAAATGAATTGTTTGACAGAAAATCGCGTCTATACAAATAAAAATAAATAAAATAAAGTTTTTTTGTCTATCAGTAAAGTTTCATTCTTTCCATTTCAACATTAATCTGCTTAATCTAGGACTTTTTTCCAAGAACCGCTGAAAGGTTCTAAAACGCTCGCTATTTTTTTTTTTATAAAACAGAGTTTTTTGCCTATTTCCGCTAATTTTAGATCTCTTTAACAACTCAGGGCTTATCTGGTTGCGTAGAACTTTTTTCAACATCGCTTTTTCTACTTCATGTTCACATTTTTCTCGTTTTTAAACAACCTTTTTCCCTTCAGACTATTATGACGTCATATTAAGGTTGCAATTGCTTGAAACGGTTCGCTAACACAAAATCGAGTTGTAAAGTGATCACTTGTGCTGCCTACCATCTGCTGTCACGAGCCAGAAACATAAACAAATAAACAAAAACAAGCGCAACGTCATAGCGGTCAGCGGCGCACTAAGTGGTATAATCCACGAGCGATCGAAGTGCAAGCCACAACTGTCGATTCTACTGCAAATAGCTGATCCGCTATTGAAATTCTGTGAACATGAATGTTCTTCAACGTAGCGCTGCTTCCGTAGAGTTTTCCTTTTTACGACTCCTAGTAAAAAACTCGAAACATTTACGGCGCCATTATTAAACGCAGGAACACTTCTACTCAAGCGCTCGTAAAATGGTTCGGTAACATCAAGCAAAAAATTTTAAAGAACAAACAAGACCAATTTTAAGTGCGATTGCTTGAAGTTGTCGATAACAACCAGCTATGATGGCCGCGGTCCATGAATCGCGGGGCGAAAAGAAAATATGACAATTTTTAAACAATGAATAATGTTAATAATACGTCAATAGAACATCACCAACTCCGAATTCACATGTAATGCAAATACATATTTAGAAAAACACCTATCCGTTGCTTGTCTTCACCGTTTTTCAATAACACAAAGAAAACAGTTTGTGAAATATCAATGAAGTGACTCTGTAAAATTTTTTACTTTTTGTTTATTTTTAAAATTTTTAACTCGATAATATTTTGGTTTAAACTTAAAACTCGATTCAATGACATAACCCAAAAAATTTAGAGAGAAGAAGAATCAGCGAGATAACTTTTTTAAAACGTAGAAATCTTTTCCTTGTTTAGAGCTGGTAAAGATAAGCAACCCTAAAAATAAAAGGGTTTCTCATCTTTACCAGCTCCCCTTGTTTTTTTGAGTTAAAAATCTTTTTCGTTCACCTTAAAGTTGGGATTCGCGGGCAGTCATGCTCCTTTTGACTTTCTCTTGTTTACGTTGTAATTGATGAACACATTGCTTGATTGTCAACAAAAACGATATTGCTTGAAAACGTATTTAAAAAAATTTTTTTCTCTATGCTAGCCTGTCATGAACATTCATGCTTACTAGGGTAATGTAATCAACACCTGGGTCCTAATTTACAAGAGGATTGCCATTTTATTTGCTTGGTTCACCGATTTCAGTAATTCATGAAGCCTTTCGATCACTAAATTCAGTGATCGATGGGGTTCGCTTTTTAGATGCAAAGTCAGCTTTATACAGGGTTTAATTTAACTCTCAAAAGATAAAATATTTGCTTTCGATTTAAGCTGAAAATCTTTCGTCTTGGCTTTCAAAAACAAAAAATGCGTTTTGGAAAACTGAACAAATTTTGTTGATTCTATTTTAAAAAATTGAGTCGCTAAAGTTTTAAAATCAAGTTTAAGCTTAATTGCAGCAAAGAAAAGTCGAGAAATATTTTCCCAGCGTGCGATACGTTTAGAGAAATAACTTTGTTGTTTTGCTCAAAAAAAATTTGCTACAACTGTATTATACATAATTACAACCCCAATTAAAAGAAGAGTTCAAAATTCTATTTTCTTTATTCTCTGATTTGCGGTGACTTCTGCAATCAGCGTTCACCGTCATGCTAGGATTACCTAGAACGCTGTGGTGCAAATTCATGATGTGCTTGATGCAAGACATTCTTTACATGGTTTCTTGTAGGTGGTTGCTGTTGGTTTCTACTGATTCCACAAAATTTTCACAATGATACAGTTTAAAATCAGGTTGTAGAATACTTTTCACCGTCTTGTTAATTGAAAAAAATCACGCGCAAGACAATCGATTTGAATCAACCCAAGTATCATCGGAAAGACATGAAGATGACCTCTGCCTTTACGCGTTTTCTTCTATTGATTGCAATATGTTGAATAGCAAGCGCTTTGCACCGAGATAACCGGTTAATCGTGAAAAAGAATTAATTTTCATGGAAGCCGATCGCCGCGGTTGGACGGTTAGTATGAGGCTTATTTTACTGGAGCGTGTGAGCCGTGGAAGAATAGAATTTACTTGATGAACTTGGTTTTAACTTAATCAACTTGGTCCGAATTAAGTGTAAAAGTGCCAAAAAAGAAAAATAGACGCTCGACACATTACTAAAATTCAAGGCGGGTCATTAGTTTTGGGGCTTATTTTTACAATTTGGTAAAAACTATGTAGTATTAAATGTAGAAATCTTACACGGATTACGAGCTGTTCTAGTCCTGTCATTTTTTACTGTATTATCAAAGTAATTTTTTGTATTGTTGATTTTCCTAATTTTAGTTTTTTTCTCAATGCTTGACACCAAACAATTTCAAAACAATAGGAAAGCAGGATGACCAGAGATGGGCACGGTACTTCTTAAAAGTACCGCGATACCGGTACTAAAAAATCAAAAGTACCGTGGTACCGGTAATCGGTATTTTTAATAATCCAATTTAATAGTAATGACTAAAGCTTTTCTGTCATACATTGGATTTCGTTTAAAAAATTGTATTTAACAAATCGAAAACAATCCCGAAATAGGTTACGTATCTAACTGTTGACTTTCAAAAATTGAAACATCCCGCAGTAGCTTACGTATCTAACAGTTGACTTTCAAAAATAGCAACGTCATTTAAGCCTGCCTTTTTAAGTTTTAAGATGTCTTTTCCTGTTGAAAATACAATATACACGCTCGATTGCTGCGCTTAAAGACAGGGCAGTGTTGTATCTAATAAATAGTTTCAGTGGCTCCTTGTTTTTGAAGCATGAGGCCTTAACATGCCTCTGTGGGCACTGATCAATGCAAGCATAACCGTACCTGCCAGGGGTAGAGTTAATTACCCCCAAGTCTCAAAAATTTGTAAAAAACAGAATTTTTCGGGTAGCGATGAAAATTTGGGCAAGATAAAATTTTTGTTCATCAAAAATGAACACTGAATGCATTTAAGGTGAAGACTTTTTTTTGGTCTTTAACCTAAATTTTGGAGAAAATTTCTTTTCATATTCATAAATTAGTAGAAAATCAGGATTCGGGCAAAAGTAGGCTTACCATACGTTCCGATTTTTAGGCTTTTGGCGTCTCTCCCGGTTAACATTATGTCCCGATATTTCCAAATTTAAAAGAAAATCCTTCTTTTATTTTTTTGGAAAACACTGGTTTTTAGGAACAAAAACCAAGAAATCCAAGAAAGATTGGAAGTGGAGACCTTTTTTGTAGAGAACACTGCTTTTTAGGGACGAATTATTTTCTTTTAACAAACGTCCCGGTTTACCCCTTCGGAAATATGGTATGCTTAGGCAAAGTAACAAAATTTAGACAAAACTGTATTGTCCAGCAATTTTTTTTGCTGGTTCGGCTATGAATGTACTCTTCAACAATTTTTTATGCACAATGTGTACGAGGTTTTGTAGGTTTGAACAAAAAAGCCCGAAAATTTATCGAGTTTCTCATGCGCGTCAACATCACTAGTTGTGGCAGATGAAACCGCTTCCCGAGCTTCAAGTAAATCTTAAACCAAATTGATGATTTCGGCTTTAACGTTTTTCTTTATGCCTTGATCAACGAAAGAGTTTTCACAATCTTCATCTTCGTTAGACATCAAGAATAACGGAAACTGTTGGTGCAAGGCTGTTGCGATCACGTAATCAGTAACACTTTTTTAACTCTTTCTTTTAGAGATCTGATTAAAACTTCAACCAACGGCAAGCATACGGAAACCGTGCGCAACTGACACAATATTTTTGCAATTGGTTGGCATCTGATACATCACTATCATGCAACATTGTAGCTATTATTGACTCCGCACACGAAGCTAAAAGTAGGTGCAAGTACAGAATACATTTTAAAAAAAGTACCGCGTACTGGTACTTTGGTACCAATTTTTAAAAATATTCCGGCGGTACTAAAGAAGTACAACAGCAGTCCTACTGCTCACCTCTGAGCATAACAGCATGATTCCTGCAGTTTCTTCAATAGTTATATGAAATTGATTCTAGTACGAAAAAAATAGTGTAGGGTTGGTACATAGCGAAAAGTTCTCAAAATATAATTTGATGTCTGGTTTTAATGGGAACCTTTGCGTAGTGTGCAATTAGGCATGATAATAAAGCTTAAAATTTAATAATGAATAAACGATAAAACTCAGCGGAGTTATAATTGAACCAAAAAACAAATTAGTATACATCTTTTAAAATCTAACTGAACATATCTTTGAAAGAATTTTTTTGCTCTGCATGCGGTACAATACGTGAGCACTCCTGGTAGTAAACTCATGAAGAACGAATAACTTTTCAATAAAGGTTTGAAACATAATTTGGCTGGATGAAAGTTGCATACTTCTAACAATGTTTTTAATCAGGTCCGTAAAAAGGTTTAATCTATAAAATCAGTAGTTCTTACGCAACAAATATGATTCACTAGCTTTCCTAACACTTTGTAGCGCTAAAAACTTTCATCCTAGCTAATTGTTCTTAGTTCCTTTATTGCCGGAAGAAAATTATGAAATTGTGCAAGATTTTATTAATAATCAAATCAACGCATACAGCAGCAGCAACAGACAGATTTTCACAAGCCAAGGTTACAAAAAACATGCAAAACTAGGAATAAACAGATGCGCCTGTGTACGGAAGGATAGATTGCGCATAATAACGTAAAGCTTCCATTTTGGTTTTTAAAAATGACAGGGAATGTTGGAACACAGTTTTCTAAGGAAAACTCAAGTACATAGAAAACATCAGTATCATAAAAACTATTTTTAAGATAAATTAAGAGGAAGTTTGCATTTTTTAAGTACAAAATAAAACCTTCTATGATTACGTGGAAAGAAAACCATAACGAAAGTTTGAAAACGCTTTAACAGCGTCCAAAAATTTCTAAACATTGCAACTACAAAAAAACAAATTCACACAGTTTCAAAATTTTTATTCTTCGCGTAAATCTTAACGTCTAGCCAAAAAATAAAACAAACTGCATTTTATCATAACGAGAAATTGACGTAAAAAATTATTTTATATTGCAAGTCAGGAATTTCCAAAAAATTGCATTCAACTTATCAACAGTACCATTCAAAAAATAGAGTTTAACACTAAAATATAAAGCAGATTGAAGAAGTTGTGTTTTATTCAGGATTCGACGCATGAAAAAGCAAAAAAAAATTTTTGCAATGCGAAAGCAGTATAAAGCTCTAAGTGGTTAAAAATGATTCAAGCATAAGCACAATTTAACGGTTACTTTGTATCGGTTTAAAGCGCAGAGCATATGACGGTCAGTAAGACAAGCTAAAGACCTGTACGAGGACGAATCAGTCCGTTGGCCAATTAGCGGATGACTTATTTATATAAAAGGCTCAAAAAGTTAGTCTCGTCTGGAGACCTGTACCGGTACGAGTAGAGCTGACTTGTGTATATAAAATTGACAGGTGGACACGGACAAGCCGGATCAACTCCGAAAAGAGTGAATGTGTCATATTTTGCAAGTTATCAATCTTGAATCCATTATGTTTAAAAATACGATATGGTTGTTCGTATATCCTAAGGCTCAAAACAAAATAAATTATGTGGCGGTAACTCAACGATGAAAAAGTTACGGACAAATAACGGGGGGGGGGGGTTATACAGAAAAGCTTGCTGGTATAAGTGGTACAAGCCGTCTATAAGACAAGCAACCAAACTGCATCAAGGACACTAAAAGTTTATCAATTAATTCAAGCCACAGACATGACGCTGCAAAATCGTACCGTGTAATAAAGTTAAAAAGTAACAATGCCTGGAAAAAATCGGCAGTCTTAAAAATTGCACAGTTTTAACACAAAAAAATAAATCTTTTTTAGTTTCCACAATGTCGTTTTGAATCATTTTGCCATTTTACAGAACTAAAACCTTTCAATATGCAACAAAACAGCGCCATATTACGTCTACATAAAAAAAAATTACATGCACTTGAAGTCGCAATTTAAAAAATAACGACAAAGCAACACACATGTGAATGAGGAAGCTCAATGCGTTTAGCAACTGACCTATGATCAGAAGGACAAGAGTTCACTCCTCGTAGTAAACATGCGCTTTCCAACGTTATAAAAAGCTTTGATGGGAAAAATATTTTACGAAATAATGTTTAAAAAATAAAGGCGAAAAATTAAACAAAACTTATTCAGAATCGCACGACAAAAATTCGGAAAAATTTAAAAAAAAATTTACGAAAAGCTTTGAACCAAAGGAATTGGATTTTATGATGATGAGAAACCGTATTGAACAAACTGATGGCACTTACATCACAAATGCGATAATAACAGCCAAAAAAATTGGGACTTAGAAATCACGATCGTATAGTTACTTGTTCAATTAACAAAAAAGGTGCATTTAAACAGAAACAAAACAAAAAGTACAGCATGTAACTGAATACAGACTTAAAAAAATATAACGCATTTTCTTCGTTGAAAATTATTAAGTTTGGGTAAGAAAATAAAACGAAGAGTGCAGTAAAACGAACAGCTATGCAGGATGCCGTCTTCACTTTATATCTGATTTACAGAGCAAATAACAAAGCAAAAAATTAACAACAGCAAACTAATAATGAAAAACCGTCGCTGACAAACAATGCCGAACTCTTCTCTAGCTTTAAAAACCTCAGAAACCAACGAACACTGATTCATATGTTCGATACTCGCCAAAGTTAGTTCCTTCGTTCGTCTATTATCTACCTCAAATCAACCATAAGATTAAACAAGATAAGTTCGACACTTCGACATCGCCGGAATTTTGCGGACAACCAATAACAGAATAGTTGAAAACAAAATAAGTTAACAAAGCAATTCTCGTGCATCATGATGACGCGCCGGAGAAATTCTGACGCAGTAAAAAAAATAGAAGTCTGATAGTTCCATCGAATAAGAAAATTAATCCGCTGAATCGGAGCGACTTGTAGGTGACGTCATAGAAGGAGCAGGCCCGCTGTTTCCGCTCCCACTTGATCGGCCCCAACAGGCTCCGTTCTAAAAAAACAAGAAAATTACTTTTTGGGTATTTTATTGAAGCAGAGGTTTCAATGCTGGAACTATACAAGTCGTAACAAATCAAGAAAGATCGCAACAAAACTCTTAAGAGCT
Source organism: Diplosoma virens (assembly GCA_963680785.1). Taxonomy (NCBI): domain Eukaryota; kingdom Metazoa; phylum Chordata; class Ascidiacea; order Aplousobranchia; family Didemnidae; genus Diplosoma; species Diplosoma virens. The sequence goes on from OY796891.1 coordinate 35,050,652, forward strand.
TTGTAAATGTAAAAAAGTCTAAGACCTAAGGACATTCATATTAAAACTAAAGAAGCTTACTTTTTCATCGTTAGCTTTGACTTGGAATTATGAATATAAATAGTTTACATTGAAAACAAATGCTTAAACGAGTGGTGGTGGTGAACGCATCCGACTCATTCCTTAAGGATGAGGGCGCGGATCAACTCCGCCTAGTCCCAATATTCGGGCAACCCCCTAAGGACGAAACCGGAGATGTAGAATAGTGTGAGAGTGGCTGAAGATGGCCAGACGTAGAAAATCAAGAACAGGGCAGTATAGTACGAGATGAAAGATTTTCTGTGATTCAGAAACACAGTTACTGCACAAAGAAATCTCGGCTCGATCAATCCTACGGAGGTATAGCAAAAAGAGTGCTGTGCCTGTTGCAGTGTAAACGGGAGAGCAAACTATTCAGAGGATAGTGTAGAGATTTGACGTTGGAAGAAACCAGATTGGATACGGCGTCTCCAATCGATGTAGAGGGATAGGCATTGCGAGGAAATAAGAGGTGAAAGGGAGAGTGGTATGGTGGAGGGGTCATGAACGGCACCAACTTTAGCAAGAGTATCTGCAAAGTCGTAGACTGGAAAAGGAGAGTAACTAGGTATCTATTGAAGATGAACTACCTTGGATTTGGACGGAGTTAAGAAGAAATTGGATTTCAGTGAGGGATTTGGGTATTAGATATGGAAAGGAAACAGAGAGAGTTTTCAGGATAGATTGGGAGTCGAAGACTAAGGTGAGGGTTTGACAGTTACAAGACAGGAAATGAGAGATACACCAATCAAATGCATGAAGAATGGCATGAGTCTCATCGCCATAACAGGTAGCCGGAAAGAGAGAAGCGGGAAGAGAAAAAGAAACATTTAGTACATTTAATATGAATCCCTGTCCCTTCTCTCCCTAGCCTGCCAGGAACCGAGCCATTAGTCCAAGCAGTAAAGTCGCTGTGTGGGAGCGTAGATAGAAGGGAAACAGCGCACCATTACGGAGGTCAATGGATTGCTGTTAACGTCGACTACCGTGCGCTGACGTGTCCAAGCAGGTATGTAGTACCATTGTATTGATGAAGTCCTAAATTTGAAGATTCCAGACATGAAAAATTTTTCTGACAACGTAAGAAGTTTACAAACCAATGACATAATGATATAAGATAGCAAAGCTTTTTTCTCGTCGCCTTTCCTTTCGCCCCTGATTGGCTTCGTTGGTGGTGGTGGTCGTGGGCTTGCCCGACCCATTCCAAGGGACGAGGGTACGGATCACCTTCGCGGAGTCCCAATAATCAGGCAAACCCCAGGGACGAGACCAAAGGTCTAAAATAGTGAGAGAGTGGCCTAAGATGGTCAGGCGTAGAAAGTCAAGTACAGGACAGTCTAGTACGAGATGAAAGATGTTCTGTAATTCAGAACCACATTGCTCCACGAAGAAGTCTCGGCTCGACCAATCCTGTGAAGGTATGTAGCAAGAGTGCTGTGCCCGTTGCAGCGTAAACGATGAGAATGCAGCGAGCTGAGCGAGGGAGGGAAAGCTCCTCAGAAGACCCCTTTTGGACATTGGCTGCTGTTCGATACCGGAGCCGAGCACAGCAGGCGAGCGCGCTAACAATTACACATCTCCAAAGGTAAGAAATGTCTTCTAAACCCGTTGTTTTATTAGAAAGAAACGATCGATGCTTACCTGAGGACTGTACATGTTGCTGTGTTGACTCGATGCAATCACGTTGTCATTGCGATATCCAGCGACCTGAAGCGCGAAGCCAATTAGAGTGAACTGTGTATGAATGATGTCGCTGATTGCGCAACAATCTTGAACGCGCTCGCGAGCGAGAAGACAGCGCCTCAAATTACGAGGTCAACCTTTAACAGCTTCACTGAATGAAGCATCAACTCATTTTCGCAGAAACTGCTCAGCATGCAAGGTTTTCATGGAAATATTAACATCAACTTGAGTGGCCCAGAAAAAAATTTTTCGGTGAGTTCTTCAATGCGCCAGCACGGTGGCAAGATTCAGTGGAATGACGTCATTTTAAGAACAGGAAAAAGTCTGTTTCGAGTTATTTGTTGAGATCGGTAAACAATCAGTCCACAGAAAAAGGCGCCAACGGTCTGCTTCGGCCGCTGACTCACAAAGACCGAAGTGCCGCACACGCATCGAGAGTGAAAGTCGGCGTGAATCGTTATGATAAGGCTAGAAATTAAAGGTTGAAAGACTGTAAGCTCTACCAGCGGGGATACTCACCGACTGACTGGAGAAGTTCTCTCCATTCATGTTGACGAACATGTCACCATGCGACGTGTTGAAGCCTCGCTGAGGACTCGAATAATCTAAAGCGTCAAGATTTTTTTAAACGGAGTTTATTGGTTTTGTTTAGTAACGATTTTGTTTTTTAAGCTTGTTAAATTCAAAAGATTGATGCGTCAAGTAAAAGATTATAAACTTATTTAATATCGAACCAGTACAAGGCATTTTAACAAAAGAAAACAATATTATTTCTAAAAGCCGTAGTTTAACCCTTTTTTCTAATTAGTCTCAAACACGGGTCACCAACACGGTGCCCGTGAGCACCAGATTACCCCCAAGGACCATAGGCCTGTTCCAAATACACCACCACTTATTTATAGATAATATACTGTATTAACCCTTTCGCTGTCCCGTGCATCACATGTGATGCACACCATATGATAATTATAAGTTTAAAAATCCCTTGGACAGCGAAAGGGTTAAAAAGAACAATTGAGTAAATGTTATTTTGGAAAAGCGCATTTGTAGCCTTTGATTTAACTCAGGGGCTTCCCAACCCCGAATTTTGGCATCAGAAATAGTTTTAACACCTATTTCGAAAAAAGACGTGGGATATTTTTCCTGCAGAAGTGAATTAGAAGACGATTTTTTGGTCTTTACTTTGATTTTGACGAAAAATTTGAATTAACGCCCTCTAATAATTAAAATTTGGACCGCAATTACAATTGAAGACCAAAAACAAAAATACATTCACATTGATCGGGCGGCAATTATCGTAGGTAACTGCTCTATAATCAAAGAGATGACCCTTTGTTTCTTCAATTATAGTTGCGGTCCAAATTCTAGTTAATAGGGGGCGCAAATTTAAATTTTTCATCGGAATCAAAGTGAAGATCAAAAAAGTCATCACTTTGCGTACTGCACGAATTTCGGCCCGCGATAGATTTGCAAAAGATTGGTGACTCCTCCTGCTTTACCACCAAGTTGAACGGCGCGTATAGCACTTAACCGAAATGTTTACCGGACTAAAGCAACTCACTATTTCCGGAACTAGGAGTTCCTGGTCCTGTGTCAGGCGACCCGCGATTACCTTCTGCGCTTGTGTCCAGATCAGGAGAAGCACCGCTACTCTGCACTAAAATTCAAGAAGTTCGCGTTTTTCTTGAGCATTTTATACAAAACAAAATAACGATAGGCTAGACCAGTGGTTCTTAACCTTTTTTTACATATTTACCCTTTTAACAAAAGTGGTTACTAGATTTACCCTCAATATACTTAATGATGCTCATTTATTAAGTTGAAGAAAACGGAACCAGAATATTCAGAAGATGAATACCTAGCCGTGGATAGCAGCGTTGCATTTTAACCCAAAACTCGTCAAGGTTGAAATTGTGAAATTCATCTTTTGCAAAAGCATTGTTTGTTAATTCTATAAATTCTTCTTGAATTGCTTCAGGAACATATTCCACTTTACATACAAAAAGATTTCTAGTTACTTTCATCAAAATGCTAGAAGTATTTATCTCCAGAAAATATCGTTCAAACTCATGTTGCAAGTTTTGTAGGTGGCTGATGATGTCCTCCTTCAAATTTTGTTCAAAATCATCTCCATTTATCTCAATCACGCGGGGAAATGATGCAAAATTATCATTATTTGCTCGTTGGCTTCAAAGCTTGAGCTTTGCCACAAACACATTGATGGCATCAGTGTGCACGATTATATTACTTCCTGGACCTTGCAGTTTTTTGTTTAGTTGATTTAATGTTTCGTGTCAGCAAGATAAGCTAAGTACGTAGAAAATTCGTCTCCATGCTCACAATAAATCATGGTTTTGTTTTGCAACTAAAACCAACTTGATTTCTTCTCTTAGTTCGAAAATACAAGAGAGTATGTTCCCTTTTGAGAGCCAACGAATTTGAGTATGATATAAAAGTGCGGTATGATTGGGATCTATATCTTTGCAAAGTTTGCTGAAGAGTCGAGTGTTGAGCGCTAAACTTTTCACATAATTAACAACTTTAATCAGAACAGAAAAATGCTCGTGAAGTCTCTTCAAAAGGTTTTGGAAACGAGCATCGCTTTGTAAATCATTGAATTGCTGGATTTTTCTGCTTTACCAGGGAAACTAATTCAGAGTTTGCACCAATCATGGCTGGAGCACCATCAGTGCAAACTTCAACAAGCTTACTCCAACTCAATTCAGTTTTGTCAAAAAAATCACTCAACACTTGAAAAACATCGGCTGCCTTTGATGTCGTTTCCAAAGATTGACAGAAGAGAAATTCTTCATTAATCCTTTCATCTGCAACATATCTGATGTACAGAAGTAGCTGTGAGAGATTGGAAACATTGGTAGTTTCATCCAGCTAAAGAGCAAAAACAGGAGAGGAATTAATCTTCAATATCATCTTGCTCTTAATATTTTCTGACATTTCATGGATTCGGGATTTTATTGTGTCATTGGACAGTGAGATTCGTTTCATTGTTTGAGATGCTTTTTTTCCAAGCATCAACTTCACATTTTCCAATATGCAAGGTTTCAGAAAAGTTTTACAATCGTATGTGCTTTTTTAGCTTTTGCCACATGCAAAGCAATGGCAAATGATGCATTGTACAGTGCTATTGTTAGTCTGCCAAAACATTCCAGTTCTGTCCAGCTTTTGTCTTTTCAGACTGGACAGTTTTAACTCAAAGAAAGACCGGTTTTTGCTTATTATACTTGGATAAGCATTTGCTAGATGTTGTTTTAGCGGAACAAGCTTCGTGGTACTGTTTGAAAATGTTTTCATGCACAGGACACACTGAGGAATTTGAAGACCATCCTGAATAACATATGTAAATCTAAAATCCAAGTAATTGTCCTGACACTTTCTCTTCTTTTGCGACATGCTATATTTATGACGAAATTTATGACAAAATCCAAATAATAGGCCAGCTTCGGATTCGCATTAGCAGTTACTCCAAACCAGAAAGGATACTGTTATGTTCTTATGTCGTGAAAGAAGAAGTCTTTATTTATTGTAGTTATTATAAACAGCAGTAATTCAAACACTCACAGAAGTCTTCGAGAGCACGCTAACAATTAATTCGCCTTTTACTGATCACCGTCCGAATACACTCGTTATTATTTCGGTCAAATCAATATTCCAATTACTAACACGTTACTGTATCTCGTACGTTGTTGTCATGCGATAAAGTTATCTCTTAGTTGCAGCCTTTGCTCTATTTTGTCTTCAATTATTATCAATTGTTTCTTTTGAATGCGAATAAAAAAAAAACTACTACTACTATCTCGCATCACGTGAATGCGCACAGAAGTGTCGCCATTATCTTTATTATATTAAAGCAGTACATCACAGATACAAGGCTACCGATACCTACAGCTGCCCCAATTTTTCTGTCCCCTCAATTTCTCTAGGCTGAAACCATGCCTGAAACTAAGGCTATGTGCTGCCACCATCAAACTTAAAACAATAGGTAACTAATTTACCCCAGGTTAAGAAATGCTGGGCTAGACAATAAACGTCGACTGGTGGTCCTTGAAAAATGTAAATGATGTAAATATAAATGTAAAAAAAGTCCTTGAATAAATTAGATGAATAAATATATTTTGTATTAATACTGTATAGTTTTTGTCGAAAGTTGTAGACCAAAAGCGAGTTTGGGTTTAGTCTTTCAGTTTAGAATGATGATCTTTTTTTAAACATTGGATGCAATGTAATTGGGAACAGCGCGATTAGTGTTTCACGAGGTTGAACATAATTGCGACCGTTGCACGAGACCAAACACACAGCACAACCTGCAATCTGAACAATTCAGTGCGATTTATATTCATAAAATATCCGTTGTAAAAATCAAAAATCACGAAGCCAAACCAAACGAAGGCATGTTCATAACTGGTGGAAGATCAAAAATTAAATAAATCATTGCGCAACGAGAGACAAATCGTGGCAACTAAACGGAATGATCCATCGACCCGTTTATCTACTAAGCAGTTTGTGACGCTTTTCGGCTTCAACTGCGTAAAAACTGAAGACGGCCAACAGTGAAACGACAGTAAATTACGAAACAATGCGCAATCAATCACTATTGAAAGGAAATGTTAAAATCATAGACTCCATAAAATCAAATCAATTCAGCAACGTGTGAGCGGATGGGTTGGAAAACCTACTCACAGAAGCGAATCTGACGAGCACACGGCAGATAACCACGACCCCGCTGTTTCCTGAACTGCATGACGCGCAGTTTATAAAAATCACGATGAAGTACACTCACGTGACTATTATCGTGTTCTATTTGCAAACTTGACCTTGCAAAATGATCGGGAATTGAGTTTTGACCGAAGAAAAGCCGCTAAACTCTATCGAACTCATAAGTCAACATCAACCTTGAGTTGATCTGGTTTGAACCCTTATGAATACGAACGTCATCGTAAGAAACAGACAGAAGGTCACGGAAAAAGACAAGGCCAGCGAGAGCATGATGATCGCGTTTTGAAGACGCGAAACGACATCTTGAAGTTGTGACCATTGTAGTGCAAAACGACTCGCAGTTTTTCTTAGGTGAAAAGCGAAGACATAAAAATCACATACAAGTTAAGCGATTAGCATTTCTAAAAGCCAAACCATTATACTGTATTAATAGACAATAATTGTATCAGCAAAAACTCATAAACATTTTAAGTTTCGTGGGTTTTTGCTTAAATCTACACGTTGAATATGTTTTATTTTATTTGGTGAACAAGAATAAAAACATAAATGAACAAATGAAAAATTTTGTTTTATGTAACGTTTCATTATTCACGTTTTTACGCTTAAAACTATGTTTACAATTGAGATTTGCGAGATAAAATACCTGCACTGACAGCAGCTTGCGCCGTCTTAGCAGCGTAAAGGTTCGCTTCTTCTTGAAACTTTCCGATGTTTTTCTTGTAACGAATTCGCTTGTTTCCGAACCAGTTCGAAACCTTAAAATGAAGTCATCTCATCAATAAATTAACAATACCAGTTAAATGATAGAAAAAACAAGGATAGAAGAGCGGAGACACAGGTAGAAAAATATAAGGCATGTCCGACTTCAATACGCAAATGCGAATGGAATTTTCTCTTTTTTCGTTTTTGATTTTTTAGCAAATCGAAGCCTATTCACTGGCGGGAACCTCCTTCATGTTGGCTTCTATAATTTACGGTTGCTGGCAGCTTGTTTGCTTTACAAACCACGGCACCTGCGCGAGTTTTAACCCAGACGCCAGAACGATATTATTTGGCTTATGACGTAGCAATGCAAAAAGGTAATGGGAAAAGAATTCGAAAGAACGCTAAAAATAAACCTTTCTTCACAGTTTGCCTTCAGCCGATCCCTGAAAAGTCTAGACTCTCACAACCGCTGCAGCTCGGGTGAGCAGCAAAAAGTCACAGAAACACGACCACGATTGACTTGTAAAATCGAACACGATAAATCGAGTTGCATAATTAACGAGCAAGTTGAGGCAAAAGCAAACGTTTTGACCGGGACACGTTCTTGTTTGCTGGTGCAACATTGATTTGCGACTGGGCAAGGCAAATGTAACAAGCCAAAGAATTTCGAAAACAAGCATTGGATTTGCGTTCTTAAAATAGCTTCAAGAGCAGTGAGTCATTCGAAATATTCAGGGTTAATTCAACCTCTCCGTTGCGTGCCGCGCGCAGAAGAACACCCAAATAGAAGGAAATAATATTTGGTTTCCGAGCCATTACCAAGTAGCGACAAAGCTTCCTTGGAAGCCGCGTTGAAGCACAGTGGGTGAGATAATCAACAATCAGTGATTTATTGCATCGGAAGCAGAGCACATGTTGGTAAAACGGGCAAATGGAACAACGTTGAAACATCGAAATTACGCTTCCGAAAAAGTGCTGAAGTTAACGAAATTTAAAAACAGCGGCCTTAAAACCGAGGAGGCGATGGTTGAATGGAAAGGTCGTAACGAAGTCGAAGTTTGACATTACAAAAGATGGCGTTCAACTGACACGTACAAGCGTACAGGTTAGAATAACATGACCGAGAACAGGTTCAGTTGTGCACTTCAAAACAATTAACAAGCATTTCTTTACAAAGCGGATGCAAAAATGTAAAACAGAATGATCGTTATAAGCGCGATCCGAATTCGCAAACTAAGCAGTTCAAAGACAAGCACCTGAGAGACAGTGATGGTGCATTTCCTGGCCAGCTCCTCCTTCGCTTCTTCACTGGGGTAAGGATTGCTCAGATGGGAGTAGAAATATTCATTCAAAACTTCGGTGGCTTGTTTGCTGAAGTTTCGCCGCTTTCTCCTGATGTTTGACGAGAATTTGAAAAGCAAAACGTCATGAAATTTGACGCTATTTACTTTTCGTAATTGCTTGTCGGGTACTTAAATTAATCATAAAGCACATCGTAGAGAAGCGACAAAGGTTTTTTATAACCTATATCACTAGAAACAATTCTAATACAAAGCCTGACTGAACATAGAAATAAACTTTCACAATAAATCTAAAAAGTATCAGTAAAAATTTTTTTAGAAAGTCAAACAGTGTTAATAAACTAAGGCAGTCGCAGAGAAAAAAAAATCTATTTGATTCGACTCGCAAAAAGAACTAAAATTTATCAACGTTGTTTTAAGGAGAATAAAAAGCATATTGTGTACCTTGCATCTAGAAAGCGAGATCGCAATATCATGACGGCTTCACACGTGCTTTGCTTCAACTGCAACTGAATGTTGTTGAACTTCCTGGTGATGATCGAAATCATTCGATCGATTTCTTTGTTCGAAATTGGACGAGTTCGACTTTGTTCACGGAGCAAATTCATAACGTGGCTTGTAAACTCGTCACAAGCCTTAAAAAGACAACCGAAATTAACGGGATTTTAGCTTAAAGTTATTTCGTGCAAATATTAATTTTATCTATGCTAAGGATCAGAAACCATCACCTTCTCAACCAATGCTAAAAGAAAAAAATTAATAACTGATACAGCTGAATAAACTTTTTTTTTTTATAATAAACACTAACTAATTGAAATCAATATTAATATGGGGGTTTGTGAAACAGTACTGAACAACGCCGCTTTAAAAACGTACTTCAATGTGAAAGCGGGCGATGCGGGTCTTTAGTATTGAAATGAAAAAATATACAGCAAGAAAAAAACAGTTACATGATTATATTTGTTAAGTTCCCCGTGGTAGATCTGTCGAATTTGCTGAAGCTTGGCTCGATAATCGCTATGCTCCACACTGTCGTTTCCGGCGGAAGTTGCAGCAGCGACAGCCGCGGCCGATCCATTTCCTTCCGGCCCGGCAACGCCCTAATGAAGTTTAAAGTGAAGACCGCGAAAACCGAGAAAATCAGTGAAATGATAAACAATCAACACAATGACTTTTGAAGTTTCTCCAAGAGATTATTTTTTTCAAGACGCTCGTACATAAAAACTAAAGTCGGCAAATTCGAAACAGCGGCTGATGGGCCAGTTTATGTTGACGACGTTGAAAAGTTTTGAGACACGTCAAAAGATAATAAACGATCGTGTACAACTCAGGTCTTGCGGCTGCTCTTATTAATGAAAAGTTCTATTGAAAATGAAAAAAATTGTTTACTAAAGTACGATTCTATTTCGAGTCCTTCTTGAAAGTTTTTAACGACTAAACTATTTAACATGAAGTTGTTAAATATGATCCACCTTCCGATTTCACGCTATAAACAGAAGGGCTTTACCACAAATTCAAATCAATGGTCTTTCATTAAACCGATTACAACAAATAAACTGTACAACCACTGGCACGCCACTGCGATGAATTCAAATTAAGCAACTTTTTCTAAAACGAAATGCTAACGACCAAGTAAGTGTCACATAACCGGATAATAATAAAGTGAAAATTTAGTTTTTCTTTCCTCGAAATCCGGCTTATTTGTAGTTTATACATTTTCAAGGATTTTCAACAAATCAATATTATAAACGTGGTATGTTTTCACATTAAATTAACAGGAAAATATCGATTAAATGCTATATTGAATGATAGGTTAATATGACGCCGTAAAAAATTTTGGACATGGAATCGTAAATCTAAAAGTTGCAAATTTCGACTGAATAACTATGGATAATCTAGTTCTAATACAAGGAATTACATTATTATGTTCTATTTCAAAAAAAAAAAAAAAAAAAAATACAAACAAACTGTAAACACGTAAATAAAATCGGTTTGTATTTGAAAAGTATTGGCATAAGCTTAAGATTGATTTTCTAAACGCGTTTTCTTTCATGCAGAATCACCAGGAGTTCTAAAACGTTTTTTAGGGGTTGGTAAAGAATGGTTGCTGAGCTGAAAAATTTCTATTGCCCCACGCGATCACCATACCACTTTTCATATATAACAAAAAAATCTATGCAAGAAAATAATTGAAAAAGCGAATTTGATTGAGTTTGTACTTTGTATTTATCTGCTGTAGGTAGAAATTAGCGATTGACTGGCAAATGATGTATGAAACGATAGTCAATTTGTTGGAAAGAAATGATAAACATTATACTCTTCTACTTTAATTTGTTAAAAGATAGGCATTTTTACTAATTTACTGTCTTTTTAACTGGCATTTCTTTATCAAGAGAACATAGATTAAAAACTATAACAACAACTATTAATAGTTTAGACACAAGTATAGCACTTACAACACAATGGTGTAACAATTCGCTGGATTTGCTATCGATTTTTAACACAGTTACAGAACTGTTGTCCTTGCAGTGTTTTTGATTTGCAGGCATGTTTAAAATCACCTTTAACATCGAGAAAAAAAGTAAAAATTTCAATTTACTGTTTGATGAGCTGGAAAGGATTGCTTGGGAGGGAATACTGGTTTACCGAGGCAACGAATCAGCGAACAATGTCAATGTTTGATATGACCATTCTACATGCCGTTTTCTTTCTCTCAACTCTTACTTCCTTCCAATAGTTCCGTTTACCTGATTCTGTTGTTACCCACAACCTCTCTTGCATCCCTTACTCAACACCATTTGGAAACACGGTGTACAATCTGGTCTATTTTCCATCAACATCTAATTCCCTACTGCATCGTCAAGACTCTCCCTTTGTCCGCTGTGCCCTCTTGTCTATGCAGCAAAGGGCACAGTATCCTCCCTGCAACATATTTTCAGAGAATTCAAGCCAAGGCTTCTTCATAAAAACTTCTCCGTACGGCCGTGTTTGTTTCAAGCGGAATCACCATGGTAGGTAAGCAGCATGATCTCGTTAAGAAGTTTGTCATAAAGAGTGTTTTTCAATGACAAAAAGGAAATGACTCAAGTAGACCAAGAATTGAACTCACATCCTTCTTCCCGCAAGTCAAAGTGCTATCACACTGAGCTATTTCGTCCCGAGAATATGGTTCAAAACTAAAAACATTTTCTGTAATGTGCTGGACTGAACTGTTCTAGACTAGTGCTTTTCAACGTGGGACTGAAGGTCGTCAAAGTCGACCAGCGGTTAACAAACGTAATCCTATATAACTAACAATAAAATTCTATCCATGTGTGATTCATTTTTTAATTTTACAAATAATTCATAAACTAGAAATCTTACAAGTCAAAAATGAAGGTTTTGATTTTTCAAGGAAACAAAACTTCAATGCGTTTTATGCTAAAATGTTGCCTTTCAAATTGCTTTGAAACATTTTCATTCGTGTAAATCGTGCAATCAAACTTTTTGTTTCCTTAATTTATTTTGTTTCGTCTCTGTCTTTTCGAAATTGTTACAGGTAACAAGAATAACGACAATAATTTGAACGATAGTTTGCCCTGCAAAAAATTAACTTTAATGTGCGACCGTGCGTGATTTTTGCTTTCACGATTTCCATTAAATTTAATTTGTTATAGAAAAATCCTCGTTGTGCTCAGCTGCGATCGCAAAAAGAGAGTTTTAAAACAAAAGCAATTACAGCGATGATATTACCTGATGATTGCGAGATTGCTAACTACACCTAGCGTCATGTGAAAAGAAAGATGGCTAGGTTGTACTGCTCGATCTTGATTAAAATCTCAAAGCTAAAACGTTTTACTTAAAACTGGCCAAAATAACCGCTAACTTCTTTTTAAAAAGAAAAATATTTTTTGGAGCTTCCAGTGATATATGGTTATCCCATAGCTCCGAGTTAAGGCATGTTAATACTAACAACAATGACCTCTGATTCGAGCATTCGATCCAGGCGAAGTTGCTGTGGGTCAGGAGGTTCATCCTCAGACGTCGAACACATACCGAGTGCTAAAAAAACAAAAATTTCGAGATTTTGCCTTAAAACTAGCAGACTTTAATTTTCCGAGCCTATTTGTTGCATATTGTCGGCAGCGTGGTTGAGGGGTTAGAACGCCGTGATTGTGGTCGACATGGTCTCGGTTCAAAACCAACTCGCGCAATTCTGTTGTGTCCTTGGGAAAGACAGTTTACGGCATTTTTCTCCGCTTAATGGTCCTGGCAAGCAGTTCCAAATTTCAGTCACATCTCTATAAAATTAAAAAATCAAAATAAATTTTTTCAACCGGAGCGCAATATCTTGGCATCCCCGAAAGCGTGTCGGGATAATTGCTTGCCGTGTGTACAGCGCCTCTGTCGCTTTCCTGCGAGTCAGGAGGATAAATATCGCGATAAAAATAAAAAAGTGTAAAAATTAATAAGTATACCTATTGAATTTTTCAAGTTTTGAAATAATTTATGCAAAAATAAAAATATACTATCAGACAATATTTGTCATTTGGCTGCACTTTTTAATGGCACTTTTTACACGAAAGCGTTTTTCAAGCTAGAACAATAACAACAAAGTTGATTTTTAGAATATATAATTCAAACAATTTGAATTTTCAAAGTAAATGGCTGAAAATTTATACTTTTAAAAGAGACAAATAATATTGTTATTTAAAATAGAAAAACGCCATCATACAATTTACTCATGGTGACTTGGTCAATCAGTTCAGCTATTTTTATAATAAAACTTTAATATTTCTTTAAACTGAACCGCATTTTGACAGTAGTAAATTGTACCGAATTAACGTTCTGAAGTAGCAATTGTCTTAATCGACTAACAAAGAAAAAATTACCAGACTTTTCTTTTATTTCACATAAAACATGAAACAAAGCTCCCTTCATCCGATGCACATTTAAAGCATGTTTTCTAAAAAAAAAAAGCAAAATGTAGAGACATTGCTTGCCAGGCAATAATCTTGTTAATAATTTTGAATGCTCTTCTGATTAAATTCAAATATCATTATTTAATACAACAATTTGTATGAAATAAAGTAAACATTATACCTTGCTTGTGCTTCATCTAAACTTTGATCAGTAATGGTCATGAGTTGTTGCAGAACATTGTTAATATCTTGTTTTCTTACAACATCAGAACTTTCTCTATTATCTAAATCAGCAGGATTTCCATTGGTAGAAATAGTCGCATTTGTTTCATAATCTCCAGCATGCATCTGTCCTTGCAGATAGCTTTGCTGTAAAAAAATATAACATTCAGACCTTTATGAAGTTGGTTTAAACAAATGCTTACAATTAAGGTTTCAAAGTGTTAACAACAATTCACAAACTATTATTATAGTTTTTATTACCTGATAAACTTTTCAATAGATACTTTCAAACTTAAAAAAGTAATAAATAAAACATTTTTTTCAAAATTTGAACGTCAATTTGTTGCCAAGCAATTGAGATACGTAAAATTGCTTTTTATAATAATTTAATTTTTTTAGGTTTAACAACTATGTACATGTACAACAGGTACACTAATTGGAACTACTAAAAACATTGAAAATTCTGATTACATTAATATTAACATGTTGAAAGTATTTTCTGTTAATTTACAATATATTTTCATACCAGATATAAAGCTCATCTTTTGAGTTAGACCTAGAAGTAAATTATCTTATATATTGCTCAAAATTTATATAAATATAGTTTAAAATTGTATGGCATTTCAGAATGTTAAAAAATAAATGATATGTTATTGTTATGGAATAGTGAATGAGGTTAAAATTTGTGCAGTTTTAATGGGTAGGTAGGTATTATGGACCTATTTTTAAAATATTTTTTTTATTGTGCAGTATCCTTAGCATAACCTTTATCAGGCACCACAATACAAAAAAGTGATGCTTTGACTTATGTAGGTAATTATTATTTCCTACTAGTATTAAGTTTGCAATTGTTAAGTAAAATTTTATTGCTGCTCATCACCAGAATGATTTATTACCACATTTTTACATACTGAAAAACTATAAACATGATCTATAGAACACTAAGCTGCAATTCTTTTTTTCATAAAAACTTTTTCCATTGCATGGTCTACAGTAGGCTGTAATTGTGTTTTAATTTGATGCAGCATACATGTTCTTACGGTGGAAGTAGAATTACACTATCAACAGAGTGATGCAAATGATAGTTTACAAAAACATGATCAATAGCAAAAAACTAATTTCAAGTGATTGTTCATTATTGTGTCATTGTAAAGTTGTAAAGACAAACGTGTGTATCAAACACAAGAAAAATATAGAAATTACAAAAACAATTCAGGAGAAAGTCTCACAATAAATTAAAATTGTTTGGTATTTCTAATTAGATAAATTTTTCTGTTTACAAACACACTGAAGATTTTATTGGAACTCAAGCTAAAAGGACACTGAGTGCAACTTGCCCACTAATTTCTAACATTTATTTTGTTTGCTTTGCTCAAACAAATTTTGTGCATTGACATTGAACACACATCAATATTTAATTTAAATGAGATTGATTTTTTAAAGTTTTCTTATTTCCTTTGGTTCTGAAAAATTTATAGATTAGTTGTAGTGATGTGTGAAGCTTATTTGTAATCTACTGTATATGCTAAGATAGAACAGGTTTTGCATATATAAAAAAGTGTAAACTTAATGGTCATTGCTTAAGGCATATATAGCAGTCAACTCAATCGTTAAGTTAGCATTCCTAAAAAATGTCAACATGTTTAAAAAGCATGAAGCTGCTCATAAACCAAAAAAGCTAGTTGTGAAAAATTTTTTGTAGATTGTGTGATATTACTTCTGTCAAACAATTTTTTGATAGTAATGATAAAATTAATGATGTAATGGTAATTACCAAAACAGTTTCTAAAATACATGTATAATGAATTTTTTAATGGTTGCATAATTTTTTTACAGAGTTAAAGTGGCAAGTTGGGCAAGTCATTAAAAAATGTTCACCTAATATTTGCTCTCATCATGTCAAAAATTGTTAATTCTTAGAGTATTTTCATGCACTGATACAACATTTACAAACACTGTTCTAAGTCAGAGATCACCAACAAGGTGTCTGCAGGCATCAGGTTCAAGTCATTAAGGTTGCGAAGTTGGAGTCAGAGTCGGAATATTTTATCCAACTCCAACTCTTGGTGTCCAATTTCTTTTAGAGAACGCTACTTTTTACAAACAAAATTGAAGAAATCTAAGACAGTTTTTGAAAGGACACTTTTTTTTAGAGAACACTTGTTTTTTAGGTCAAAAATCATGAAATTCAAGACTGATATGAAGTGATGACCTTTTTTTAGGGTCGAATTTTTTTGCCCCTTCTGAAATATGGTATGCCTATGCATAATGCTATTGCCCTTACTGGGAAGTTGGAGTCAGAGTCCTTGAAATTCTTGAAGCTGGAGTTGGAGTCGGCATCTTAGAAATTCTAGGAGTCAGAATCAGATCTTCAATCTTCCAACTCTGCAAGTCATACCCAAAGAAAACATAAGTTGCCTGCAGGACTACATAAAACTGGCATGACTTATTTATATATAATAATTTTAAAAAACACTGAGCAAGTTTATTATTCTAAAAAAGCATACTTTGTATATAGAACTAATATTGGAGTATATTGCACAACCTTACTGGTAGGTCCCATTACAGCTGATGCTATTGCATCTCAGCTGGTTAGAAATGGGAGATATGAGGCTGTTGACCACAAGTTATCTCAACTTGTTTCTCAAAAAGTGTCTGACCTTTGGAGGGTCACAACACCAAACCCAGTAAATATCTCTGAAACTTTCTCACAGAGACAATTCACTGCTGCCCAGTAACCCCTAAAACCAGGTAAAGCTCTGGGCCTTTATTCCATCTGTCCAGAGCTTATAATCCATGCTGGAGCCGCTTTCAAGTCCTGGTTATGTGACTTCCTTTCTTCCTGTTTGCGCCAACTCAAAAGTTTCAAGATCTAGAAAAGAACATTTGTAGTTGTGATTTCAAAGCCGATGAAGTCCATGAGAAACCCAAAGAGTTATTGACTGATATCTCTGCTCTGCATCTTTACAAGATCGTTGAGAGGCTTATCTACACTTGTGTTGAGCCAATTATTGATTTAATGCTCCCTAAAGAGTAGGCTGGGTTTTGATGTGAAAAGTCAACCATGGATTTAGCTGCTCTGACTGAAAACAACAAGGATTCTTTCACAGCTAAGAATGCCAGTGCTGTATTTGTCAATCTGACAGTAGCATATGACACTGCCTGGCACCATGGCCTTACCTGCAAGCTGCTGAGTCTTCTGCTAGATAAGCACATGATCAGAATGATCATGAAATTTATCTGAAACCGAAGTTTCATCTTTACTACCAAGCCCTCCATGATTTCCAGAAAGTTTGCCTATGCAGACAACCTAGCATTGCTACACTCTTCTGGAAACTAGAGGGATGTGGAGGGGACGTTTTGTCAAGACATGACAACACTTCAGCATATCTTCAGATTTGGAGGTTGAAACTCAATCACACTAAGATGGTAATGGCAGCCTTTTATTTAAATAATCAAGAAGCCAAAGGTGAGCTAAGTTTATAGCAGCAATAGCTATAGACTACATCTTAGGTACACCATTTTGTCCAACCCTTACTTATCTTGGAGTGAAACCAAACAAATCACTCATGATCCGTCATTATTCAGTGACATTGCACAAAAAACTTTCTTTGTTCATCACACTGCTGAGGTGACTTGTAGCCTCAGAGTGGGGTGCTGGTGCCTAAAACACTGTTTACAGCTGCCCTGTCTCTGATCTACTCAATAGTTGAGTACTGCGCACCAGTCTGGTGTCACAGCACTCAAACTTGCCTCATAGACAGTGTCCTGAATGACACCTTGCACATAGTCACTGGATGTCTGCATCCTACTAAAAGGGACCACCTACCCATACTTTCAGGCATCCAGCCAACTGAGATTTGCTAACTAGAAGCAACACTCTCCTTGGCTTACCATGGCTCCCAGAACGCTGACCATATGTTCCATGGTCTTTTAAGTGGGTCCTTAAATGCTTGCCAAGAGAGACTAAGATCTATGTGCCTGTTTGTGTCAGCTGCATGGAATCCATTAAATAACCTTGCTGGACTAGCCATCTGTGCTTTTCAATAAACAAATTACAGATGGAACACAAAGTACTGACAGAGTACATCCAGGCTCCATGCTTTCATAGCCATAACCAGTACCAGTCCTGTTGGAATGAGCTTGCCCCAAACAGCTTGGATTAGGCTCATTTGCCTGTGGGCTAGTGTTGGGTGATTTCATTTGTTCATGAACAAATGGGGTCTCATGCCTTAACCAAATTGTGAGTGCAGTGCCCCTGAACAAACTGCAAATCTCATCCTAATAGTGTGCCCCATACATCAGACACAACATGGGGCACAAGATTTGATGGTTTTGGATGACAAAACTTAATGCTGGCTTAACACCATTACTGCCAACATCTGGGCACTACAGCAGCCTGGGGTGGTAAAACTCAGCCCCAGTGCTGTTTGTAACTAACCCAAAGTGGATGCCCTTTCAAACAACAACAATAAGCCTTTTGTATGACTCATTATTAGTCCCATAAAGTAACTCACAGTTACATACAGATTGGTGAACTCTGGTTATAAATAGTTAATTCAAGACAGAATGATTCACAACAATTTAAAACATAAAATTCAGCTCATAAAAATTTGGCATTTGAATTTGTTGTTATAACTCAAGCAATTGTAACATTAGTTTGTATATGCAGATTTGCAAGATAATTGTAGCAAGAAATTAAACAATTAAAAAAGTAGTTTTCAATTGTTCTGACAACTTTTTTGCCAATGGCTAATAGTTATCTTGTGCCCTGCATTGATGTTCATGAAAAGCAAATAGAAAATCAGAGAGCAGATAAATTTATGAAAAAACAATTTATTGATAACACGGCTCAACAAAAAAATATTTTTTTCTTTTTGTGATAGATCTTTCAACGATTTTATAGTATATCAGGTGCGCTGATTCCAAAAATGACTTTACTTTTGCTGAATTGGCTCTAGTTTTTGAGATAATGCAGACACAATAACTGGCTATAAAAGCTCAGATAACGGCCATATAAACTACACGTAAGAGGCAATTGTGCTGACAAGGAGATTTTGTTTTGCAATAAAGGACCAGTTGTCTCATTTTTAGAAAGGTTAACAAAGCAGAAAAGTCAATAACTGACCATTAGCAATCTTGGAGTCTAAAAAAATTCTAATGAAAAGTTGAAATGCAGTAACTTTTACTATATTTAGGTTTTCATGTTTTCAGTTTTAATAATTGCTTTATGTTGCCTGCTATGAGTTGTTCAAGAAGAAGTTGTTGTAATGACCCTGACAGTTTCTGTTACATATGTGGAGAATATATTCTTAAAGAGTATAAAAGGTCTATTACAGATTTTGTTTGCAAAGTATACCATGCTTACTTTGGAGTTAAACTTGGTGACCAAGACAAGCCATGGGCTCCACATGTTGTCTGCAAATCATGTGTTGAGCACTTACGAATGTGGACAAAAGGAAAAACTAAAAGCTTTAGATTTGGTGTGCCAATGGTGTGGCGAGAACAGAAAAACCACTTTGATGATTGTTATTTTTGTATGGTAGATTTGAAGGGTTTTAATCGTCACAAGAAAAAATCATGGATTTACCCGGACTTAGAATCTGCTAGGTGTCCTGTACCCCACTGTGAAGATATACCCGTGCCACAATTTAGTCATCTTCCAGAAAAACCATCAGAATGGGACTTTGTCCACCAAGCTTCAGAAAGCTGTAATGGAAGTGATGTTTCAAGCATTTTTGAAGAAAGTTCGACCAGTCCGAAGCAGTTTAATCAGGAGGAACTGAGCAATCTCATAAGAGATCTTAATCTATCTAAAGAAGCTTCTGAAGTATTGGCATCCAGGCTTAAAGACAAGAAATGCCTTAGTATTGGTACGAAAGTAACCTTTTACCGCACAAGGGAGAGTGACTTACTTCCGTACTATCGTTCAGAAGAAGGGCTTGTTTTCTGCTCAGATGTTGAAGGACTTCTTTTAAAAATGGGAATACCTGAATATAAACCTCAAGATTGGCATTTATTTATAGACAGTTCAAAAAGAAGTTTGAAGTGTGTATTGCTGCACAATGGAAACAAGTATGCCTCGATTCCCATTGGCCACTCTACATTGCTCAAAGAAAAATACAACAATATTAAACGAGTGCTAGAAAAATTGAACTACTGTAACCACCAATGGTTAATATGTGTTGATTTGAAAATGGTCAACTTTTTGCTTGGTCAGCAGAGTGGTTATACTAAATATCCGTGCTTTATTTGTTTTTGGGACAGCCGTGCTCGCAGTGACCATTGGGTGAAGAAGGAATGGCCTGAAAGAATTACACTAACAGTTAATGAATGTAATGTCATCAATGAGCCCCTTGTCCCAAGAGAAAAAATCATTTTGCCACCTCTACACATCAAATTGGGTATAATGAAGCAGTTTGTGAAAGCTTTGCCAGTACACGGAAATTGTTTTAATTACATTTGCAGAGTATTTCCAGGGATGAGCAATGAAAAACTAAAAGCAGGAATATTTGATGGTCCTCAAATTTGAAAGCTGATGAACGATCCAAACTTCACTGCATCTATGACTGAGAAGGAATTTGCTGCTTGGATTTCTTTTACTGTGGTTGTAAAAAACTTTTTGGGAAACAATAAAGCAAACAATTACATTCAGATAGTTGAAGATATGCTTTCAAAATTTCAAAGTTTGGGAGCAAAGATGAGCATCAAGATTCATTACCTCTTTAGTCATTTAGATAGATTTCCAGAAAATCTTGGGGAATTAAGTGAAGAGCAAGGAGAAAGATTCCATCAGGACATTAAAGTAATGGAAGAAAGGTATCAAGGACGATGGGACACCCACATGATGGCAGACTATTGTTGGAATCTTCAACGACATAAGCCATTTGCTCCTCACGCTAGAAAGTCTTACAAGAGGCGATTGATTTCGTAGATTTGACAGAATGGTAGTTGTTAAAGCTCAGTATTTTCAAGCTTCATTTGTTTAAATAAATAACGGCAACATACATTTATACGCTGTAATACTGGGTTTTAGTTCCAATACGTTTCTTGCAAACTAACAGTAAATATTGCTGTTGCATCCTTTTTTAGCATTGTAGTTTGCATGGATGCTTTGCATTTTTGTTTTACTGCGTTTACAAAAGAAGATCGAAGCGTACAGTATTGATTAAATAGCATTAAATGAACAACAATGCCATATAACACAGTCTAAGTAATATTTTTAAAAAAAATGCAATTATCTCAAAAACTAGAGCCAACTAGCAAAAATGAATGTCATTTTTGAAATCTACGCACCTGATATACCCTAAAATCAATATAATATCTGTGGCAAAAATTTGTGTGTTGACCAGTGTAATTTTACTATATATTATTATAAACAATAAAGAGGTTTCATTAAAGTCAGCAGTGTGGTCAAGTGGTTAGAGCACAGGGATTGTGTTGACCTGGTCTCATTTCAAAACCAACTCAAGCCATTCTGTTGTGTCCTTGAGAAAGACACTTTACAGCACTTTCCCCTGCTTGGTAGCTTTGACAAGTAGTTCTAAATTTTAATCATATCTCTATTAAATTTCAAGTGGACAGCAATATCTTGGCATCTCCAAAAGCAGGACAGAATAATTGCTTACCCTATGTATTAGCACCTTTGTCGCTTTCCTGCAAGTCAGAAGATAAATATAAAGATAAAATAAATAAAAAATAAATAAGTAATGGCAGTAATAACATTCTTTACAACCCAAAAAATCCAAAACATTTATAAGAGAAATAGTGGCAAATCTCACCAAATACTGGGTGTTTAAGTCTCAAACATAAGATTGTAAAGCATAACATTAGTTTTCAAATAAATTACTGTATTCATTTACAAAGAAAAAGTCTTGTTCACTCTTTGTCATTACTAACCATGCAGACTTTGGAACTTTTTAAAATTTAACTTGGCAATAGTGAACAAAAATGGAAAACAGTTTGGGTCTCTTCAATAAGCAACCGTGAGTGATTTTTGTTAATGAAACTAACTTGGATCCCCTTATAGTTACTATCATTTCTTAAGAGATTCTCTTTCTCTTGTTTTCTTTTATTGCCTCTTAATGCTGTAAGAGAGATTCCGTGTTAGTTTCACTGACAAATAACAAATACAGTCTCTTCTTGAAGCAACTCAATAGTTTATAAAATCCATGTAATAATTAGTTTTTTTGCCTATTTTATCTCTATTAAATAGAGTTAGCTAATTGTATTAATTGTGCTAAATATTTAAAAAATAATAATTCAAGTGCAAATGAAATGAAAATCAAACTTATTTTAATTTAAATCAATACAAAAATTAGTAATTGAATATAAAAAATTTACTTGAACTAAACTTAATGAAGTAGGAGGATTTCCATAAGCACCTTGATCATCCATGTTAAAAACTAATCAGACAAAATAAATTAAAGTAAGCATTACCAATAAACCTATTAAAGTAAAAAAAAATTATTCCATTAAATTTAAAATAATTAAAATTATTTTATATCATACACAATTTGAAAGACATCTCTTTATTAAGTTAACCAACTAACATAAAATCAAGAAAATTGTTTTAAATTTTGCACTTGGAAAACATATTTTTAAAACTTTACTATTAAAAATATTTAATTTTGCAAAAGCTGAAATTATTGCTTATCAAAACTTTTAGATATTCATAAAACCTTTTTTGCATAAAAACAAAAATGCTGTGTACAATTTTTTAAAATTATTTTTTAATGTTTTTATGATATGTAAAAATCAATTTTTGTGGTTGGAAAAACAGAACGTCAATTAATTAGATAGGTTATAAATAGATGATCTGGATCAGATATCACTGCATCTTACAATAACAAACAAATATATATATAAAAAGTCAAACAGATTACGAACAATGAAACATAGGGTTAATTTTAAAATCATTACACCTGGCACTTGAGTGAATTATCAATTAGATATTTGTAAATACCTTGTTCATACTAATTAGAAGACATACGCAAATTCCATATATTAATATCAACTTTTTGCATGTACTACCAGTGTGATCAAATGGACGGATCTCCGATAGACTTGTTTTGTCCATGTTAGGAGTCATTGGGATGCCGTAGATTGATGTTAATGATTAATCTACACCAGCTGACAAAAACTTTTATTTGTAGTTTATAAAATCACAAAAAGTCTGTTTTAAACTAAAGTACGATAGATAAAATGTTGGACAAAGATTTGCCTTTGGCCAGCGTTGGCTGCGCAATGGCAAAAAGCAAATCCTTGTGCAACCTCTGGCAGAGTTGTAATGACTTGAGTCCGTACTCTAAACTATCAATAGCTGTTATAATATCGGAGGTTATCTAATGTCGCGTAAAATACATATTAATTCATTGCCTTTCAGGATGCAGAATGGGTTTCGGACGAAAAGTTTAATCGCGTGGAAGAAAACATTGACGATTTCTTTGAAGCACTGCTCAGGCGATTTGTGTAATTGGAATTGGGTGCTGGAGCAAAACCCTGCACATCGACCCTATCCCTAGTTTGTTTTACGAGTGAGTATTGCACAACAACCTCTAAAAATTTCAAAGATAAACTTACTGTATTATGATTTTGATGATAAACTTTTTAATGATGAATTTTGATTTTAATCCTGCACTGATAATTTCGGCTGCATAGTTGAATTGTTAAAAGCGCGGTGATTATGATCAGCATGGTCTTGGTTCAAAACCTACTCACAACATTCTGTTGTGTTCTTGGGAAAGATACTTTACAGCACTTTCCTCTGCTTGGTGGTCTTGGCGAGCAGTTCTACATTTCAGTCATATGTCAATAAAATTAAAAAATCAATAAAAATTTTAACCGGACAGAAATACCTTTTATTTTGGTCAGGAGGATAAATGTAGAGATGAAATGTAAATAAAAAAACTTTAACCAGACAGTAAGGCTATATATTTTTTAAAATTACAGATCACGATACCGATACTGATTAAATTAAAGGTTAACCTGAAGAAACTTTTTGGTTACTTTATTGCAAATCAAATAAATTTTAAATGTTAGATTTAATGATGATTTTTTAATTAACTTTAGAAAAATTATTTAACACCAACCCCGTAAACATTTTCATCTAGCCAACGTTGGCGAAAGGCAGTTTTCCAGTAGCAGAAATGTTGGCAAGATGATGACGTCCAATGTTGGCCCAGAGTCGAGTGCACCAAAATCACATTTTCCGCCAACACTGATAAACTGCGCTTTGCCAGCGTTTAGCCAACACTGAAATTCCAGACGCTGTGGAGAGTTAGCTAACTATGAATGACCAGCGCATGCTACTGCAGCTGCCCAACTACTTCAGCAATCTTACCAACGTTGGCAAAACGCTAACTGCCAACTTAAGAAACATTGGCAAGATGTTGGTGCTAAACATTGGCCCCGAGTTGTGTGAGGTGGATTCTACTATTTTGTACAATTGTACCATCAGGCATCATTACCACTGTAGCGATCTTAACTACCAAACCGTTGGAATGTTCCATTTTGCTTCGTGCTAATCACGTGACGGTTGCTCGTTACGTTGCTTAAAAACGATTGAACACGTCCGGCAATTGATTTTTTTTTTTTTGTATAAAAATTTTAATAATAGTTATAAACACACACAAAAATCAAATTAAAAAGAACACACATTTTTAAGAATGTGACAAGAATTTTTATGTACCATTGGTTATCGATTTGACATTACGATGATTTTATAACGGAATGCGAATGTGAAGAAAAGAAGGAAAAACTAATTTAAAGTGATAGACTTAAATGTTGTATTTTGAGGAAGAGGAAACGAAAAATGAACAAAAGATTAACATGAATAGTTTAGTCTGTGTTATCTGGGAAATGTTTTAAAGTTTTTTTTTTTTTTTTTTTTGTATAAAAATTTTAATAATAGTTATAAACACACACAAAAATCAAATTAAAAAGAACACACATTTTTATGAATATGACAAGAAATTTTATGTACCATTGGTTATCGATTTGACATTGTGATGATTTTATAACGGAATGCGAATGTGAAGAAAAGAAAGAAAAACTAATTTAAAGTGATAGACTTAAATGCTGCATAATCGAACAGTTTGGTGTTTACTCCCGAAAAATTTTAGTTGAGATTCGTACATTTATGTAGACTGCATAGAAATCTTTTATTTGTGGTTTTATTAGCGATGTAGTTGCTATATTCGTCCTCGTCCTTCATGTTTTCGAGTGCGTTGATTGCGTGTTGGTTGACATTGTTTGAGCGACGATTGACGTTGGTGATGAAGCCAGCATGCATGGGCGTCCCGTAACCAATTTCCAGAGAGGGGTTAAAACTTCTGGGAGGGGCAGAATTTTGCGAAAATGCAGTTTATATAGTAAAATTAAAGTATTTCTTGATAAAGAGTCAATTTCCAGGGAGCATATGCCCGCTTTGCCCCCCAGCGGACGTCCATGCCAGCATAAGTAATTAACTAAGAACTGTTTTTAATTCAGCATATAGAAACGCTTAAAAAACAAATTATTAATAAAAATTTTAACTATTTCAAATAAAATTATGAGCATATCAAATGGAGCATTGTGCAACACGCACCGGGCTCATGCCGCTCAAATAAAATTGATTCATATAGACTTGAACAAAAGAGAACAAAGTCACATTGGCATTTTGTTGGCAGAGTTGGAAAATAGTTGGCAGTTTTTCCAACTTTTTACTGTCATCCAAAAACTGTTCGAATTTTTTTCAACTATCAGAACATAGAGACTAACATTTTTTTTATTCGTTTTAAACGTTGAGGCATAACAAAGACATATAGGCAATCCCTCATCAGAAAATGTTCTATTACTTAACAATCAAAGCAATTGAAATTTCATCAAGCAAAGAATTGTAGCAGAAGTACATTACTTATTGTCGCTGTTTTGGAAAAAGCTTGCATCAATATTTAACACGAACAACTGGTAATGTCTTTGAATAAAAAATTTTGGCCAACTTCTTACCAGCGTATCACCAACTTAGTCACAGGGGAGACAGCCAATGCTGCCTTCAACGTTGGCCCAACACATTACCAGCAGCTGTGAACACAAATTTTATTAAGCAAAGAAATAGTGACAAAAAAGCTTTTTTTTAGCGTAAATTTAATTTTTTTCCACTTTTGTACTTAACGCAACAAATAGAACAAACTAGAACTCAAAAATAAATCATCGCAGAAAGTTGGCAATGTTGCTTAAATGTTGGTAATTTTGCCAACTTTTTCCCAACCCAGCCGCGCTAAAGCCAACGTTGGCCCGATGATGAATTTTTACTGGGAAACTACAAATTAAAAATCCAAACAGAAATATTTTTTCTGAAGTGTACATTTGGGATTGTAAGGGGAAACAAAATGTTTTTTTATAGGGGTGGCTGGTTACAATTACTCCTTTATTTTCTTGAAAAATTAAAATAAATTGCTAAATTTAACGATTTTACTTTATGCATTTAGTTCAGTTCAGTTCAGTTTCTTTTATTTCTGCTCTGCCACATGAACAAAATACAACAAAACGTTAAAAAGTTTGTGAGTTGTTGAAAGACGGGATTAAAAAAAAGGAAAAAGCAACAAAACGAATTGACGTTGTGACTTGCTAATTAGCGATGAAAAGTGTGACCTATTGTATCATATAAAAGCAAGATTGCTTCACCTCATTATAAAGTTGTGTAAAAAAAAATAGAGAAAAGAGAGAAAAAAGGAAAAAAATATGTAAGACCGAGGTTATTTGCTTAATAAACGCTGCTACGGGGGCGGTGCATTGGTAGGACCATAGCAGAGTTTGGCTCGAAGAATATGATCAGTCCTTAAAATATATGTAAAAGCATGAACATATTCCACCAGTCCAACAGGCAAACAAACCCACCGAAAGAAATCCTGTTGTGGTTCAAAAGATCATTTCTCGAACAAAAACCTCAGTA
The DNA here is from genome assembly GCA_963680785.1 of Diplosoma virens. NCBI lineage: Eukaryota > Metazoa > Chordata > Ascidiacea > Aplousobranchia > Didemnidae > Diplosoma > Diplosoma virens. Next base: position 35,077,189 of record OY796891.1, read on the forward strand.
AAGAAAAATACAAAAACAAAAACATTAACAGCCTTGGTAAAAAAAACAAAAAAAAAACATGAAAACAGCATAACAGAACATACGTAAAAAAAAATCTACAAAAACCGATGCAAAGTACTAATAATAGATAGTAAAATAAAATTTATGCAATAGCTAAAAAATTGTTCATGTAGAAACAAGAGTGATCCTGCAGAACTTTCCTTGAGTCTTTTCTTGACCATCGTAAAGTTGAAGATTTTCAAATTGTTCAGTTGTTTTCCTGAAACACAAGAAAAAGAAGACCAGCAAAAGATATTAAATGATGACCTACGTAAGAGTTTATAAGTTTGATTGTTGTTCAAGGAATAATGCTTTAGATTTTTTAACAAATGTACTTAAGGATTTACATAGTTGTATTTTTTCAGGTAACTCATTCCAAATTTTTGGGCCAATATATCTTATTGATTGTTTTGTTACTGTGTTTTTGCATGATATAGGTATGATTTGAGAGTTACTTCTAATAATTACAGTGGACGTTTTTCTTTGAAATATATTGTTAAATGTTGACGGTAATTGCTTGTGGAATGATTTGTACATGCAAATTGAAATATTTATTTTATAGAGTTGTTGTATATTAAGAATTATTATCTTTTGTTATTTTTTTATTGCGTTTTTTTGCGGGATTAGTATAAATTATCATATTAATAAACTTGTTGCAGATTTTTGTAATTTATTGAGTAACACAGAGTGTCCATAGCACCAAGTTGTAATGCAGTACCTTATATGACTCAGAATTAGTAAATGAAAAAGTGTAAGTAGAGCTTCTTAGTTAGAAAACGCTTTACTCTCATTACTGCGTATAGCGATGATTTTAGTTTGCTGATTAGCATTGCCATGTGATCTTCCCATGTTAGGCGTTCATTGAATATAACCCCTAACAATCTGACTGAGGTGACTCCTTCAATTTGATTTTTTCCAATAGTTAAAACTGATTCTTTTGACAATGTTTTTGTGGTACGAGAGCTGAATAAAATGTATTTTGTTTTTTTGACATTAAGGGAAAGTTTATTTGCTATCAGCCAGTTGTCAATGTTTTTGAGTTCTTCGTTTCCTTTTTGAAATAATAAATTATTGTTTTTTGCACTAAGGTTGATAGTTGTATCATCAGCAAAAAGACAAGTTGTTGCTATATTTGAGACATTTTGAGAAGTCATTAATGTAAATTGTAAACAAGAGTGGACCGAGTATTGAGCCGTGAGGTACTGAGGAAGAAATAGATTATATATTTAAAATACTTGAATTATAATCAACTTGCTTGGTTCTTCCAAATAAATAACTTTTAAATCAATTGTAGGCCATTGAAGGCCATTCTAGCCCATTGTAGGCCATTGAAAAACTTTTTAGTTAGCCTATATTAACAGGGAAAACACAGATTTATTCAAAAAATTAACTATTTTATTTGATAAAAAATTTTATTTTTTAACTTTGTACAAAAATATCTAGCGTTTAACAAATGATTGTTTTTACCAAGTCGTCGAACCGAACCGAAACCCGATCTGTCAACTTCTATTAACCATTATTATTCTTTGAGCCTGAACCGGAATTGAACCCGTAAAATAAAATTTACTGAAGCTAAATCGAAAGTGAACCCGTAAAAATAACTTTGCTGACCTGAACCTAAACTGGAACATCATATTTTGAACGGTTCATATAGAGATAAATATAAAGATAAAATAAATAAAACAAAAAAAATAAATGAAATGCAAAATCTTAAAAATTTCTCTTACTAGGTTCTAGAATTTGCGCTTCAGGGCCAAAAAAAAGTTTTTATTTTAGTTGGGTGGCAAATCTCAGCCATGCAGGGAATTGCGTGAACCTTCTTTTTAACTTTATTTTGAAATAAAAGAGAAGACAAAAAAAAGATTTTCGCTTTAATTCGGTGGCAAATCTCGGCCAGTCAGGGAGTTGCGCAAACTTTTTTTAATTTCGTATGAAGTCAAAGTGAAGACCAAACAAAAAAAAAAAGAAAAAGTTAACATTCAATCAGTTCTTTCAAAAAATTCATGTCGTTTTTGTAGTTGAAGCCAGTTATAAATTGATTAATACTTTATGATTTTATAAATAGCATGAGGTATTTTGGATAATACTTGAAACCAAACTGCTTAAAAATAAGAAGCACCAGACTCGAGTTTCGCTCTTATTAGAGCATTCACATGCATAAAATTCTTTCTTCGCTCGCCAAGCTCTAGGAGTGTAAGCGCGATGCTTAACGCTTGTCTCGTAACCGGTCATGAGATGCGGCCTTGGTCTTACCACACAGTGGATTCTGTGTATTCCTTGCGCGGCAAAGCCGGGAATCATTCCCAGTGCTTGTGATCGAGTTGTTGTCGGGCTTGCGTGGTCTAGTGGTGTTGTCTCCTGCGTGGAAGACCACATGTAGCGAGTTCGATTCGCAGTGTGATATGCTCTAATAAGAGCGAAACTCGAGTCTGGTGCTTCTCATTTTTAAGCAGTTTGGTTTCAAGTATGATTAATACTTCGATTTTGTATTGAGAGTCTGATTAAAAATTCTTTAAAAGTCTGCGAGCTGCATTAAAAACCTTCGAGAGCCGCGAGTTTGACACGCTGCCTTGCACAATAACAACTCGCCCTGGTATAAAGAAGATTTGTTACAAGCGACATTTTTTGGATCGGATGTAATATCTATATAGACTCATAATATTGGATTTGTTATTTAGTTGTTATAATGATTGATTATTTGATTTGAAATTCATTGGTTCTTCTGGTAGAATCAGAGGCAAGTTCAACTTTAACAAATAACAAAAGGCGTAATATATTTCTTAAAGAAAAACTTGTAACACGACATTTCGTCCGTTACATCGGGCAGACTTCTTCACGTAAAAACAACACACAATGCACAACGTATTTAAAAGCAAAAAACAAAACTAATGAACACAATAGTGAGAGGCAAATCATACACAACAACAACTTCGTGCAACAGAACCAAAATTAACCGGTTGAAAACTCACATTTATTATGAGATTTTTATATTATAGTATATTTTTGGAAAAACATTCCAATCTTTATCATTTATTCAATTTTTTGTATTCATTCAAAAATTCATTTTAAACTAAGTAATATCCCTGGTAACAGTGTTTACATTAATGACTGATTACTATTGTAATAAACCAGGGCTACCTAAACAATATAAGGTATTGTTCGGTACTGTAGGAGACTCTTATCATCAGCTTCCGTGCTGCGAGTCCCGGTAACTGGCAAATAACTAAGCAAATGATGATCAATTTGGGGTGCTTCCGGAGTGGTAAAGGATAGACTCTCGGCTCCGAAAACAAAAGAGATTCGCTAACTCCACAAATGCTAGATGTGCGCCATTTGTGCTCATAATACTACATTTAAATGTGAAAGGCTTAAGTGCGAATAAGATCTGCGTTATCAGCCATTTCGCCACCAGAGTTCTTGTTCTTGTCATCCTCTTACAAGAGACCCATTGCACGAATACAGACCAGCTAGTAATACCGCACTTCACACTGGCTGGTTGGGTCTCAAGCAGGAAGGTTGGCCTTGCTACGTTTGTCCATGAGGAATTTAGTTTGACCCTTGTGAATCAATCTTCAGACATTTCAGCAATTGAGTGGTTGTGTGTGGAGATTGATTGTTGCAAGATTGTCAATGTCTAGAAACCACCAACCTCGCAACTCACATGAACAACCATTCCAGTGTTTCCATACCTTTGTCTTCATGCAAGTAATTTTAACTGCTAGCACACTGACTAGGGCTATGATTACAATAGCCCAGATGGAGATTGCCTGGCTGACTGGGCAACCAAGGAAAATATTTTTTCTTGTATATTTAACGAGTTAGGATTTAAACGACTCCAAACTGGACAGACATACATCAGAGAAGTTTCCTAGCTCCCAACATCGACCATTGCTAATTCCAGCCTCAAAAACTCTGGTCCCAGTCCCATTTGAGCCGTACAAGCGTTGGAACTTCCGCAAAGTCAACTAGAAACTTTACGGCTTCATCACAAGCCAGCTATCGTAGGAATTACCATCTCCTGACTTCAAGCTCTATTGATGAAGCATACCAAGTCTTCTGTAATACCATTTTTTTTTCGCAGCAAAATTGTCAATTCCACGCGGTAGCAGAAACAATTATTGACCGTGTTACGATGGTAGTGCGAACAATACGCCGCAACCAGGTTTTTCTACGACCTCCGCAGGGTGAAGCAACTTGTTCAGCTGCTTCCGCCCTGCTGTCCCATCTTGATAATAAACGAAAAGATTGCTGGTCCGAGGCTGTCAATAATATTGACGTCATGCACTTCAATCGGCGGGCAAAGAATATAATTAACAACATGACCGGCAGAACTAGACACACACGCCGCCTCTGCCCCATTGCCGCCAATTCGATTGCCTCGCAGTTGGTTAAAATGGAATATACAATACAACAAACCGCGAGTCATCCAGACTTGTCATTAAAAAGGTATTTAAACTTTAAAGGATTGCAATACCTTCGGACAAATGTTTCTCTGGAGATTTTTCTGCAGAAGAATTTGCCAATGCGCTCCAGTAGTTAAAGTCTGGAAAAGCTCCGGGCCCTGATGCCCTATATGCAAAGCTAATACTCCATGCCGACTCTGCTTTGAAGTCCTGATTAAACAAGTTCTTCTCTTCCTGCACGCGCCAACTCAAGCTTCCAAAAATTTAAAAGAGAGCATTAGTGGTTGCCATCCCAAAGCCCAATAAGCCATTGGAAGACCCAAAGAACTGTAAACCTATCTTTTTGCTTTGCGTCCTCTTCAAGATCTTGGAGAGACCTATTTATGCCTGCGTTGAACCAATTGTGACTCACTGCTACCCAGAAAGCAAAATGGGTTTCTGCGTGGAAGGTTGTTGTGGTTGGGAGCGTTATGTTCAAGTTTAATTGGTGCTGTTCATACTTTGAAGGTTAATCACTAACTTGATTCTATTTACGTACAGCACATTTATTCATTTATTCAAATAAAAATAAAAACAAAACAAAAATTAAATACAAATAATTACTATAATAGAGACAATTTGGTATAGCATAATTTTAACAAAAGATAACTTATCTAACCGATATCTGCCGGAGAATAACTTTATATACTACAATTTGTGACTAAGCTACATACAAGTGGGCGTATTACCACGTGATCATACGATATGGAACGGCAGGATGTGAAATTCAAAAAATGCATAAAAATAGAGCATGTGAAAGTTAAATTCAACGTTTTAAACAAAATTTTATTACTCCCATAATAACTAAAGTTGTATTTCGTGTGAAAATATAAAATTATATTTGGGCTATCCAATTAATCGCTACAAGGTCAACCGTAGATCAAGTGACTTTTCTAACTCAAGAAATTGAGGACAGCTTTTCGGCCAAACAAAAGGCCGGCGCGTTGTTTGTCGATCTCACAGCAGCCTACGATACTGTATGGCGCCGCATCCTCACCTGCAAGCTACTCCGTCTTCTTCTTGTCAGGCACATAGTCTCATTGATTATGGAACTTGTTCGTAATCGAAGTTTTGCCCTCACCGCTGGTACCGAAAAACAAAGAAAATTAAGACGCCTTAAGAATGGCATTCCACAAGGATCAGTCCTGACTCTCCTCTTGTTTAATATCTACACATATGACCTGTCAGTGACAGTTGGCAGAAAATTTGCTTATTTGCTTATGCGATTGACCTGTGGCCATTTTGTACTATGCATCAATTGGCAGGCATTAGAGGGGACTCTTACTCAGGACAATACAACCCTATTCTCCTACTTTCACAAATGGAAGCTCAAGCTCAGTCAACAAACAAAGTTTTGGAAGACATCCAACAAGCAGGCACGACTTAGGCTTAACATCTTTGTCATTAGACAGGCCCTACCATTTGTGCTGAACCCACTTATCTCGACATAAAGCTGGATAGGGCACTCACGTTTCGCCAACATTTAGAGTCACCGAACAAAACGTTAACATCTTGCATTGGGCTTTTAAAGCGATTGACTGGATCAAATTGGGGTGCGGATGCCACAATACTTTGCACAGCCACCCTTGCTTTGGTCTATTCCACAGCTGAGTACTGTGCACCTGTTTGGTGTTGCAGTGCCCATATTCGTCTTATCAACAAGACCCTTAACGATCCTTGCGCATAGTGACCGGATGCCTGCGTCCCACACCAATGGACAACCTTTTTATCTTAACAGGCATCAAACCAACTGAGCTTCGCCGCCGAAAAGCTATACTGCCTCCAGCTTGCCTCTCTCAGGAACCAGAAAACCTTCCATATGAATGGTTCCTGTCTCCACTTGGTGGATAGCTGCAGCAACTTAAATCAAGACATTCATTTGTGCCTGCTGTACTGGAACTGTTGAACAACTCCGTCCAGTCAGGTACCAGTGTAGCACGATGGGCCGAATGTAAATGAAACATAAAATGGCAAGAAAACGCCCCTAAACTTCATAGTCGATCTCACAACAGCCTATAACAACAACCGTTTCCAAACCGGCGTTGGTCTATTCGGCTCAGAAACGCACAATTGAGGTGTGGCTTCTACGGCGGCCTGTGAGTGTGGCACAAAGGAGCAGACAGCTGAGCACATAATAACGTCTTGCCCCATTTATCACTATCTAAATGGATCCCGAGCTCTCTCAGATGTCGAGAAGAACCTGGCGACCTAGCTAATGGAAACATGTCCGAACATTTAGTGGACCATCCAGTTCCCGTCGATCTTCCAAAAACGAAGAAGGCACTGTAGCAAACTATGCAATAGTCAGCTGATTTGTTCGTAAATAAAGCTAAAGATATTTAAATTTTATTTAATACAGTGTCATAACAATCTTTCCTGGTCTTCTCCATTAAAAGCAATGGGGAAACTAAACTAACGGGCAGAAGTTCAAGGCCAGTAAACTTAGCAATAGCTTTTTGTGCAATAAATCGAAAAAATGCTATGGTAAATCAAAGTTAAGTTATCAACAATTTTATTCATTCATTCATCACCCCTATTTATTCTTCCGAGCCGCAAGACAACTCAAAAGTGTTCAATTTAGGGCAACCATCCAGTGAACAGATTTATATCCACTTGATTTCGAACATGCCAAGCTACTGCTGTCCGGTTTTAAGTTTTATTATTTATACACTTATGCGACAAAAATTTGGAGCTGTTTGCTAAGACTGCCAAGTAGAGGAGTGCCGTAAAGTGATAACAGAATGACGAGGTTTAGGTTTTGAACCACCACCGTGTCGATAGAATTTGTTATCAACACGACGCTTTTAATAACTCAGTCAAGCTGCAAACAACAGGTCTTCAACAAATGGATGAAAAAATAAAGGTACACAGGCCTAACGCAAACAAGCCTAAAACTACACAGGCCTAACTTTTGCTTGCATAAAAAACACGGAAAAGTCCAGTCCTATGAGTTTTTTTTCTTATGTCCTATGAGTTCCTATGAGTATGAGTATGAGAATGAGTATGATGTCCTATGAGTTCCTATGAGTTTCCTAACTTTTTTCTAAACGCTTTAATATCCAGAACGTACTTTAGGTGAAGATTTTTTAAAAATGCATTTAAAGTGCATCATCCCAGCTTAATGGTTCTGCCTACAATTTATGTTTATTCACCAACCTCTCAATAGATCATAGATTCCGAACGTGCTTGACCCTTGAGCTATTCAGTAATCAGCAGGTGAAAACCCGGTTTAGTTCTATGAACTTAATGCACCCACAAAAGTCAACATTATGGCTAAAATTTATAATTTTTGTAATCTCGTTCCTTCAAGCGCTTATGAAGTTTTGAATGACTCTACTCGAAAAGACTTAGGGAGAATTTCAATAGCTAATCTCCATGCAATCACAGAATTTTAATTAAGGAGTCAATTTAGTTTTATTATGTTAATGAGGCGTTAACAAGACGTTGAAGCGTTAAATTCCTAGCCTGGGTAAACACGAATTACTTTGTCGCCCCCTGGCCATGACCAAAGTGAGTTGCCGATTTTAATACCGGCCTATATGGCAAAAAGTCACATGAAGTGCCATGATTTCAGGTCTTGTGTGCCTCGTGCAATCTCGTGACCATCACGCGATCCCGTGACAAGGTCGTAAAATAAATCTATAAGACGAATCCTAATTCGTCGTACCAATTTTCGAAGAGCAAATCACATTGTCAGTTCACGTAACAGTTGTACTTACAAAAAACAAACATTGTGAAAGGAAAAGAGTAATTATTTTGTCACACATCCACAAGTTGAAATATTTTCGCAAAAACCTTCAAAACTTAAGGTCATCAAACAAATGAAACTTAAATTTCCTTCTAAGAGAAAATTATGGTTTTTAAACAACACAAGAAATATTGCAAAAAAACTTAAATATGTGCGACAACCTCTCCCTACTTCTACAGATGAGGGAGCTAAGATTATTTTTTTATATCGCTAACTGAAACTGAAGCCACATTTGTATCTTTGGGAAACACAAAAGTTTTTTTTTATCGTTTTATTAATATATAAAATTTTATTAATTTCAGGATTATTGTCACAATCTGGTCCTGATACAAATTTTTTCACAAACATCTTGAAGCCTTTACCTTCACTCTTAACTTAACACAATCTGCTCCTGATACAATTTTTTTCACAAACATCTTGAAGCCTTTACCTTCCACTCTTAACTTTTGCTATCACATAGTCGTTTACATTTGGTGAATCTACAACAGGGCTAGCATCAGGATCATCGTCGTTATGACAATTGTTTGAGGGAATTAAATATAAATATTATCATCACCACTGTTGCTGATAAATACAGAAGACGAATAAAATAAATATCTGCAATAATATCTTTTTTATTATATTTTTCTATAACAATGATTTTAATTTATAAAATAATTTTATGGAGTTTAAGCTACGTATGTTTTTACATTTCTTCGTGGAATCCATGAGTCACAATGCTCATGGGTCCCGTGATCTTGCAATTTCAAATTTCCTCGTAATTGCTCCTTATCTCTAATTCTTTTTGTCTTGAAGCGATAAAGATCCTTACTAAATTTCAGTTTAAGATTTGTGGTTCCTACCAAGTGCAAGACTGCACTGGTAGGAACGGCATTGTGCATCACGCACGCCGTATGACCAGATGCTGTAATATATCGAGTTTGGGACAGATGGCACTAGAGAGTACCACCTGTGGCATTGTGCATCACGCACGCCGAAACCATGGTCGGGCAGTGAGCTCGGGTTCGGCGTGCGTGATGCACAATGCCACAGGTGGTACTCTCTAGTGCCATCTGTCCCAAAACTCGATATATTACAGCATCTGGTCATACGGCGTGCGTGATGCACAATGCTGTTCCTACCAGTGCAGTCTTGCACTTGGTAGGAACCACAAATCTTATATTTACCTTTTCTTATATGACCAGCTCTGCAACTAAACCCGAGTAAGCAGACTGTCCCTGATGAGAGTTTAAAACTTGAAACCATGGTCGGGCAGTGAGCTCGGGTTCGGCGTGCGTGATGCACAATGCCACAGGTGGTACTCTTTAGTGCCATCTGTCCCAAACTCGATAAATTTCAGTTTGTTTGTTCAGGAATTCCAAAAATAAGAAAAGTATGAAAATAATTATAAGTTTGTTTTTAGCATATAAAAATACTAAAGCCTCTATCAATAAAATCGGAGCTGTTTTTACTAGAAATTTAAAATTTTAACTGACAATAAGGATTAATAAAGCACATTGTTGGTTGTACGAATGGCTAGAAAAATATTTTGTGTTACTAAATAATTATCTGGCTCATCGGACCCGACTCCCACTATCCTTAAATAATGATTTTTTGTTGTCCTTCACTTATTATAAGCTCTGATAGCACAACCCGACTACCGTTTAGCGATCAAAAACTATTTTACACACAACATTCTAGAATTTTGCAAAGCTATTTGGCGATAGAATTTTGGTTTAAAATTGCAATTGCGACCATTAAGTTATTGTTGTTATCTCTCATAATTGCACAGAAAAAAAAAGATTATTTCAAACAAAATCAATTATTTGTAACAAGATAACTCATTTTTTCTTCTTTTGATAGTGTAAGAGTAGTTAAAAAAAAGATTTTATTCGTTTAATCGGATTTGTTTTTTTCTTTCTTGATTTTTCTTCCGGTTTATTGTCATCTGCAGTGGGAGTAACAACTTCTTGATCGATCGGTTTTTCAGGAACATCCAATTTTTCGACAGCAATGCCATGCAAATTTTCCATTACATTCATATTTTCTCTCTGCTCTTCTTTGTTTTCCTCTTCCGGAATAAAAAGCCTCGATTGTCCAGATTCCGAAATAACTGATCGATGTCGTTCGGGAGGACGAACTACTTGTCTCGATAGAGTCCGATTTCCGTCGTCAGAATAAATGCTGTCAGCGTCTCCGTAGTTAGGTGGCAGCAAAGAATGAACACCTCCCCTAGAGCTTCGGCTGGTTTCAAACCTATGCATTGTTAGAAGTTGATTGCAATCCAATTAATAAAAAGAAATTTTATAGTTTTTTTGTTGCTGTTTACATTTAGAATTTACACGAGCTTATCTCTTCGGTTTTAGTAAATTATAAAAGTAATAGAACTAAATGAAGAAATCCTACTTGGTTAACGATAATATTTATAATATAAATATACGCATCAACCACATACATCGGTAAGTCTTTTTTTGTCGTATAGATGTCATCAATGTCGCGATGAATTACGTCATCGTTTTTCAAATGCTTGCTATCTGCAAAAAAATGAAAAGTTACCACAGCCCAACAATGAATATCAAAGACAAAATCAGTGGCGTACCGTGACTTTTCAGGTCAGGCATGCAATGATGAAATGATGACGTCTTCAGTCTCAAAATTTAGCTCAATCCTAATATTTGATAAAACAGGCAATTTTTAAAATTTTTCGATTTATAGTCCTAGTAAATACACGAAGTTTTTTCATTAGTTAATGAAAGGTAAAAACAATAGTTTCTACTTTCTAGGGTTTCTCAGTAATCACAAATATAAAATGTTTTTCCTGTATCGAAGTTGTCTATCGAAGTAGGCAAAAGTGCTGAGTAAGCTTGCTTTTTTCTATAATTTTTACGCAAACTCTCGCTTCAGCGTCTATCATCTGAAAGGCGATTAAGAGAAAAAGTCATAATATCTAAATCACCTCGCTCTTAATTCTCTCGTGGAATGGCCTCTTAGACAGTGAGAAAATTTCTAGGAGCGAGAAAAACTCACAATCTCGCCCCAATACATTAAAAAGCACATTAACGGACAGTTGATAGCAAACAAAATATAATTTGTGAAAAACCATGAGCAGAGGATGTAACTGAAAAAAAACTTCAGTAACTATAATTAACATAACTATTCTTTCACTTAAAAAGTAATTCTTCCCTACGGCGTTTTCCACAAAAGTGAGTTATGACATCATCATAAAAAACTGAGGTACTCATCAGCCTTTTCAACAAAGAGTTTTCAATTGACATCAGTGACAGATTAGAAAGTCTATTCTGACCCTGTGCATTTCTTAAATATGTTTTAATTCTTTTTAATGCGGAGAATGATCGCTCTACAGATGCAGTGGAATATGGTATAGTCAGGAATAATAATATCAATGCAATTATAGTTGTCCACAAACTAAGCCTGTGGCTGGTCACTGAGCCAGTAGACAAAAACTACTATTCTTAACTCGCAACAACCATCATCTACAAACAACACAACAAGTACTGTATTGAGAGGCTAAAATGCACCAGTAACTGTGTAGCCTACCAGTAGGCCTACCGTAAGTAAGTAGGCCTAAGCTTATGCTAAAAGTAGGCAACTTGCTTTAACCTGCTACCCAGGGCTGCGAACTCGAACTCGAACTCGAACTCGAACTTGAACTCGATCTTTTTGCCGAACTCGAACTTGAACTCGAACTCGAAAAAAGTCTAAGCTGAGAACTCGAACTTAAACTCGAACTCGTAAATATTCTGGGCTGAGAACTTGAATTCGAACTCGAAAATATTTTAAGCTCGAGTTTATTTTCATTTGTACAATAATTTTGAAAATGCCAATATACGTCTTTAAAACGGCAGAATACATCTGCAACAAAAGTGAGAAAAGAGAGACATGAGTGAGAAAAGACGCAATTTATTGCGACCAGCACGTGGTATTCACATCTTGAGCGCATGCTAGTTAGAGGTGCTTGTTACTGTACTGTCATAGGTTGATTTTGAAAGAAATATAAGTTGCAGCAGATCAGATACACCTTTAAGGGTATCAAGTAGTATTTGTAGTTCTCACAAATTTTGGTCATTGATTTAGCCGATTTTGGCATGTAAACTGAAAAAGGTTGCCATATGGCAGTTCTAATCGAAAAAAATTGCGCGGAAAGTTATTGACGAGAGGGAGCAAAACAGAGTAAGATAAGAGATGACAAGAAGAAGTTGAAACGTGAAAGCAACCAGACGTCGATCGCGTCCCATTTCCGGCCCCAATCTGTAACTGTAGCAATGAACAAGAATAATTTTATTTGGGGCATAATCCAATTAATTATGTCTGGTGTAGCACTGCGCTTTTTTGAAAGCCCGGGATTTCAAACTTTAAATGGTGAAATGGCTCGAAAATTGGGGGTGTCCGTTTCGAGAGAATCAATTCGCCGATATGTACTTGATGCAGCAAACAAGATGCGAGAATCTTTGATCAACGATTTAAAAGGCAAGCTTGTATTTATTTAGATGGACGCTGCAACGAGGCAACTCCAAAGTTTTTTAGGGATCAATGTCAAATATTTTGACAAAAAAAAAAAAAAAATCAGTGGTAAAAATGTTAGCCTGTGCAGATACAGAAAAAAAACATACCAGTCAACAAATGTGCAACTTATTCACTGCAACAATGCAGCAATTCGGCATTGCGAAAGAAAATGTTCTTTGTTTGGTTGTTGACAATGCTAGCAACATGACTAAAACAATAGAACGCTTAAACGAAAGTGACCCAGAAGCAGATCCAAGCACCACACAAGATGAAACAGCCGATGAGTCTAAAGACTATGGTGATATAGAAGACGACTGTGCAATGCGTATCAACATTCACCATATGCGCTGTGCTGTCCATACCCTCCAACTTGCTGTTAAAGACGGCCTAAAGCAACCACACTACGATAAATTACTGACGAAAACCCGCCATATAGTTTCCAAGCTTCGATCTCCAAAAATTTTGTCCTTGATGAAAAAAAAAAGAAAAAAAACGGCCAATACTTGATATGACCACAAGATGGGGTTCAACATATTTGATGATCAAACGCTTGTTGGAACTGCGAGAATCCATTGAAAAATTAAGTTTGCTTTCTGCAGAATTTGATATTTCACTTGCTATGTGGTCAAGCTTAGAAGATATTTGCTCTGTGCTTGAAATGCCTTATTCTGCAACCATAAACCTGCAGACCGAATCTTTAACGCCTGGAGCATTTTTGAAAGAATGGTGTGCACTTAAACGAATCCTCCACAAAAGAGAAATAAGACTCGCACAAGAAATTGTCACATCAATGGAAAAACGCGAGGAAACCTTATTGCGGAACAGAGTTTTTCTTGGTGGAGTGTTTGTCGACTCCAGATACCGAATTTTGCTAACATCAGAGCAAATGGAAAATGCAAAAGATAGGACTACATGAAGTTACTCTGAAAAATTATCATTGTTCTACATTTGTATCGAACTCAGTTTCATCAAGCATTGAATCTGAGAAATTGCCAAGCCGTGTTGCAAGCGACCATCAATCGTCAACATCGGAAGAGGATGAATTTGAGAAAGAGCTTGACTTGATTGAACGAAGAAGATCATCCAACGTGCGCAATAATGCCAACGGCGAATTAGATAAAATGAAAGGGGCATTAAATAAAAAGATCGAGAAAATAATTGAAATTGGACGATTTAAAGGAGAAACTGTCTGGGATGTTATAAAACAATTGGAAGAGCCGCTTCTCACTACGGACAAATCCTAAGTGCCATGCCGGTTACCCAAGTGTCCGTGGAGAGATTGTTCTCTTCCACGAAATTAATTTTGAGTGATCAAAGGTCATCGATGACACAAGAGTTACTGGAGGCCATATTGTTTTTGCGTGCTAATGCTCAACAATAAATCAAACTTTAAACGTTCATAGAGCTGCTCTATGAAGTAACACTGTTAATTGGCGAACTGGTAGATAAATGGTGAAGTAAGCATGCTATTATAGAACTCGCCATACTTTTCATTGTGTATTTCTTTCTTCATTTTCTTTCGCGTTTTGTTTATTTTTCCGTTGTTTAACAAAGAACGTACAAATTTATTCTTCAATATTCGAAATGCATTCAAATTTTAATGCAAATTCACAATACACTGGCTTTTTTATGACAACGACATTTGTTTATTGTAACAGATGTTTGAACCCAAGTTAGAATCCGAAATTTAACCGCAAACGTGCTTGTAGCGAATCTTTTAGCCGTTTGCTTCTAATAATTAATCACCAATTAAACTCTTCTCAGAAGGCTATGTATGTTCTTTCCGTCTCGGTATTATGTCGAAGACGGTTGTCTCCTAGGTCACAGGCTACTCAATAACCACTTGTTTTTACTCAAAAACGACTTGTGCCATGCTCAAGATAATCACTTTTTTTCTAAACTCGAAAGAACTTGATAAATTTTCACTGGACTCGAACTCGAACTTGAACTCGCAAAAAGGAAAATACTGAACTCGAACTTGAACTCGAACTCGTAAAATAAGCTGAACTCAAACTCGAACTTAAACTCGATAAAAAAATCAACCGAGTTCGCAGCCCTGCTGCTAGCCTAGCTAATTCATTTAACTGCTTGCTTAAACTAAAGTGTTAAAGTGCTTTCAAATTAATATGATTTCGAAATGCATCTGAATGTGAGTACTGAGTAAACGTAAGCAGTTTGTAGCAAGCGATACTAGATCAGTTCTTCAACAACGTTACGCTCTATAAACATGGGCGTGCATGCAATATCAAAACTGCATGCATAGATACGATATCAAACTGCTGAATAATCGGAGATTTAGATTTTAATTTAAAAAAAATTTCGCAAAAGAAAAGAAATATTCGGATAAAACAATGTCTGCAATGGAATATGCATCTATAATATTTCTTAGAACTACCAGTAGGTCTCGTACTTCCTTCTAGCAACAGAGTCAAAAAATGCAACTTAGATTTTGCATGCGTGTTTCCAATTTTATTTTGTATTTTAGTGATAAGCTCTAGCTGAAGCTGTACTGAATGATCCGAGTTGCAATCGATAAAACGTATTTATGCTGTTATATCAAAAAAACAATCAACATAATATTATCAAAATTTTTATACTTTGAGAATTTTTTTCAAGATTATTTTTTTATTTTTTTATAAAATTTTAGGCATGCATGGAGAATACGCCCCTGGACAAAATTTGAAACTCCTATTTGTCTAACAAAAAATTTTAGTTTGAATATGTTTGTTTTCGATATTTTTTTAAAAGTAATTCAACAACATTTTTTCTGAGATGGATCAAATAAGAGGTCTTGCATTGATAAGGTTATGAATAGGCACATAATTGATAGACCCTCTAAATTTAGAAAAAAGCAATTTTTATGAAAGGATTTTGCTGAAAGAATCATTTTTAATTGTCCATTAAATCAGTCAAAATCATTTTTTACCTTGATTTATTGTTGACAGATCTGAATAGTTTCTTTGATTTTGTGTAAAAGTACTTTGCCTGTTTTGCATCTAAATTATAAAAGTTCATTTAAGTTTTAGCTTGACAGTTAAATAAATGTACTTTAAAAAATATTTAGAATCAAATTTTCTATTCAATTTAAACAAACAAAAAAAAATCTGCTTTAACCGTAAATATTTCTATTAGAATTAGGGCTCATTTCCACTACGAGTGTGAAATAGAATATTTTTTGTTTGTTTTATTGATTTTTTTGCTTCGCTTAGCGCTCGCATAGATTTTAAGCGCGAAAAGATCAATAAAAGAAACAAAGAATTTTTCATTCCACGCTCGTAAACGAATCTTTAGGGATGTGGAAGCAGAAGTGGAAGTTGTGAAAGTGGAAGCGGACACGGAAACGACAAAAAGTAAACCACTTCCGCTAACAACTAAATAGGCCTGACTTAAGAGCTAACCAAATAGGTTTATTTTTTGTTTTCTATATTTTTCAAAAAGTCTCTTAATCTTTTAAATGGTACAGAGCCCTAGCGGCCCACCTCTTATCCCAAAACTTCAGATTGGGAAAATTAGTGTTGCTAAAATGCTCAAAATTAATTTTTTTAGTTAAAACGAAATAGATTTTATATGTCATAACAGATAGCTTTAATATTTCGCCCCTTCTCGTAAGCACATCTGATAAAGCGTCAAATGAAGTAAAGGAACAGAGGCAAGTGAAGCTGACAAGCATTATAAAATATCCTCCCGTTGTCGATCTCGAAGATTGTAAGCTGTCTATCTACGACTCAAGTTTTGATGAAAAAAATATTTTTATATTTAATACGGAGGGCGAATATAGTGAGTGATTATACTGAATCCATTGCGTTTTTCTTAGACCAGTAAATTTGTGCAGAAGATTAATTTTAATGTTATTGGCCATTAGGTTATTCTATTTAAATTTCTTATGAAAAATTGCATGAGCCTATTGTAGCATTTACAACAATATATTGCATATGGTCAATATATCATTTTTATCCTTACAAAAATTATTTTTATTTGTAAAGTGTATTATTTATGCTTTTATTTAAACATGAGCAACGATATAAATTTTTGGGTTAAAATATACTCAATGTTGGCTTTAGTATGGTGCAAATGGGGTGGCTGCACCGTCGTTCCCCTAAAAAATGTCAAAAAATGGCCCACCTAAGCAAAATATTGCTCTATTTCTTTATAATAGCACCATGACGGTGGTTCCATGTCTTCACCTTAACTTTAAGACAAAAGCAGAGATACTCGATTGAAAGTGATGATCTTTTGTTTTTTAGAAAGCACTATATTTTTGGGATGAAAATGCAGGTTTTGGACATTGAGTAAGAATGATGACATTTCTTTTAGAGATCACTATATTTTAGGAACAAAAAACCTTGAAAAGTGCCTCACTATTTTTCTTGCACCGGGTCCCCTTTTTTAAGGCCACCACTGAATATGCTGGTAGTATTTTTGCCCTATTTAACTTAGTGGACAAATTATTATAGCGATTCTCTTTTTTTAAATACTGAATAGCACATCAGAGTTATGTGCTTTTTACAATTTTAAAACTTGTGGTTGCAGGTGAGTTGAAACTAGTTAAACAGATAAGCAATTAATGAGCAATAATTATGCCTAAACTAAAAATTTTCACTTTAAAGAAAAGTTATATTTTACTGCGTTGTCAAGTAATGACTAAAAAGCAGCATCACTTAATTAGTTTGCCTAACATTAATCGATAAAGCTCGTGATGACTAAACAAAGCAATGAAACTACAAGGCTAGGAATGTTTGTTATTCTTTAGCGGGCATGATTTAATTGTTGTCAGTTTAATTATATCCTCAAGCGGCTTTGCTCTTTTTAACATTCGAGGGGTAAGCCCAATTTGATTTGCAACATATTTTTTCGGATTTTATCAAGCCTATCCCTACCAAGCAATACGGGGCCACGCCATGTGGGGAAACGCAAGGGGTTATTCAATGAACCGCTTTCACATTACCAATTAGAATTATTCAAATTTCACTTAGTGATTTTACGTAATTAAAACGCGAAATAATTTTTTTCAAATTTTTTTGCTGCGTTGTTTTTTGTTACATTAAAGAAAATCGACTCTCTTCATATTTGCAATTTTTCATTTATCATGATACATAACTTTTCATCATCATACGAATGCGTATTTTTAATTTAGTCTGAGACTCTAAGCCACTGGTTCTCAACGTGAGGCGTGCGCCCCACCTGAGGAGCCTGGCAAAATTTTGACGGAGTATGGAGATTTAAGACACTAAGAACCAATTTTGGTCGAAAAACGCAAAGGAGCCTCGAGCAGAAGCCCTTGGTAAAATCTGCTCCAAAATGAAGAAATCAGAGGCAGTTTCAAAATAATAACCTTTTTTTAGTCTTCACTAGTCTTTGGGAGCAAAAATGAAAAAAATTAGAGGCAGTTTCAAAGGAATGACCTTTATTTTTTTAGTCTTCACTAGTCTTTTGGAAAAACTGTACTTCTTCTTCTTCTTTCGGCTTCTCCCTACTCGGGGTTTTCACAGCGCGACAGTAATCTTCATTTTACTCGGTCTACTTCGTCTCCTTCCCTAGCTCCAACCCTTTCCATGTCTTCTCCTACCAAATCCATCCACCTTCTCCTTGGCCTTCCTCTTTTCCTTCTGCCTGGCACCGCCATCTCCATCATCCTTTTCCCCACGTAGTCTTCTTCTCTCCTTTTTACGTGTCCATACCAGCGTAGCCTTGCATTCCGAAGTTTGTCTCCCAGCTTTGCAATTTTTGCAGTCCCTCTCACGTATTCATTTCTTATCTTGTCCTTTCTTGTCACTCCCAGTGCCCATATCACCATTTTCAACTCTGCAACTTTCATTTTTCCCATCTGTCTTTCCGTCACTGCCACCGTTTCCATTCCATAAAGTATAGTTGGTCTAACAACACTCTGGTACATTTTACCCTTAACCTTTGCTGATAACTTCCTGTCGCACAGAACTCCAGACAACTTCCTCCAACTCATCCATCCTGCTTGGATCCTTCTCCGTACTTCTTCTTCACATCTTCCATCATTACTAACTGTTGAACCCAGGTATTTGAAGTTTTTTGGTCTCTTTACTTTTTCTCCTTGTAGCTTCAACTCTTCTCCATCATCCACACCCCAACCCTCAAATATTCTGTCTTGCTCCGGCTCACTTTCAGGCCTCTTCTCTCCAGTGCATTTCTCCAAATCTCCAGATCCTCCTCTAGCTCCCTATGATTTTGTCTACACAGAACTATGTCATCTGCAAACAGCATATCCCATGGTGCGTCCTTCCTGATGTCCTTCGTCAGCCTGTCTATAATGATGGCAAAAAGAAATGGGCTGAGTGCTGAACTTTGGTGGAGTCCAACACCTACCGTGAATTCTTTAGTCAACCCTGCTTCACTTCTCACAGTTGTTGTCGCTCCGTCATACATATCTTGGGAAATTGGGAATCCATTGGGAAAACTGTACTGCCACCCTAAAATATTTTGGGCTCTTACATCTATGTATTACCAAATGAAGAAATTAGAGGCAAAATGAAATGAAGAAAATGAAGAAATTAGAGGCAATTGCAAAATAATGACCTTTTTTTTAGTCTTCAGCAAAATTTTGGAGCAAAAATGAAAAATATCAGAGGCAGTTTCAAAGAGATGACCTTTTAGTCTTCAGTGGTCTTTTGGGAAAACTGTACTGCCACCCTAAAATATTTTGGGCTCTTACACCTATGTATTACCAAATGGGGAACATCAGAATTTTAAAAGTGATTAGGTGGGGTATGGCAAAAAAAGGTTGAGAAACACTGCTCTAAGCTAAGCCAAAACGTTATACTTTTTGCTATTATTATAATAACAGTCGGGATAATAGCTCCACATTTTTCTAAATACATGTATAAGGATCGGGCATTTTTCTGCGAGTCAATTAAATAGAGATAAAAGGAAAAAAAATAAAAAAGAAGAATCCAAACCAGTTAATTGCAATAAGAAGTTATATTACAAAGAAAACAATGTTCCACCAGCGCAACTGCAAAAGACACCGCTAAGCCGCAAGGGCATACTGGCGGCGGTTCCGATATGCTAACCACATCGAGTTACGAGTAGCTAACACGGATACGGGTTAAGACAAGCAAAACCCTGCAGTTCCCATTACAAACATATAGTAAGAATGGTCAAGTCAATCAACAAGCAAGTGTCGACAGACCTGTTTCGTCCTTATTAGGACTCGTCAGGACACTACAGCTTGTTGTTGACCCCAGCTGGAAAAGTCGAAAACTTGAACAGCTGGCACAACTTTCTGTTTGTGGTTATTACACCTCAAACATCCAGTTGTGGACCTGAACGCTGGGTAGGTAGTACAAAGAAAACAATGTTCCACCAGCGCAACTGCAAAAGACACCGCTAAGCCGCAAGGGCATACTGGCGGCATACTACCCAGCGTTCAGGTCCACAACTGGATGTTTGAGGTGTAATAACCACAAACAGAAAGTTGTGCCAGCTGTTCAAGTTTTCGACTTTTCCAGCTGGGTTCAACAACAAGCTGTAGTGTCCTGACGAGTCCTAATAAGGACGAAACAGGTCTGTCGACACTTGCTTGTTGATTGACTTGACCATTCTTACTATAAGAAGTTATATTATTTTAAAGTCATGCACAAACGTGTTACAAAATAAAATAATCCTGAAAAAAAATTTTTAAACTAAATAGGAAATCACGAGATTTCTGAAAAAAGTTCGTCTGTGTTGCTTTGCAAGAAGTAGATTAATTAAGCGATTGGTCGGCCCACAAATATAAAAAAACTTTGTTAAAAATCGGTCTTATTAGATCCATTGCGAAAATTCTCGCCGGTCAATTGTTTGAAAAACATTTATATCCACTCAGTGAAAATAAAAAGCATTCGAGAGAAAGTTTTTACTAATAATTTACATAATTACATCATTGCACTACCTATAAAAATACATCTGGCCTCTCAAATTTTTATCACCTAACTCAGGGCTGGGCAAACTTTTGCTCGAGGGCTGGATTCAGAAGATGGATTAGATCGCGGGCTGTGCTAGTGTTTACAGGAGTGGTTCTTAACCGGGGGTACGCCTCCCCTGAGGGGAGTACGTAAATTTTCAAGGGGGCGCGAGCCCTAACATGCTTTATAGGGCACTTGACTATAAGGGGGTACTTGACTTGACAACGTATGTTCTTCGGTGCCCCCTGCCTTCACACATATTTCGATTTTCTTTTACATTACCGTGTATGTGTATTATAAAATTTATGTTTGTGCGTTTGGCAAATAAATATTATTATTATTATTATTATAACATATTTTTTATTAATTTTGATAATCAAAATGACAGGGAACTTAATCTCAGGAAGAATCGAATTGAACAACGGTAAGCTTTTTTTAACTGAATTTCACTCTCACAAACAGTAACCGTGAGTGTCAATTAAAGTACAAATAAAAACTCACTTACGTTAGACCGGGGGAGGTAGTTGCACTTTTTTTTTTGCTATTTCTCTCATAATAAATTTATTTTTTTAATTCTTGTTTAGTATGAAAAATTTTGATCACTGTTTAACTAATATAAAAAAAAATAATAATAATTTTCAAAGTTTAGTGGTTAAAATTACAATTTAAATATTTAAAATAAGTGTTACAATGTATCCCGTCAAAGGGGTAAGTTGTAACACCAGTTGGAGTAAGTTGAAACAGCAACAAAATCACTAATAAATGTTTAAATTTAAATGTAACTTGAAGAAATCACCAATATGAAAAAGTATACACAAAAGAGATGAAAAGTGACATCTTGCAAAACAACAACATAATGACAATTGATCAAATAACCAAATTAGAAATAACTTGTTTTATGTATAAATATATAAAAGGCATGTTACCACCATGCTTTGATCATTTTTTTCAAAATAACCTTGTAAGCGACAACTTCACCAAATGTACAAAAAGCCAGTCCAAATTCTATCCCTTATTTTGTAGATTAAATATAACTAGACAATCTTTACGATACAGAGGTCCTCTTGCTTGGAATAAAGTCCCATCAAACATTAAACAGATAAAATTAAAAAAAAAATTTCGTACAGATTTTCAAAAGCACCTTATAGCAACCTAATATTTAATGGTGATAGACTTTAAAAAATTTAAAACATTTGTTGCTGATTTTTATTGTTACAGATAACTCCACCTAATTGGACAAAGAAATTGATGGTGATAAAACCCCGATGCGATTTGAAAGGCAACATCCAGATCATTACGGCCCGTCCAGTTGGATGAAATTCACGTAATTTATTTCTTTTTGCACCTATTCTTGTTTACTATTTGTATGTTTTCATTTTTATGTAAATTTTGTCTAGCCATATGCTTTTGAAATGGTCTTTTTTGACCTGTGGCAGAATTTCTTTTGGTGGGTTACATTGCCTGCCTGGCCCTTTTTCGGTCCAGACCCTTTTGGTCTTTGAGTTTGTTGTTTCACCCGTCCATGATAATACAACATTCTCTCTAGCTTTTGCTTGCTATCTAAAACCACACGACTTATCTTTGTGAAGCCGCATTTTTAGACTACTTGCTATCAAGACCAAATACAGAAACAAGCTGGAAGTTGAAGGAGACTTACGGTGTGCGCTGTCTGGGATTAAACCACGCATTAAAGAGCTAGTTGCAAAGAAATGATGTCAAGTGTCTCACTGATTCGTGATTAACAAATAAAATGCAATTGCAACACTTCTTTTGTATTTATTTATAAGAGTAGGGGGGCGTAAAATGGAAAACTATTGCTCAAGGGAGGCGCAGTACCAAAAAAGTTAAGAACCACTGGTTTATAGCGTGAATTTGTGCCTTAAATTTAGTCCACGACCAAAAAAAAGGCTATCACCCTACTCCATTCTTCAAGAGGAAGACCATTCAAAAAAAGAAATTTTCACTTTATTTTTTTCCCCCGTTCACATTAAATGTTTGCCGCGCTGAATGAAATGGTTTGGTGGCCTTTAGTTTGCCTGCCACTGACCAAATCGGACAAAAATTTTCACTAACCATCGTTTTGAGAAATAATTTAGTAATTCATTAAAAGCAACAGTAAAAGTAATATTAAAAAACCTCAGTCATTTTTGGAAGCACATTTTCTCCGTCGCTTGCAATTCCCAAGCGTTGTAAGCGTGCTGCTCGACCAGTGCTAGGTCTTTGTTGCCTGTAAAAGTATATAAATGCTGGTCACTATTCAACCACACCACTTTGTAATAACTGCATACGAAGTGGGAGGTACACATTTACTTTTGGAGGTGCACACATGTGCATACATGCACAGAAGTGGGAGGTGCACACATTACCCTGCCTTCACACATATTTCGATTTTCTTTTAACATTACCGTGTGTCTGTTTTATAAAATTTATGTTTGTGTGTTTGGCAAAATAAATATATTCGTTATTATTATTTACTTTTGTATAAAAATTCCTGGGTTGATTACATAGGAAAAGCTTAAGTTTTCGATTTATATACTGTAAGATTTTAAGTTTAACATTTTCCTTATTTTCATTTGCCTTTTTAGTTTTTCACGCGGCAACCTAATTTCACACATGTGCTTTGTAAACTAGTCATAATGCCCATTGTTTCGCCTTTCATAAAACGTGTAACTTGTTCACTAAGCATAGTGGAATTTAAACAAGAAGCAGCTAAAAACTAGCTAGTTATGTTCATTTTTAAAGTTTTGATTTCAGTTTATAGCTTTTAAAATTCTGATTTGTTTGTATTTTTTTTTTTACATTCTATTTGAATAAGAATAAGTGTATTTGAATAAGTTAATGCTAATTGTTAATGCTTGAAGTAGTTTGTTAATTCTGTGGCAAGATTCAGCAAATATTTTTTATCAAACACATCGACCAGCGGTATTGTGGCCCAGCAAGCCTGGTATGTTTATTATTGTTATATGTCATAATTGTATAAAACCATCAGCAGTTAATGGTTGTTCATTAATATTAAGTGCTTCTGTGATTACAGAAGAACCGTGCTATCCTTCGTACCTCGTGCTATCGTTCGCATCGTGCTTTCGTTTGTGCATACATTCATTCATTGCGAACCGTGCGTGTGCTTCAGCAGGGAGGTCAGCCGCAGGTTGTGTTGATTACTTATTCGAATAGAGTCAACCGACGGTGTAGTTGGCGTTTGGGCCATCGCCGTTAATTCGTTTAAAAAACTACATTGTCGATCGTTCTTCAGGCTTGGTTGCTAATCATTCAAGCCAAATTTTAATTCTTTTAAGAAGCTTGTTTGCTAATAATCATTCAAGCCAAATTTTAATTCTTTTAAGAAGCTTGCTTTATTTACCATGTCCTCGAGCAACCCTACCGCGTCGGGTGTATTGTCTGTGTCGGATTCATCCCCCACATATCTCCGTGACCATGCTTCCTCAGTTACCGCTCCTACCAAGGATGAGATTCGGTTAAAGAAAGAAGCTCTTAAGTCGTTGTACGAGTCAGCTGAAAAGGCGCTATCTTCGCTGGATAGATCTGCGGTAGAATCAATTAGATTGCAGATTGGCGATGAACTCGAAGTGATAAGGGAGATGTATTCACGACGTATACAGTCTTTGCCCAAAGGTGAGGAAAGAGAATGGTTAAAATCCGAAAGAAAAAATGCAATTTTAAATTTCGAGGAGTTTGAAACGCATGTTGAAGAGACGCTTACTAGACACTTAGGAACTGTGACAACCACTGATCAAATAGCTAGTGCGGAAACGGTTATGAGCAGACCTGCGTCGTTCCGCGCTTCTAATCCCTACCTTCAGAAACTTAAATCTACTGAGTCTAAATCTCGGTCAGAGAGTCATCGTTCGTTTTCTACGACTGCTTCCGAACAAGAACGTCGTCAAGCTAAGATTGAGAAAAGGCTGGCACAGCTCGAGCTTGAGGCAGTCGAGAGACAAAACGAACAGCGAAGGCTGGCTGCTGAAATTGAATTAAGGAAAGCAGAAGCGGTAGATCAAATTCTTAATGATAAGGAAAGCTTTAGATCTCGGTCTGCTAGATCCAGCTGTAAAACGTCAATTCCCGATGATGATAGACCTGTTTCAGCCCCCAACAATTTAGCAGCGACAAACGATGTCTTGAATTTTAAACGCTCAGCTTGTCTTCAACCGAGCATTGTTCAAATGCCTACTCGGTCACAAATTAGAACGCCATTATCTCAACCCGTGAGTGTTAACGAGGAACGAGCTAATCTTTCGCATAAAGGTAATGACTGTTCGCCTTTGGCAGCTGTTGTAGAATACATGTCTATGCCAAAACTAGAATGCCCTAAATTTCATGGTGATCCGGAGGATTATTGTGCATTCTTTAGATACTTTAATGAAAATATCCACGACAAAAACATATTTAGCGATCAACAAAAACTTGCTTACCTGCTTCAAAATACTTATGGAAAGGCTTATGATGCAATCTCGCATTGTCCGTCGTTGCAACCTGCTTCAAAAGGCTATGAAGAAGCCAGATATATTCTTTTTGAAAGTTTTGGTGACCCGCGAATAATAGCAGAATCATTTAAAAGAAGTCTGCTTCAGAGAAACAACGTAAAACCGCACAATGCTTCTTCCATGGCTTCCTATGCAAATGCTCTTAGAAAAGGCCTTGTCACTTTAGAAGATTTAGGCGACTATTCAGAACTAAATACCGTGGATTGTTTAAAAAGGCTCAGCGATAAGTTGCCTCAAGCCGTTTCTTATAATTGGCGGAGACACTATGCCAAAATATATTTAGAAGAAAAGAGAAAACCAACATTTTCAGATTTCGTAACTTATGTGAAAAGGGAGGCAGATATCCTTAAAGCATTCCCAGAGCAGTTTCTTGTTTCTGCCAATGATCAGACTGAAAGGAGACGCGTTAATGAAGGTGGTGTTCGAAAAAATATTTGCGCTACTACTACGGTTAGTCAATCTAACGCTCCGAGCCGTTTTCCACGCAAAGGCGTAAGTTTTTCTCGTTCAAAGGAGCTTCCCGCACAACAGTGTTATTACTGTTCAAAGCCAGATCACTTGGTGTACAAATGTAACGATTTTCTTGAATTATCAGTCGCCGAAAGAGAGCGTTTTGTGCAAGAATCCCAGCGTTGCCACATATGTTTTGCGAAGCATGCGACAAAGGATCACCGAGGGTCTTTTCGATGTCGTATAAACAATTGTGGTCGACGACACAACAGGCTGCTTCATGCAAATACATCGGCGTTAGACAATACATCACGGCAAGATGAGCCCAGAGGCACAGATGAAACGATTTCGGGCGAAACTTGTTGTTATGTTAACCAGAGCCAACGAGGATTTCGCGTCATTGTTCCCGTCGAGGTTGAAGCTAGAGGTGTGACAGTTCAAACCTATGCCTTCCTGGATACGGGCTCAGAAACATCATTTATCGACAAGGACTTATTTTCTCGGTTACGTATTCAAGAAAGCCCACGGCCTGTTAACATTGTCACAATATCACAGCACTCAGAACCTTTTGAAAAGTATTCTGTAAACTTGACTGTTTCTTCCTTGATGGATGACTCCGTTAACTTCAAAATTAGGGAAGTAGTGAAGGCTGATGCATTGCCAGTCTCTCCAAACGCCGTAGTTTCATTAAATGATCTTTCATCTTTACCTCACCTGCAAGGTGTGACGATACCTCAAATAAATCGAGATAAAGTGTCGTTGCTAATCGGTTTAGATTGTCCTAATGCACACCGGATTCTTGAAATGCGTGAAGGCGATGGCACTCAACCTAATGCTGTTAAAACCCCATTCGGCTGGTCACTATTGGGGCCAGCAATTAACGGAACGGAAGGTAATCAGGACATGCAGACTTACTTTGTGCAAAGCGATGAAGCTCTTGACCACGAGATTAGAAAGTCTTGGTTCACCGAGTTTAAACCAGATGTGATTAACGCCCCTTCTTCTAAAGAAGACCGAGAAGTTGCGACCTTGTTGAAAAATGGCGTCACTCATGAGAATGGTCATTTCTATGCCCCGTTACCATGGAGAAGTGATGTTAAACTGCCTCGCAATAGCCGCTTCATGGCCAGCAAGCGCTTGTCTTGTCTCCAGAAACGCTTGCAGAGAGACAGTCAACTGATGGCCAAGTATAAAGAAACGATAGAGGGCTACATCGAATCAGGATATGCGGAAAGAGTCCCAATTGATGAAATTGCTATGGACGACTCTGCATGGTACCTTCCACATCACCCAGTGTATAATCCAAAAAAGCGAGACAAGGTCAGGATTGTGTTTGACTGCGCAGCCAAGCATTACGGAACCTGCTTAAACGATGCTCTTAAACAAGGTCCAGACTTAGTTAATGGTTTGGTCGGGGTCTTAAGTCGTTTTCGACGCGAACGCGTTGCTATCGTGGCCGATGTTCAAGCAATGTTCCACCAGGTGAGAACCACACATCAAGATCGCAATGCCTTTCGTTTTTTGTGGTGGCCTGGGGGGGACTTGCATAAACAACCCGTTCCATACCGGATGTTAGTTCACATATTCGGAGCCACCTCGTCCCCGTGCATAGCAACATACTGCCTCAAAGAGACCGCTAATCGATTCGGAGGCGAATTTGATCCTCGCATCTGCGATGCCATCCAAAAAGATTTTTACGTTGATGACTGCCTTACCTCCGTCAGCACAGTCGAACAGGCAAAAAACACTGTTGAAGGTCTTCGCCGTTTGCTGAAACTAGGTGGATTTAATTTAACAAAGTGGCTATCCAACGTCCCGGAGGCAGTTGAGTCAGTCCCTAAAATAGAAAGGGCGCCAACAATGAGCAATATGCCGCTGGAAATAGACGGATCAGCGGGACAGAAGGTACTCGGTGTACAGTGGAATGTACTTGAAGATGAGTTTCACTTTGATGTGAAGATCCCAGAAAATGATCGAAGATTCACAAGGAGAATGATTCTTTCTTACATTAATTCCTTATATGATCCCCTTGGCTTCGTGGCACCAGTAATTCTGATCGCGAGAATCATGCAACAGCGTATAGTTCAGATGAATCTTGACTGGGATGATGAATTTCCAGATGAGGAGAATGAACATTGGTGGTCATGGTTTCAACAATTGGATGACCTAAAAAAGTTTTCTTTACCAAGGTGTTTTCTACCCAAGGAATTAGGACCAATAACCGATTATCAAATTCATCATTTTTCAGATGCTTCCATTTCCGGATATGGATTTGTTTCGTATTTACGAATCGCAGATATTAATGGAAAAATTCATTGCAGTTTTTTGTGCGGCAAATCTCGAGTAACGCCCCTTGAATCTCACAGCGTTCCCAGACTTGAGCTCGTTGCAGCCGTCATGGCTGTGCAAGCTGATAAATGGCTAACCAAGCAGCTAGATCTTCCTAAGTGCCGCTCAACGTTTTGGACTGATTCTTGTATTGTGTTGGGTAGTATCCGAAATGACAGAAAACGTTTTAAAACATTCGTGGCCAATCGCCTAGCTAAGATCCATCGTCATACGTCGGCTGAACAGTGGAAATACGTTGATACGAAGTCTAACCCTGCAGACGACGCTTCAAGAGGACTGTCTCCTTCGCAATTATTGGTTTTCCGCTGGTCAAAAGGACCTAGCTTTCTTTGGGAAAATGAAGGTTCGTGGCCTCGACCACCAGAAGCCGCTGCCCCCTCCAAAGGTCAGCTTCCCGATGACTTTCACTTCGTTGAAAACAAACAAGTTGCAGTAAGCCGAGTTCAAGAAACCCGTGAGACTGTCGACGACATGATTGTTCGTTTCTCTTCCCTTTATAGGTTAAAAGTTGCTTGCGCTTGGTACCGTCGTTTCATTGCATTTTTGAAAGATAAGTCATCCGTGCGCAAAGGTGGCATAACAGTAGACGAATTGGAAGCCGCCGAATTGCGACTTGTGGCGTATGTGCAGCGCCAAGTTTTCGCTCCTGTATTCAAAATATTAGAAAGCGAAGTCCGATTGCCAAATAAAGTAATAAAAAGAGAGCTCAAAGAAAATTCTCAATTACGCTGCTTGTACAAAACAAGCCCAATCTTATTCGAAGGACTCCTTAGAGTGGGAGGACGACTAGAGTATGCTACAATTGATTTTTCAGCAAAGCATCCTGCAATCCTGCCGTGTCAACATCATCTTACAAACCTGTTGATACGTTATCACCACGTCAAATGTGGTCATTCTGGAACTTCCTTTACCTGGACTTCAATACGTCAAAAATATTGGATTTTAAAGGGAGGAGCAGCCGTTCGCAGAGAATTGAACCAGTGTGTCATATGCCGCAAGAGAAGTGTGCCTCGCGGACAGCAACAGATGGCCGACTTGCCCCGCCCCCGCCTAGTTTCGAACGAGCCACCGTTTCTTTATGTGGGGATTGACTATTTCGGGCCCATCCTGGTAAAAAGAGCCCGGAGTCAACTTAAGAGGTATGGATGCGTTATTTCTTGCTTGACTACGAGGGCCGTGCATATCGAAGTCGCGGATGACATGACAACGGACTGCTTTATAAACGCCTTCCGCCGATTTATAGCCCGCAGAGGACAGCCAAAGGAAGTGTTTTCTGATAACGGCACCAACTTTAAAGGAGCAGAAAGTGTTCTCAGAAAAGAACTGTCCCGGCTAAACCAGAGCAAGATGGACGAATATTTCAAACAGACAGGTATTAAATGGAACTTCAATCCTCCAGCTGCCAGCCACATGGGTGGCGCCTGGGAAAGGATGATAAGGTCAATAAGACGAATTTTAGACATTCTTTTGAAGTCTCAGGTAGTTACTGATGACGTACTCCATACCCTTTTACTTGAAGTGGAAAGCATCCTTAACTCAAGACCTCTTTGTCCAATTACCTTAGATCCCCATGGTAATGAACCGCTGACCCCCAGCCATCTCCTTCTGTTGCGCCGAAGTTGCAATGATCCACCCGGAGTGTTCGAATCCCGAGACTGTTATGGTCGTCGAAGATGGCGCCAAGTCCAATACTTGGCTGATTCCTTCTGGAAACGCTGGCGTAGAGAATATTTGCCTACAATAGCCCTGCGTCAAAAGTGGCCGGATAAGGAAAGAAATTTTCAGATTGGTGATCTAGTACTTGTTGTTGATGATGGGGTTCCAAGAGGAAAATGGCGAATGGGCCAGGTGATCTCTACCTTTCCTGATCCCAACGGCGTTTTGTGAATCAAATCAAGCATCAACCAACGGTCCCTCTGTTTCTGATCAGTAATGGGCCGTCGACTCCCAGCTGATCGGCAACATGGCTATGCTTAAAATCTTTGTCTACTGTGTGTATAAAATGTGTCCCACATTTTCGGCGGGGAGTGTAAGATTTTAAGTTTAACATTTTCCTTATTTTCATTTGCCTTTTTAGTTTTTCACGCGGCAACCTAATTTCACACATGTGCTTTGTAAACTAGTCATAATGCCCATTGTTTCGCCTTTCATAAAACGTGTAACTTGTTCACTAAGCATAGTGGAATTTAAACAAGAAGCAGCTAAAAACTAGCTAGTTATGTTCATTTTTAAAGTTTTGATTTCAGTTTATAGCTTTTAAAATTCTGATTTGTTTGTATTTTTTTTTTTTACATTCTATTTGAATAAGAATAAGTGTATTTGAATAAGTTAATGCTAATTGTTAATGCTTGAAGTAGTTTGTTAATTCTGTGGCAAGATTCAGCAAATATTTTTTATCAAACACATCGACCAGCGGTATTGTGGCCCAGCAAGCCTGGTATGTTTATTATTGTTATATGTCATAATTGTATAAAACCATCAGCAGTTAATGGTTGTTCATTAATATTAAGTGCTTCTGTGATTACAGAAGAACCGTGCTATCCTTCGTACCTCGTGCTATCGTTCGCATCGTGCTTTCGTTTGTGCATACATTCATTCATTGCGAACCGTGCGTGTGCTTCAGCAGGGAGGTCAGCCGCAGGTTGTGTTGATTACTTATTCGAATAGAGTCAACCGACGGTGTAGTTGGCGTTTGGGCCATCGCCGTTAATTCGTTTAAAAAACTACATATACAGTAGAAGTACTGTATTAGTTCAATATCTTTAACGCTTTTAGAACTAATCTGAATAAATTTTATTATTGATTATTCTAATGATAAAGTTTTTTTTTTGAGATATGCAAATTAAATTTCCTTTAGTCAAACTTTAACGTTTTAAAGTGATTAAAGTAGCTTAAGTTCGAAAATTATTATCATAAAATATACAATTTATGATTCTAAAAATTTTGCCAATTTTTAAGCAAATATATTAAACCAAGGCGAAACCAGCTGTTTGTAAAATATTACAATGCGGCCAGCCTGTGGTTTGAAGAAAGCATGTCAATCTTATTGATCGAAATGGTGCTATCAACAACCAGGATCTTCGTCTTTTTTCGATTAGAAGTGGCCACTGCAGATTGCCGCTTTCCAATTTTCCCCGTCACTTGCATCTTTCACATTCACACCCACTATCTTCATATCCTCATTTACCCCGTCCATAAATCTTCGCTCATGTCTGCCTCTAAATCTTTTGCCCGGTACCTCCATTTGCAGCATTCTTTCACTTACATAGTCCTCTTACCTCCTCTGTACACGACCAAAGCATCTCCGTCTTGAATCTCTCAGCTCATCACGCAATTGCCTCACATGCATTCTCCCACGAATTATCTCATTCTCAATTTTGTCTGATCTTGTTACTCCCAAAGAAAATCTCAACATTTTCATTTCAGCTGCTTCACACTCTGCTTCCTGTGTTTTAGTAGGTGCAACTGTTTCTAACCCATACACCACAATTGCTGGTCTTACTAACGCCTGGTACAATTTACCTTTCATTCTAGCTGATATATTTCTGTCGCAAATTTACTTGCTCCTCTTTTTTACCTATGCCGTCTTGCTTGGGCATGTCTTTTAACTTCACGGTTACATCCTCCTTTGCACTGAACATTTGATCCTAAATACTTAAATACTTGTACTTCTTTAATCCTTACTTTTTGTAAATTTAATTGACCATCAATCTTCTTACTCACGGCCATATATTAAGGTTTGCTTTTACTGACTAACATTACCTTTTTCTCCAAAGCATGTCTCAACTTTTCCAAATTTGAGACTTGCGTCAATTGACGCGCTTAGTCCTTCTAGGTATAATTTTATTTTTTCCCTACTTTTTGCCCCCCAGGTCACGAAATTTGGTCTGAGAGTGTCTACCTATAAAAAAAATAAAAGTCAAAAAGTACGAAGCGATAATACTTTAAAAAGCGCGATTTATCGCCATGTAAAAATTTAAATGCGTCAATTGACGCGCTTGGTCCTTCTAGTGTTAAGGTTTGCTTTTACTGACTATCATTCCTTTTTTCTCCAAAGCATGTCTCAACTTTTCCAAACTAGTTTGGGCTGCTTCCCTGCTTTCACTACACAACACGATATCATCTGGGAGCATTATATTTCAGGGTGACGTCTCTCAAATACGAGTATTATTTGTCAACCTGTCCATCACAATAGCAAATAGAAAAGGACTCAATGTTGTTTCTTGGTGGAAACCAACCTTCGATACTCAACTCCTCCGTTGTCCAACAGAAGTATTGACTGCTGTTACACTATCGTCAAACATAACTGGTATTTATTTTACATACACTTCTGGGACGCTCGACTTTCTTAAACTATCTTACAACTCCTCTCTTGCTACCCAGTTGCATGCTTTCTCTAACTCTACAAACACACAATGCAGTTTTTTCTTCTTTCCTATACTTTTCTGTCAATAAATTTAGAGCCAATATTGCATTGGAAGCGCTTTTTCCTGGCATAAAATTATACTGTTGTTCGCGAATCTGTACTTCCTGCCGCAGTCTTGCTTCTACAACTCGTTCCCAAATTTTCATGCTACGGCTCATTAGCTTTTGCCTCTGTAATTGCTGAAATTCTGTGGATCTTTTTTTAAAAAAATTAAGAATAATTTTTCTTCACTCACGTGGCATCTTTCACCTTCCTGAAGCCTGTTAAAAAACTCTGTCCATACTTTTATATCGGGATCTTCTATGTATTTCTGGGCTTCTATTGGGGTCATATCTGGTCCAACCGCCTTGCCATTTTTAATTCTCCTGAGCGATATTCTTACTTCCTTCTTCGTGATTTGTTGTACATCTCCCGTAACAGTGTGAGCCTGAGTTACTCTTATAATTGAAATGTCGGCCCACCAGAAATATTTAATATCGAGTGAACACAAAAAAAAGCTTCTTTGTCTTGTTCGTCGCATGAAAACTTTTTTTGGTCTACATTTGCTTTTGAAGAAAAAATACATGTTCAATGCAAGAAAATCTAAAAAAAAGTCTTCTCATGACGAACCAGATAAAAAAGTGTGGTCGGTCCAAGGCTGATTCCGGAGCCAATGCTTGACTCTATATCAGCTCTGGCTCAGGCTTCAGCTGCAGCTCCTACTTGATAATACATATATAAATATTGGCCAATAAGGAATAACTAGATGGTATATCGATCATCAAAACTTTACTAACTTGCACTTTGCTACAAATCGAAGATCGATTATACGTTATCCAAGGGATTAATATTAACCAAGGGTCCAATGCGTAAAGTTCCAGCCTATATATTATATAGGCGACAGCTCTAGGATCAATTGTATATTTCGAACAAAAGAAGACTCAATTATATCCAGCACATTCACATACGAAACAAATCTACCAAACACAATCATCACTGTAGATGTCAATGCTCGCTTGTAATTATGGTACTCGCCGACCAAAGACCATAGAAGAGAACTGATTGAATAATTCTAATTACATCACACTAAATACAAATACTCGACACGTCTACCACCCAATTAAAAACAACAGCCTACTTATCCAGACATCACAGCTTCAGCAAACTTGCATGATTGCACTTGCTGGAAGATCATCTCCTCCCTCACATCAGATCATTTATTGTTACTCAACACTCTCAGCATACATCACAATACCAAAACAACTCCATCTCAACATCACTAAAACAATAACAAACTACCGAAAATGCAATTCGACATCAATTAAACATCATGTTCGTGATCTCATCTTCTACAGACTCCATCCCACAAATGTCCATGAAACGTCCAGGAGGCAAACAAACGTCTTGTCGAGGCAATACTAGATGCCGAGAGATTCTTCATCCTTAAGGAAAATCAAAACAGCCCACATTGCAATCACCTGCCCAAACATATCCGCAAGCTCATTCGGCAACGTAATCACACTTGCAAACAAAAAAGATCAGACCCCTAAATCACAGACTTCTAAATATTTAGAAGTACATGCCTAAATAATTACTTTAACAACCACATAAACAAACAAATACATGAATACAAAACAAATACCTGAAAACAACATCTTAACAAAATTGATCACAAACACAATCCGACTCTCAATGGACACTATAGCCAAACTATCCAACAAAAAACCACTTACACAACAGAACAGAAGCATCAGCTTTTAAACTAAAACACCTATCTGACATGAACAAAGCAAAAACTTTTAATTAACAATTCACGAACGTCACTTACAGTACAGACAAAATCAACAGACACACAGACCATAAAATCAAAAACCTTTCCACTGAACAAATATTACTTACAAGTGCGATTACCTATCTCAAACAGCACAAACAACGATTCTACTGGACATGATTGCATAAACATCAGACACCTGAAAAACATACAGTCACTTGCCATCAAATACCTCACAAACATGTACAACACTGCCCTAAACACTAACACAATAACACATCTTGGGAAAGGTGCCACAACCGTTTCCATTTCAAAACCAAACAAGGACCACAACATTACCACAAGCTGTCGATTCATCTTGCTTTTATTACCCATTGCTAAAACACTAGAGAAAGCGTTATTATCATAAATAGCAGAAACCGTCCAGTTATTTCTCATCAAAATGGATTCAAATATGAACACTCAACATACACTATTTTGCACAACACCTGCCATCAAATCACAAAAGGCTTTAACAATCCAAGGCAACATCACACTGTAGCAGTAGCTTTGGACATGAGCAAGGCGTTTGGTACAGTGAACATGCACAAACTTGTGCTAACAAACATTCCAAACAGCATCATCAAGTTCATAACCAGCAACATTTAAAGGACAACAAGGCTGCACTCATTATAATGGTACACTCTTAAAATTTAAATAAATCAACATATAGAATACCACAAGGTGGAGTTGGGTCTCCAACATTATTTAAAATTTACATTTCTGAGATTGTACTCCTCCAAAAGACGTATCTCAACATAAGCCGATGACATAATAATTACAGCATCTCACACCAATCACCATTTGAGGTCCAACAACTCATTCAACCATATCTCTACAAAGTCTCACACTTTTTACACCAGACCCAGCTAAATATGGCACAACTCTATTGCTTAAATTAAACAATCAAACACTACCAACAACAAAACACTAAAAGCTTTTGAAATTACTTTTGACCTAAAACTAACATTTTCACAACATATAAATCTCACGTCATTAAAACAAAATGAACGCTTGACATTCTCAAACACTCACTTCAACCAAATGGGGTAAACAAAAAAAGAACTAATTCTCTCTACATTTAAAGCTATTATTTGCCCATATTGAAATATGCAAACACCATTTGGAGCCCTACCATATTAAACACCAACATCAAGAAACTGCAAACCATTTAGAATACAGCTTTGCGTATTGCTACTGACTGCACGCGAGACACAAACACTCAACGCCTACCTGACAAAACCAATGTCCTACCAATGAGCACCCATCTTAAACTCTATGCTACTCAACTTAAACAAGTGGCTCAAACACAAACACACACTACTCGTATACATTACCTTAATGCACATTTAGATTCACGAATTAATTAAGTGACTTCCAAATACAAAAAAATATCTATGTAGCAAAAATTTTGCTGGCTCCAGCTTTGGCTCCGGCTCCGGCTCCACACAATATGAGAACTTGGCTCCGGCTCCGGCTCCAGCTCCCCATCCCTGGGTCTGTCGAGCCACTCTCTTTTTTCTTAAATCAACTAAATTTTATTGCGGCATGCGAATGCAATCAAGTTTTTTATCCCAGTATTAAACAAAAAGAAATAACTTTGCACAACACTAACTCGGGGCCACCATTCCCGGATGCAGCTCTTCTTGTCGATCGAATTGTATCTGATCCAAAGTTGGGCTTCTCTTTTTCGGAATACCTTTGCTCGCGATGTACTGAATTTATTCTTTGTCTTTCCTGGGTCTGCCAAGGTCTTTGTGATTTTGAATTTGACCTTTAATAAGTTTTTCTTAAAATAAAACTCTTTTGATTACTTGATACAAAACGAATCAATCAAATTAAAAACAGTGTTACAAAAATATTTTCTATTAATTTATTTTTAGCGTTGGTATAAAAAACAACTATTAAGTTTAAATTTGATATCCTACTATTTTTAAATAGGAAAAAAACAAAGAGAATAGTTAACATCATTTCAGAATTATTTGTGTTTTACGAGAAAATCAACGAATTTAAATTGTCCCAGAAATAAAATTCTTGTCTTTCTCTTTCTTTTTCAGGAAACTGTAGAAAAGCTTTTTCAATTATCAATGCTTGAAGCGAAGCTGGCATTTTCTTTTGCGGAATAGAATCTAACAAAATGCAGATAACAGCGTCTTTTGGATCAGCAGAAAGTCTCTCCTGAATAACCTAAAAGAAAACAGTTCAAAAAGTTTACGCCCTAAAAAGTACGTAATTTGCTCAAGAAAAAAATTGGCTTTATCTTTTTTAAATTGCTTTGTAGACGGAAAAATTTAAGGCAAAAATAAAAATTTAGTTTATATACATCTAATTGTTGGATTAGGTCAGTAATGGGATTTACAGTTCTATGGACAAGTTCTTTTTCGTGTAGAACTCACAAACAACAGATTCTCTCATTATACAGAGCTATAAAGATACAGAGATTACGGTAAATTAGGAACAGGTTCACTGAAAGTCGTAACATTTGAAGAATAGGTTTGTGTGAACCCGTGCAAACCCCCTGAATCCCATCACGGGACCTAAATTTTATTAAATTTTCTAGACAAGGTCAAAGGGAAAGAGGCATGGCAAAGGACTCCTTTATATACGCTATATGCTTCATATATGTACTGTCTCCTTTCAGTAATTCACTTATATTTTGTACATAACTTGCGTCGGCTACAATAACTACTTAATCAAATGTAAAAAGAAAAGATTCTGAGATTAATGTTAAGTCCAACTTTAAACACTTATTAAAATAAAGTCAAACAAATGACCATCACTGTTGACCTGCGCACCTTCAAGATGTAACGACAAGATTCTTCCTTCAGGAACTCATGCGTGACAATCAAAGCAATTTTTCGATTTACGTCAATGCAGCGATGTAAAGTGTCAATCTGATAAAATATAGCAATTTAAAAAACTTGTTACTGGGTAAAATTTGTGATTTAAAAATAGATCTTTGGTGTATCAGAGAATAGAGATGCAAATTGTTTTACAAAGACAAGTTTTTCAAATTACTTGTTATTTAATTTCCATGAAAGAGGCGTACCAAAATACTTTTTCCAAGGCGGTATGACAAAAAGTTTTCAAGCTAATTAAGTCGTTCTTAAAAATTATAATTCTTTGTCATTACAGATAATTTTTGCAAAATATTAGTGCAATAGGGTCAGGCAATGTTTTATACTGCGTGGAAAAAAATTATCATAAAACAGAATGGTAAAAAGCATCTGATTTAACTTCGAAACGTGTCATTTCACTGAAAAAAATTGAAATTCATGATGAAAATTATAACAACGTTGCAGTGAAGACAAAAGTTTTTGCAATAAATAAATTATTAATATTTTGAAATTTGATCATGTTGACCTGAATGGTTTTTCCAATGCTGAAAACTTCAATCTT
Source organism: Diplosoma virens (assembly GCA_963680785.1). NCBI lineage: Eukaryota > Metazoa > Chordata > Ascidiacea > Aplousobranchia > Didemnidae > Diplosoma > Diplosoma virens. Next base: position 35,114,752 of record OY796891.1, read on the forward strand.
TAGCTGCCGAGGGACTTTTTTCTCTTGGCTGGAGTTTCCTGATTGAACTCCGGCGTCGGATCGCTGCAGTTTCGGGATCAACGAATTCATGACCCAGGTTTGATTTACTTCGTGAGACAGAATTGCCAAGTCATTCACTGGATTGTTCTAAATTGAGTATGAAAATTTAAAACAAATGCTCGATTCAAAAAAAATAAAGAATTGTTTAATAATTGTTCCGATGTTAAAAGTTTTTTGAAATTTTGTAGAATTTAGTAAATAGTTTTTTGAAATTTTGTTACTTTCACAAATTTAAGTTTTTTAAATTTTGTAGCAAATTTATTCGGTAACTTAGTACGTTATTTAATCGTCTACCTTTTTTGGCGCCTGTAAAGAAGGCCTCGCCAATAACACAATCCCGGTGTCTACTAAACGATAAATTTCTTAATCTTCTTGCTGGATCTGACCTTCGAACCAGCGACAGTAAAAATATAGTCTAGTTAAATCACAGCTCAGACTACCACAATATCTTCTTTATTAAGAAATATGCTCCAATCCACTTAGGAGCCAGAATAGTATAAATCAAAGCAACAGGTTAAAGCTCAATAGCTTAATTCTTCACAATCACGTAGACAACCAAAGACTTGCGGTCAAAAACTATGACTTCACACAGTTAACAATTTTCCAATTTTTAGTTACCACAACGAAACATCGACTTAATAATGCTGCTTTTCAGCGAACCGTATTTATACCATTGGTAAGGTTACTCGAATGTTCTGACATTATCCAAATCACAAACAACAACTATTACGTCATAGACAAAACAGGTCAAGCGGATAGTTCTGGAATGTACTTCGAGATTCGTGAAATTAAGCAGTGTTGCCATTTTTTCTTGTAAATAAATATAAATATTTAAATTACTTATAAAACTGTTATTTCTTCGGCTATTTGAGCCGGACCAAAGCGAAATCAAAGAGATTTTTTATGAGATTGTGAATCTACATAATTTGGGCAATTTTTAGGAACGGAACAATAATTTTCTTTTGCTCAAGCAAAAGAGAAAACGAGCGCAATATCTCAGAGGAGCATTTATAACAGCCGAAAAACAATCGACAGATATCTTTACAATTTTGTTGCATAAAACGCACAGATTTCATTGCATAAAATACCACTGAATATAAGTTGTTTTTGTTTTTAAAAATGGTGTCACTGTCACTACTCAAGTCGCCCAAAAAGTCGCCATTTTAAATTTTCTGTCGCGAATCAGTATTTAAAATGGCCCAATAAGCAAAAAGTAGCTCAATCTGGCAACCCTGATCCGAAGTGTGCCGCAAAATTTTGGAAAATTTTAAAGTTTATTCAGAGTGCGAAAAGGTTGTGCACCACTGGTTGATGAGATAAGATGTCAGAAGTAAATTCGTCAAATGCATAAGGGTAGTTTTACCCCAAACGTTTAGTTTTCGATACTTTTTAATTTCAATCAGACCAATAAATCAAAATTATTAGACCAATTGATACTTTCATTCAGTCATATCTCTATAAAACTTAAAACCCTAATAAAAAAATTTCAACCAGACAGCAAATACCTTGGCTTCTCCGGAAGCAGGTCGAGGTAATTGCTTGCCCTATTTATTAGCGCCTCCGTCGCATTCCTGCGAGTCAGGAGGATAAATATAGAGATAAAATGAAAAAATACAAAGCTATAATTTCGTACTTGAATTTCAATATCGCTGTCGTCGTCAAACTTGATTGCAGTTACTTTCTTTTTGCTTTCGTTCTTGTTTTTTTTGCAAACGCAACAAGTATGTTTTCCTGATTGGTGCCTTTTTATCAGCAAATATATTACGATTGTAACAAAGATAACGCCTATGCTTAGAGGAGCAGCAATTGCTGGCCAAGGAATATCCGAGCCTTCATCTCCGCAAAATTCCTTCGATTTGATGTCGAGGCTCATCAACGATGTGCCTCTCAAAGCAGGAGGTTTAAAGCAAACATATCTGTCTGGAATTAAATGTTTTTATTATTAATTGATCAATCTACTCTTGTTTTTTGATAGTATAATGATTCAAAGCAGAGTATGAAGCAGCGACGACCGAACACGCATTTAAAGCCAACTTTGTCTTGGGATTGGACATCTATTCATAAGACTGTGGCAAGCTCAGTCAAAATTCCACTTTGTTTAATTGGCAAAAAATTGTTTTAAAAAAAATCTGTAGGGCACGAAAAAGTTTACCTTTAATTATGTCACTGAGTTGTTAGATTAAAAAAAAATGGATAAAACGCATTGCATAAACAACTAGCGATAAGTTTGGAAACTTTTACTATTAAATTTTAATTATTGCCATTTGATTCAACCAACCTATAATTGTTGGTTGAATCCCATTTGATCCCCAAAAGCTGCCCAAAAGCTGCCAAAATCTTCATAGCAATTTTATGGAAAGAGTAGTAGAATACGGTTTAAAACGTATACCAAGGATGTCCAATCCTGGCCCACTGCGGCTCACTGCTTACTCGAAATTTTAGTTTTATTTTTATAAATGTATATAATTCGATGTCACTGCTTTTATGATTACATATAGGGAGACAAAGTAAATACGTCAGTTCGACTTTGAATTGACAAATGAAAACTTTTGTAGGCGGAACTTGTCACAAAGTCCATTGTCCCAAACACCATTTTGAGAATACTAATATTGTTTTGCAATTAAAATTAATATTGATTGTGTTATTTTTAAATATTTTTTACAATATCAAGTGATGGTCACAGAATAAAAAGTAAAGCCGATATACCGTATTTTGAAAAATTGTTTTATTCAAGACGTTTCGGAATTATGAATTATTCCATTATCAACTAAGTTAAACTCAGTTATTGGCTTTACTTTTTATTCTGAAATTAGCTAAGCGTTCCAAATTTTATACTCCGAAGTGATACTTAGTTAATGACTTTGGTGGTAGTAAAGATAATAACTTTGAACCAATGCGGAGTGGTTTGGGATACGATTACATTAATATCAGTGATTCTGCTAGTGATAAAAAAGGGGAATGTGTTGATTTATTAGGAGGGTAAAAAGAGGATCAAACATTTTTAAAGATTCTAGATCCAATTTATGAATTTAGGTCAAGCGTAATGCCAATAATTAATGCGGAAGTGCTAAATAATTCTTTATGTTCCTGCTTTCAGCAATATTAATATACGTAGCTATAGACATATGCCTATATATATATACGTATTTGTTAATCACTTAATAATTTTTATAGCTTTACATTTCACTTGCAGTATATTCCTAATTAGTTAATCAGTTTTAAATTTATATTTTTTATTGTCATCATTTGGTTATGACATCTAATATTAAAAAAAGGAAATTTTATATGCATGTACTTCATTGGCTCGCCAAATATAGCTACTTAAATTTATAGTCAAACCCATTATGAAAAAAGTTGGACATCCCTAATTTATAGCATTTTTTTCGATTGCTTGAAGTAAAAGATTTTTCTTCCCAAAGCTTTTCATCTGACACTCTTCAGGGGAAATCGTCAGAATGAAGTAGAATTGAAACCGAACTAATTTATAAAGGAAGAAAGTAGAGTTCTCATTGGCTGAAAGAGTCAACCAATGAGAGAAAAGGTTAAGAAATTTTCAACGAGTATACGAATTCTTTTTGCTTACACAGAAAGGGATTGAGAGATTTAATGAAAGTCGCTTCAAGAGCAGAAAGGTGAAAGGAAGAGCGACCTCGAGCGAGAATAGAAAATTTTTCGTTGCTGTAATGGAGGGCACATTGGGCGTTGTCAAGAAGATGTTGACCAATAGCGGATTCGTGAAATTGTTGTGGGCGTATGTTGTTTTTGCAAGAGCGGGAAAGACTTTGGCGGTTGGCCGAGGTACGAGGATTGGTGATGGATTTGGGAACGTGTTGTTTAATTCGCTCTTCTAGCCGTTGAGACGTGCGACCAACGTACCGACTATCGCAGTGGCACAAAAACTGGTAAATAACATTGCTGTGATGATGGGAAGGTAGCACGTCTTTCTTAATCGCTGGAAGGAGCTGTCGGGTGTTGAAAATAACACGTGGTTCGACGGAGAAAAAGCAGCGTTTCACAGCAGACGTAATCTGCTTTTCGAACTTCATCGAAACGCTTCCAATCCATGGGATGTGTAGGTAGACAGGGCACTTTTTTACTGTGTGGACCGGGTTAGAATTTATTTGTTGAAATTTTCGCTTGAAAGCCGAATTGATTACATGTTCCGGGTAGCCATTTTCCAAAAGAATTGAACGAATTTTGCCAAGCTCTTGGTCCAGTTTGCTTTTAGAACAAATCATAAAAGCTCTGTGAACGAGAGTACCAATTAGATTGATTTTCCGTTTCTGTGGACTAAAAGAGTTCCAACGTAGATATTGGCCAGTGAAGGTAGGTTTCCTGTATACTGAAGTGAGAAATTCTGAATCATGCCTTTCTACTAACACGTCAAGGAAAGGGAGAGAGTGATTAGATTCCTTTTCATAGGTGAAGCGAAGTGAGGGATGGAGAGAGTTGAGCTGGATGAAGAAATTGTTGCAGTCTTCTTCATTGTTGAATACGGTGAAAGTATCATCAACGTACCGGAAGTACACCAACGGTCTTTTGGCGATGTTGAAAAGTTTCGCTTCTTGGTAGCCAACAAAAATGTTTGCTAAAGCTGGACCAAGCGGTGAGCCCATAGCGACGCCGTCGATTTGTCGATGCATGTTGTTATTGAAGCTAAATTCCACAGAGGAGGTGGCTAGCTGCATTAATTCGACAAAGATGTTGCGTGGAAAGGATGGCGCCGTTGAGTCGTCATTGTAAAGGGCATCAGCGCAGATTTCTATGGTTTCAGCAAGCGGAACATTAGTGAAGAGACTGGAAATATCAAAGGAACAAAGAAAGACAGAGGAAGGAGAAAAGGTAAATTTTCTGACTTCTTTTACAAAAGTGAAAGAATCAGACAAACAATTAGAGGAAAAGTTTTCGAGAACAGGTTGAAGAAGAGAAGTAAGCCATTTAGCTAGCTGATGTTGGGCCGATCCGGTCATAGACAAAATCGGACGTAAGGGTACGTCCTTTTTGTGTATTTTCGGAAGACCATACATGCGCGGTCGCTGAGAGCCAGTGGGTCGGATTGCTTCGTAAACTTGCTTTGAAATTAGGTACTCTTTCCTCAGCTGAAGTAATCGTCGTTGTATCCGTGATTCAATTTTAGCAGTGTTGTCGTTGTTCGTGACTGGTCCAAGATCAAGAAATTTGGTCGTGTCATTAAGAATCGTCTT
>OY796891.1:35120215-35171744 GCA_963680785.1 Diplosoma virens
CAGCTGAGGAAAGAGTACCTAATTTCAAAGCAAGTTTACGAAGCAATCCGACCCACTGGCTCTCAGCGACCGCGCATGTATGGTCTTCCGAAAATACACAAAAAGGACGTACCCTTACGTCCGATTTTGTCTATGACCGGATCGGCCCAACATCAGCTAGCTAAATGGCTTACTTCTCTTCTTCAACCTGTTCTCGAAAACTTTTCCTCTAATTGTTTGTCTGATTCTTTCACTTTTGTAAAAGAAGTCAGAAAATTTACCTTTTCTCCTTCCTCTGTCTTTCTTTGTTCCTTTGATATTTCCAGTCTCTTCACTAATGTTCCGCTTGCTGAAACCATAGAAATCTGCGCTGATGCCCTTTACAATGACGACTCAACGGCGCCATCCTTTCCACGCAACATCTTTGTCGAATTAATGCAGCTAGCCACCTCCTCTGTGGAATTTAGCTTCAATAACAACATGCATCGACAAATCGACGGCGTCGCTATGGGCTCACCGCTTGGTCCAGCTTTAGCAAACATTTTTGTTGGCTACCAAGAAGCGAAACTTTTCAACATCGCCAAAAGACCGTTGGTGTACTTCCGGTACGTTGATGATACTTTCACCGTATTCAACAATGAAGAAGACTGCAACAATTTCTTCATCCAGCTCAACTCTCTCCATCCCTCACTTCGCTTCACCTATGAAAAGGAATCTAATCACTCTCTCCCTTTCCTTGACGTGTTAGTAGAAAGGCATGATTCAGAATTTCTCACTTCAGTATACAGGAAACCTACCTTCACTGGCCAATATCTACGTTGGAACTCTTTTAGTCCACAGAAACGGAAAATCAATCTAATTGGTACTCTCGTTCACAGAGCTTTTATGATTTGTTCTAAAAGCAAACTGGACCAAGAGCTTGGCAAAATTCGTTCAATTCTTTTGGAAAATGGCTACCCGGAACATGTAATCAATTCGGCTTTCAAGCGAAAATTTCAACAAATAAATTCTAACCCGGTCCACACAGTAAAAAAGTGCCCTGTCTACCTACACATCCCATGGATTGGAAGTGTTTCGATGAAGTTCGAAAAGCAGATTACGTCTGCTGTGAAACGCTGCTTTTTCTCCGTCGAACCACGTGTTATTTTCAACACCCGACAGCTCCTTCCAGCGATTAAGAAAGACGTGCTACCTTCCCATCATCACAGCAATGTTATTTACCAGTTTTTGTGCCACTGCGATAGTCGGTACGTTGGTCGCACGTCTCAACGGCTAGAAGAGCGAATTAAACAACACGTTCCCAAATCCATCACCAATCCTCGTACCTCGGCCAACCGCCAAAGTCTTTCCCGCTCTTGCAAAAACAACATACGCCCACAACAATTTCACGAATCCGCTATTGGTCAACATCTTCTTGACAACGCCCAATGTGCCCTCCATTACAGCAACGAAAAATTTTCTATTCTCGCTCGAGGTCGCTCTTCCTTTCACCTTTCTGCTCTTGAAGCGACTTTCATTAAATCTCTCAATCCCTTTCTGTGTAAGCAAAAAGAATTCGTATACTCGTTGAAAATTTCTTAACCTTTTCTCTCATTGGTTGACTCTTTCAGCCAATGAGAACTCTACTTTCTTCCTTTATAAATTAGTTCGGTTTCAATTCTACTTCATTCTGACGATTTCCCCTGAAGAGTGTCAGATGAAAAGCTTTGGGAAGAAAAATCTTTTACTTCAAGCAATCTTCAAATTCTGTACCACCAAATGTTCATTTTTTTCGACCATATTGGTAATTGTAATAAATCGGTGAAAGCCACCAATAGTAAAGTTTAATAAAAAAAACCTCCAACTAGTGATATAGAAAAATATTGGAAAAAATAGGCCTACTTGGGATGAGTGAAATAAAAAAATACAGTAGCGGAATATCAGACCCACAAAGAAGTCTAGTCACAAAAAAAAAGAACTATTTTTCACGAAACTTACTGGAAGTAGCTGACAAGTGTTGAAATCGAACCTTTTCGCTATAAGCCGTGGCTAAATATTTGACAAACTTTTCCAGTTTACAATCGCAAGTAAACCGATTGTGAGAGAAATCCGCTTTTTGTAAAGCCGGAAGTTGCGCCTTGGTCACGCCTTCGACTTCAACGATGTAGTTTCGCTGGGCATACAATTCTATAAAACATAAATTTCTTTAACCTTTCAACGGGCAATGTTTGTTTCTGGCAACATCCTATTGTTTCTCTATAAATAGATAGAATTAAATCATAACATTTATTGTTTTGGTTTTTACTCATTCCAAAAGCGAAACTGACGAGCTCTAATAAGAGCGAAACTCGAGTCTGGTGCTTCTCATTTTTAAGCAGTTTGGTTTTTAGTATTATCCAAAATACCCCATGCTAATTATAAAATTATTCCAAAGCTTCGGTTTATGGTTTGAAAAAAAAAATTGTTTATTTTATATTATGTGAAAAACTACGCTTTTTTCGATTTTGATGGGGTTGTTTTGTGACGTCAACAGATAGTGACGTCACAAGTTACGCTAAAAAACAAAACTTTTCTGAAAATTTAGAGCTCAGGAAACTTTTCACTTAAAATCTTTAAAAAAGTTGTAGCGTTGATGTCATTAGAGTATGTTTCCACATTTAAACGTTTGATCGTTGTATCAGATAGTATGTTTGATTGCAGTACGAGATAATACAAACAATGCTAATTTATTTCTTTATTTCTCACTCCCAACCTGTCACTCTATGTGAACTGTTATTTAACAATGGAAATGGAAATTAAAAAAACAATTAAAAATAATCCTATCAAGTAGCTTTTGTATAAAATTGATTTTGACGATTGTCAATTTGCGTGAGTGGGGGGTCGTATTTGGTCTGTATTTGATGATGCGACTATTCTTCAAAACGTAGAAATTTATTTTAATTGTAATTTTTGTGATAATTTAAGTAAGATACCAGTAACTGGTTTTTAGCGTAATAGCTATTGGCTTTTATCACAGTGGATAAACAACTTTTTCCCAGTAAATGTAGATGTTTATTTACGCAGTTCATGAGGTCGAAACCCGTGAAGATGGTGATATGTTTATGAAATGGAAAATTTTTAGAAGCTGGACGGTTTATGCATTTATTCCATAACTTACGGGACTGTAAGACCATGAACGTATGGATTGCAGAAGGTCACAAAAAATAACACACCTAGAAGAGTTTCTTCTTCATTAGTTGATTGAGGAGCTTTCTGCAAGGCCTCACATAGGTGCAAGACAAAATATTGACCTCTTCCCGCAATTCTGTTGTACCCCTGGAAAAGACACTTTACAGCACTTTCCCCTGCTTGGTGGTCTTGGCAAGTAGTTCGAATTTTCAGTTATATTTGTTAAATTTCAAGCGGACAGCAATATCTTGGCAACTCCGGAAGCAGGTCAGGGTAATTGCTTATCCTATGTGTTACTGCCTCCGTCGTTTTCCTGCGAGTCAGGAGCATAAATATAGAGATAAAAGTAAAAAATAAATAGAATAAATTAAGAAAAGGTGATTGCAAAAAGAGACTTCCGATGAAGAGCTTGGTAAAATAACAAATTACTGCCAAGTATAGAGCCAGTGTGAGAAGAATTGAACAATGGGCACCTGACATGAGTCTAGTTGCTCACTGTTCGGAAAGTGTGCGGGTAAAACACTCGTCTGCGTGTGAAATATAGTAACTCACAATAACGAGAACACTTTAAATAAGCTCGCGAAACACAGCATGAAGAATGGTGCGTTACGCAATTGGTTAAATGAACGACATAGAAAAGTTTCCATAAAATCTTAGATTAAGTTATCATTATTTTTTATCGATAGAAGAAGGTCAAAAAAACAACTTCGAACAAAATTGAGTTTGCTTGCTTAAGAAGTGTTCGACTCAAAACGATTGAATTGAAGTTTGTATTTTTTCTCTAAACAATATTTTATTAGTTGTATTAAAAATAGAAATTCAAAAAAACAAGAAACGTTGTTGATTCTGAAGAAAAATAAGTTTCTTGTAAAATGTACGAGTGTTTATGCTTTGAATATTTAAAGAAATGTGAACTATTTCGTCACATGACATCAATAAAAAAATAAAAAGTATCCAATTTTCGAATAGCTTTAAAAGTACAAATATGTACAAAACATTCTATTTTATTCGAGTCATAATGCAAATTAATTTTAAAAAATCGACACTCGCCTTCCAAATCAGGAAGATCCGAAATTCGGAAGTAACGTATGTAATTGTTGCTCAGATCAAGAACTCGAAGAGCTTGCGCGTAAAGAAAAGTTTCAAAGTCAAACTTTCGGATCTTGCAATTCGTCAAATTCAATACCTTTAAAAGGGAGTAATAAATTTGCAAGTAAAATTTTGTACAAATTACCGTCACCAATAAATTGTTAACACTTTTAAAGTTCGCTCAAACGGATTGAGCGAAATGTCAAAAATCAGTTTTGTAAGCTTTTTTTGATTTAAAAAACAAATTATTTCTCGCCCAACGGTTTTTTTTCTTCTTCCTTTTATAATTTTATTTTTCTTACTTTGAGTTGCTGCAGCATTAAAAAGTCGTCGGAACAAAGGCTATTGATAGGATTGTTACTTAGGTTTAGTTCAATCAAATATGGAAGATGGGAGAGATCACTCCCTACTGCTCCGCCTAAAACAAATAAAAAAATGAAACCTTTAATGTTGCCGAACCTTTTCTTATTCTAATCTTGTTTCTTTTCATGAATAGGTTTTATGGCTTTCTCAGCATCATCATGAACAGGGCATGCAAAAAAATTACCACTTGTAGTCGCCATCTCAAAGCTGATGAAGCTTGTTGGGGACCCAAAAAGTTAATTCCGATATTTCTGCTTAGTATTCTTTACAAGATTCTCGAGAGGGTTATCTATGTCCGCGTGGAACCAATTAATGATCCATGGCTCCCTAGAGAGCAGAGTTGGTTTCAAAGTCAACCGTTTATCAATTCGTTGGACACAAAACATCGAAGATTCTTTCGAGACTAAAAAGGCCGGTACTGTATTTATCTATCGGCCAGCGGCATTTGACACTGTTTGGCACCGTGGCATTACCTAAATACTGCTAGGATTTCTGCCGGATAAGAAGATGGTCAGAATGATCATAGAGCTTGTCCAAAACCTAAGCTTTACCCTTACTACCGGTGACAACAAGCGAAGTAGAACACAGAGCTTCGCCGTCTCTGAAAAACGGCGTTCTTCAAAGATCGGCTTTTGCTTCCTTCTTTTCAAAATCGATACTTACGACTTGCCTCCCACCATTTCAAAAAGCGTGCCTATGCAGACAATCTAGCACTATTTAACTCTTGTGGAAACCGGAAGGATCTGGAGGGGACTTTAAAAGAAGATATGACTACATTTTTAGCGCATCTTTAGATGGAAATGAAAGCTCAGTTACCCTAGTAGGTTGACGGCAGCCTTTCATTTAAATAACCTCTACTTATCTTGGGGTAAAACTGGACTGATTGCTCATGTTTCGACACCATGTAGTGGCATTGCGCAAAAAACTATTTTGCGCGTCCCACTGCTAAGTGAATTGGTGGGCACATGATGGAATGTTAGTTCCAAATCACTACACACAGATGCCCTATCTCTGGTCTACTCGACAGCTGAGTACTGCACATCAGTCTGGTGTCGCAGCGCTCACACTTGTCTTATAGACAGCCTTTTGAATAACGGCTTGTCCATGGTCACTGGATGCCTGGGTCTTACTCCAACGGACCACCCAGACAGTTGAGCTTTTTCGATTAGGAGCAACCTTTATCTTAGTTTACGGTGGAACTTTGGACCCTGATCATACGTATATATTTCATGAGTCGTCGGCAGCGTGGTCGAGTGGATAACACGATGTGATTGTAATCGACACGGTCTTGGTTTAAAACTTACTCGCGCCATTCTCTTGTGTCCTTGGGAAAGACACTTTATTGCACTTTCCTCTACTTAGTAGTCCTGGCAAGCAGTTCTAAATTACAGTCATATCTCTATAAAATTGAAAAATCAAAATAAAAAATTGCAAGCAGACAGCAATATCTTGGCATTTCCGAGAGCAAGTCCGGGTAATTGGTTGCTTTATGTATAGCGTCTCCGTCGCTTTCCTGCAAGTCAAAAAGATAAATATAGAGATAAAATGAAAATATAAGTTAAAATAAACGATCTTTTAAATGGGTCTTCGGATGTTTGCCAAGAGAGAATAAGATATAGACGCCCGTTTGTGCCAGCTGCATGAAAAGTACTGGACAACCTTGCCGGACTAAGCATTCGCGCTGCCTGTGAACGAATTATAATGGAACACTGAGTACTGTGAGAATACGACCAGGCTCATGACCATGACCAGTACCAGCTTATTTGAATGAGCTTGCCCCAAACAGTTTGGTTTTAGTTCAAACGATTGCGGACTGGTGTTGGGCGATTCCATACGTCCATTCACAAATGGGGTCTCGCTCTTTTGCCAAATTGCTAATGCGGCGCCATTGAGCGAATTTATTGCCACATATTAACAGCTGCCCCATACACCAGGAAGCACAAGGAGCACGAGGTCTGATGGTTTTGGATGACGATACCCGATGCTGGCTCAACACCATGCCTGCCAAAACCTGATTCGGGCGGGACAGCAACTGAGATAGTAAAAGGGTAAAACCTCGGCCCCAGTTCTGTTTGTGTCTGACCAAATCAGATGCCTCTCAAACCACCACGGCTACGATTTATGCTTTTAAACTTATTTTAAGCAGGAGGGCTGCACTAACGTCTGGGAAATGAATTTAAAATTGCAAACTACAGGAAATAAAATTTTAGTCATTTTTTTGCAAGAAAAAATGTTGGCTATAACCAGTAGCTTATTTAGGGGGGGATTGTGCTTTGGCCCCCCTTTGGCGGTCACTCATACAAAAAATCACAGACAGATTCGTGAAGACCTTTTTTTTAGAGATTACTATGTTTCTGGGAACAATAATCGACAAAACCAAAGTAAAGACCTTTTTTTAGCACTCAAAAAAAATTTTCCACTAAGCATATTTGATTGTGGTTGTATGCCCCCTTTCAAAAACCCTAGGTACACCACTGGTTATAACTAAAGTGAAAACCTTTTTTTGATCTTCACTTGTTTTTTTCAAGAGAAGTGGGGACCAAAGCACTATATTAATTTTAGAAAACAATGTTTAATGCAAGTTAAGACTAAAAAAATCTTCACTTCAAAAGTAAGCCCCTTTGAAACAGTTATTCATACAGTAGAATTCCAATTATATAGACTACAAATTTTGTAGAATACCTGTTATATAGACGACAAATTATGTAGAATACCTATTATATAGACTTTTTGAAAATAAATTTACTGTATTTTGAACATGCCATGCAAAATATTGCTTTGACTACAGATGAAACTGATGAATAAATACTATTTACTTTAAGACTAATAGTTTATATGTAAGAAATATATATTTTCAAATATTTCTTTGAGAGCAGCCAGTACATTTTTTATAGACAATACACGTTATATAGACTTGCCCGAGTCTATATAATTGGAATTCTACTGTATTAATTAAGTTGATCGGTAGCAACGTAAATTTTCAAAAGGGCTAAAAGGGGTTTTAAAAATTTCTCAGGGGAGCAGAATGTTGCTATGGAAGGCTTTAAGCACCGGATTCGCCCTACTTCTAAGGCTCCTGTATATGTGTAGCATAAAAAATTTGTTTACCCGTATTTAACAACAACATTGGTCACTAACGCTCAATATATTTGTTTCCTCAAACTCTCGCAATAGCGCTATCGTTAAATTTGATTCTTTTAAAAAAATGCTTTGATTAATATTATATTTTGAGCTTACAACATTGTATTTAAAATTAGAAAAACTTTTATAAATTCTTGGTTGTACAGATGCCAGAACCATTAATCTTTCAATTTTTGATAGATAAAGATTGTTTTTTAAGAATTCTTTCCGCCAACTCTCTTCAGAAGAAATTGCTGGCGTATGACAAATTGCAAGAAAACATGGTTTAATGGTTTATATAGGATTATAAAACATCGAAAGTAACGGTGTCTCTGATTGGTTGAAGAAAGAGATCACGCGATTGGTTGCGCGCTCACTTGCGCCTCAAACGAGAAATCTTCAGTCCATAGACGAACTCTTTTTGGCGACAGAAAAGATTCAATGGAGGGTTAAAGAAACGGTTCTCTTGAAAGACTCTCTTTAACCCTCTCTTTGTCGCCAAAAAAATTCGTCTATAAACCGAAGTTTTCTCGCTTGCGGCGCAACTAATCTCGTGCTCTTTTTCTTTAACCCATCAGAGACGTTGTTATTTTTAATGTCGTTCAATCTTATACAAACCACGTTTTTCTTGGAGTTCGTCATTTGCCAACAATTTCTGCTTTCCTAAAGAAAGACTGTTTTCTTAAAAATTCTTTCGGCCAACTCTCGTTAGAATTTTTAAGAAAATAGTTTTTTTAAAGACTATCAAAAATTAAAAGAATTAATGATTCCGTCAATACCATTAGTTAGTTTTGAAATACTTTACTTTACATGATGATAATTGGAATCAAAAATTTCAAAAAGTAAATAATTGTGATTGTACTGTAAATGACTTTTAAAGGCAATAAAAAGTAATGTAAAAGCATTTGTAAAAGTCAAATAAAATAATTTTTTCAACCCTATTATGAAGTATAAAAATAAAGAAATCAAGGAGTAGCCAGAAATGGGGTGCTACAAGCAAAACAACTTTTAACAAAAATTTACGTGGATATGTAGAAATAAACTAGCAGAATTTTACAAAACAAAAATTGCATACATCCAATTGTCCAAGTCGAGAGCAAAAATATCAGCAACGTGCAGATAGTTTAACAGTTTTTTGAGTTAATTTTTTTGGAAGACACATCCAATACAAAAAAGAATTAACTAGCCTCAAATGAAAACAAAACACTAACTTTGTACAAAAAAACAACTATTCACAAGACTTGTTTAGAGCTTTACCTGAATTGTCATTTTCAAGCTTGGCTCGGACACGATAGTATTTGAGGATTGCTTCGTGGTTGGCGCAACTTCCGATTTTAATCTGTGTTATTCTGAAAAGTTATTTAAGATTGATTTTAACGTAAAAAAACTTCAACTTTGTAAGATTTTACATCGAAGGTTGTTTTCAAAGCATCTGCAACTTGCTGCTTAATCTCATGTCCAATTACCTGCTGCAATAAAGTAAGGAGATTGGACGCAGATGTGATGAAAGAGCGGTATACAGTTCACTGCCGCGAATTCACAGCAAAACAATGCTAATCAATGCGAAATCAAACTTGAACCTAAACTCGAACTTGAAGAACTCAGGCATTTCGGCAATCTTAAACGTTTTAAATTCAAAAAATAAAAATTCCAGAACCTGAATTTGAACTAAAACTAAATAAAGGATCGAGCTCGAATTTTTTCCTTTTATTTGTTGTAATCACTCCCATCATAAGTATGTCTGCTGCAAGAGATTTAAACTAACTTTATTTTCTTTCAAAATTTTTAAGATTTTTTTACTCAAACTCAATTCTTTATATGACTTTCGTAAAAGTTAATATGACGTTAACATGCGTCATGTAAACTATGTTTTTTTAAGTATTTCAGGTGGATGTTTTTATCAATTTTTGCGTTTTACTGACAAGTTTTTTGATTTAATAATTTTAGTTACAAATGTAATTTCACTTAATTGGCTTGCTTTTGTTAGGTTATAAATTTTTTTATAAATCTTTCTCTATCACTGGCAGATCAAGAGACCAGTGCTTTTCAACCGGCGGGTTACGATCATTTATGTGTTGGGCTTTTAGAAGTATTTCTCAAGGGCCGTAAACCAGAGCGGACGGTGTGCTTGTTTAAAGGTGTGCGCTTGAACTGAAATGTATAATATCGTAATAAATTCAAACCGAAACAAAAAACAACTATCTATTTTTGTTACACGCGCGATATTACAGCCGTAACACGCATATACGTCAATCAACATCTTGGAATACAAGTTCGAAAGTCAAACCTTAGTTGCTAATACCAAGCTAAATATAAAAAAGATTTTAAAGATCGAATATAACACATAAATTATTGGTAGAAATTCAAACTATTAAAAGAATTAACAGATTGAGCTGTGACTTTTGTTGATTTAAGTGCAACTAAAATAGCCTTTACAAAAAGTAGCAAGCTTGTTGGCCATTTAAGTGTAGGATCGGTTACACCAGTTCTCAACCTTTTGAACAGCAAGAATGAAAAATATAACAAATTTTTTTTTTTAATTTAAATACAGTATAATGTTCTCTCAAATCAAGCCCGATTAGACGTCATAGGTCTGAGGGTTTCTGAACTTGTGGTCCCTAAGGCTGATTTTATGAAAACTTTATGAACACAAAAGTCAACAAAAATCAAAAAAAAGTTTTTCTTTTACGTTAAACGAATAACCGTACCAGAATTTCAATTAATGACCTTTTTTGGGTCTTCGCGACTTTCAGCGAAAATTTAATGCTTCAACAACGAGTTAAGACTTTTTTGGGTAATGCGTTTATCATGGCAAATTCTTACAACCTTAAAAATGTTTTTAGATAAAGTAAATGTAGATAGCAAATTATTGTTTTACAGAAAAATTTTGTGACTCCAACTTAGAAACCTTGTCCTAGACATTGACTTCCTCGAAAGCAAGTAACCTATTCGCTTGAAAGTGGAAAGTAATTTTTTGGCGGAAAGGGTATTACTGGGCTTATTTACTTTTCTAAATCCAGGTTATAATTGTTATTTTTAATAAATGTGTAATAGTTAGAGCATGGACATGCTTTGTACTCGCAAATTTATCGGATCGGTATGGCACATAGGCCTACAGTTCATTCTCCAATCGAACTCAGTCAAAAAAAAGCCTATTCACTAATTTAATCTTAGATTTTGTATATTCAAGATGCCACAGTAAATAGAAAAAAATTAAGTTTTGAAAGCGACGAATATTTAGCCTTATCTGGATAGAATTGTTGTTTGTGATACTCTAAAATAATTTAGAATGATTAAAATGTTGCAAAAATTTTTTTTCTTGCTTTTATAATTTGTTGTCATATTTAATTTTGGTTTACGTTTGCCCGCAGTTACTATTTTTAGTTTTTCGCTGTAACTTCTGCTTGAAAATATTTTTTTAATAATACTTTCAACGCTGTTTTCCATCAAATTATTTAATCATTTAGGTAAATTACTATAATAATTAAATGTGTGTACGAATTGGCAAACTATTAGGACTCGTTTCCCCTACGAGCATGGAATGGAGCATTCTTTGTTTTGTTGATTTTTTTGCTTCGCTTCGCGCTTACTTAGATTTTAAGAGTGGAAAGATCAATAAAAGAAAGAAAGAATGCTCCATTTCATGCTCGTAGTGGAAACGAGCCTTTAAAATTTAACTGGATTTATATTTACCGTAAAACCTCTATTTCACCGCCATGGCGCTCTATTTTTTAACCCTTCCCTACAGTGGTGTTCTATTAGAGGTGACGTTCAATTAGAGGGTGGTGCTCTATTTTTCGACTCGTTGATCAGAATCACGAAAAGATAAATTTCATGAATGAAAAGAAAAAACATCTAACACATTTATACAATTGCATTCATTTATTCATTTGTAATCGTGCTGTATCGTGTCGAATCGTTCGTACGAGCGTGCGCTTGCTTCAAGAAGGTCAGGCGCAGTCTGTGTTGATTTTACCGCTTATTCGAATAGAGTGAACACCGATAGTGTAGTTGGCGTTTAGGCCACCGCCATTAGTCCATTTAAAAACTACAAGGACTTCCCAGCGTCTAAAAATAAACGTGCAATTCGACAATCCATTCTTTCCTTCTTACACCTGGAAAGGCGATTTCAGCCGTAACTATTGCCAAAATAGAAGAATTGATCAAAGTGGCGTTCAATTAGAGGGTGGCGCTCTATTTTTCAACCCTTCCCCTATAGTGGCGTTCTATTAGAGGTGGCGTTCAAATAGAGGTGGCGCTCAAATAGAGGTTTTACGGTATATGAATATTTATTTGCTATTGTGACGCTTAACCCAGCCCACTTCAAATTGCATTACTTTTTTCCTTAAAAAAGAGAAAACCAATGTACTTGTTAAGGCCCGTTTGTACTACGAGCGTGCAAAAGAGCATTCTTTGTTTGTTTTATTGATTTTCTTTTGCGCTCGCTTCAATCGAAGATCAATAAAAGAAACAAAGAATGCTCTTTTCCACGCTCGTAGTGGAAACGGGCCTTTAGATTTCTTTAAAACACACTCCACGTTCGACTTTTTCAGCACCAACAGCCAATACAAAATAAACGTGTTTTTTTTAAAAAACCGAAGTCAATTTCCGCTTAGAGTTGTTTTGAAAATACATAGTAAAAGATAGGCTTGTCTAGGTGCGCCGAACCGGAGCGCAAAATTTTATAATATCCGAAAAAATTTATTGTTGCATCATAATTTTGTCGTTTACAGTTAATCAAAGTACATTTAATCAAAGTACAATTAATCTATTGCACTGATAAAAATGTCAACATATTTGATTGAAAATTTAAATAATTTTATACATTTTGCTTTGAAAAGTCACAGGGTGTGCACCCCACTTCCCGCACGTATAGTGTATACGCCTCAGACGTAGACTTCAAAATAATAAAAGCAATAAGAGATTCTAACGATATTTTTATGATCAAATAACCAAATAAATAGCAAAAAAAGGTATGGTCTTATCAGAATGGAAATCATACATATCAGAAATAAAAATTAAAGAAATAAATAAAATGTTTAATGAGCTGTGAATTCAATAAAATATTTTGAAATATTAATAGATGCAGTAAAAAACATTTTTTGTGCCGATCACTTAACCAGTGATGAATATCGGGTGAGGCGAGTGAGGCAGTTGCCTCGGGCCTTCCTTTTTTTAGGCCCCCGCTTTTTGAAAATACCGCATATAGTTTCATTTTGCTGTATATTTTTTTTAAGATCACTATGAAATTGTTACGAAAAGTGGAAAATCTCAAACGAATTCATCTGAGGACCTTTTTTTTTAGAGATCATTATGAAGTTGGGACGAAAAGTGGGAAATACGAGATCGATTCGAAGTAAAAACCTTTTCTTTTCTTTTTTTAGAGATCACGATAATTCGGGGAGAAAAATAGGGAAGTACGAGATCGAAGACCTTTTTTTTTTTTAGAGAACACCAATTTTTGGGAATCCTGATTAGGATTTTGCCTCGGGCTTCTAATTTTGAATATCCATCACTGCTTATAATGCTTTTTTTAGTAGCCTATAAGTCCATGAAAACTCAAATCCGTGTCCACAGCACGTCACTGATTTGAGTTATTTCAAGTTTCTTATCATCATCAACAGTGGTGGATATTGGGTGAGGCGAATGAGGCAGTCGCCTCAGGCCCCCCTTTTTTGGGGGGCCATCCTCGAAAATAGCACATACAGTTTTGAATCCGCTGCAGATGTTTGTTCAGAGACGATTCTGAGTGAAGACCTTTTTTTTTTTAGAGAACACCCTGGTTTTGGGAGAAAAATAAGGAAAACTGAGAGCAAATGGAAGTGAAGACCTTTTTTTTTTAGAGAACACCCTGATTTTGGGAGAAAAATAGAAAAATCAGAGATGAAATCGAAGTGAAGACCTTTTTTTTTTAGAGGACACCATGAGTTTCGGAGAAAAATATTCAAGCCAAGATCAGACCTCTTTTTTTTCAGACAACATCCATTTTTCAAAATTCTTGCTTCGGGCCCCTAAATTAGAATATCCACCACTGATCATCAATTCATTTATAATATGTGGTATTCTATCTTTTTAAATGGCATCACTAAGGCGGTAATCAAATTTTGGTGATGTTATTTGTTGGGGGCCCCTAATTAGGATTTTGCCTCAGGCCCCTGATTTTGAATATCCATCACTGCACTTAACTTTTATGAGCATTTTTTCAATTTTAGTGAGTCTCGATCAAAAAAAGGTTGAAAACCGGTGACAGACCAAGCTTTAACAATTAACTCAATTGGCTTTCGGAGATGCCACTACTGTATATTGCTCTGGGGTTAAAATTTTTAATTGTTTTTATTTGTCTTACGACTAAAATTCAGAGCTGTACTTGTTTAGACCGCCAAGCAAAGATGGTGCCGTAAAATGCCTTTTTAAAGGACGCAACAATGCCAAAGTTTTTTTCTTATTTTAAATATTTCACTTATTGTTTTTCAACGTTTTAAAAGGCTATTTCTTATGACCTGTATTTAGAATTTTACATATTGATTAAACAAAGATTTTCTAACTTGTTTACTTATTTGTTTACTTTTTTGCAGTGAAAGTGAGTAGGCAAAGAGAATTTGTCAGCAATAAACTGTCGGGATACAGATAAAAGAATGGTTAAAACATTTCAAAACATAATAAAGAAAATTTTTAAAAAATGTTTAAAAAAGCGTCCCTGGCAAAGTCTTTTGAAAATAAAATAAGATTAAAATGAAAGAGCAGCAATTTAAACTATTGTATATGATGGCATTTTTTTAAAGATAAAATTTGCTTAAAAACTGATAGTTTTATTTATTGGCAACCTTGGCTTACTGTTAAATTTTACAAGAAAATCTAAATTACATAAGGTTTCTTTAGTTCTTACTGATTGTCAGATAAATCCAAATAAAGCAACGATTCGGGAAGTCCTCGTGGGATTGCTTTTAGGGAATTTCCAGACAAGTCCAGCAGTCTGAGAGATTCAAGATTTTCAAAGGCTCCGTCAACCACAGATTTAATGCTTTTCTATTTAAAAAAATTGATGTTTTTCAGCATTTAAAGCATGGTCTGGCTTGCTTTAGAAAGCTGAAAGGCTAACGTAAACTGAAATATTTCAAAATTTTTTTTCATGTAAGATGTAAATTTATTCTCATTATTTTTTTGAAAAAATACTGTTAAAAATTATAAAAATACTTTGTAGTCATTTATAAAAACCATAATATGGAAAAATTTAGGATAGTGCTTTATCAAGAAAACTCAAACCACAACAATACAAAAGCTGCATCAAATTCATCGTTTGTGTTTGAGCAAATTGCAAATTTTAATGATGTTTTTTAAGATTATGGGCTCATTCCAAAAGTTTCTTAAAACGGAAACATTAAGCATATTTCAGTTTATTAGATATCAAACGTATGTTTTTTGCTACTAAATTACGGTAGGTAAATGCACAAAACTTTTTAAAAAGTTAGTCTCTAATTTTGTCTTGTTATAAAAGTGACTTCGGCATGAGCGCTCAATTTCATATCCTAAAACAGGGGTGGGAAACCTCATTGCACGCGCGGCTGTAACCCAACCTTAAAAAATAGTGCGGGCCGCATAAAATTTTGGGGTAGAATGTTGTTTTGCTTAAATTTTATTGACGTAACTTTCTAGCAGTTCAGTAATACGAGAAGAAATTTTATTCCAAATTTATGGTGAAGACCAAAAAAAAAGTCTTCACTCAAAATTTATCCTTGATTTCTCAATTTTCGTTCGAAAAAGGTAGTGATCTCTACAAAGAAAAGATATTCCCTTAGAAGCTATCCCTGATTTATCGATTTTTGTCCCAAAAAAATAGTGACCTCTAAAAAAAGGTTTTCATCTGGATACTGTCTCTAAATTCCTCGTTTTCTTACAAAAAAACTAGTGATGGCTTAAAAAAAGTTTATGCTTTTTCACAACCACACGCGGGTCACAGGTTCCTCATTCCTGTTCTAAAAGCTGTTATAAGACATAAATTTCATTGTTACTTTGTAAATTGTAATGTGGTTATTTGAGAAAATTTCATAAGAAATATCATCATCGTCATAAAAAAACTCTTTAAGAAAGACCAATTATGATCCTACTTGTGGGGCGCATCCTCTTATTACAAGTTCATTTAAATCAAGTAAATGCTTGAAAGGTGTTCCAGAAAGTTCGGTGACTTTCAAGCAAGACAAATCAAGATGTGTCAAACTGTTCGGGAATGACTCGGCTTTCAGCTGAGTAAAGTTGTTTTGAGCTGCCACAAGTTTCTGAAAACGATGCACCGTCATACCTAAATTGAAAAGATGGTACTCTTCCAGTTATCGTTGTAACACTGTGTTACGTAAAAACTTACGGTTGTTGTCATTGAAACTAGGCAAAGTAGTCATGCCCGTGTATGATATGTTAAGAGTAACTAAGGATCGTCTGGCTTCGGATAAGTTATAAACGGAGAACCTTTTTAAAGGATTATGCGATAAATCCAACCATTGCAAACGAAAGAGATCTCCAAAGGCGTTTTCTTCAATACTCTGCGTATATCACCAAAATACAGGATTAAAAATTTGAATAAAACTTTTTTATTTTTAAAATTCTGATATTTATTTTATTATGTCCCATGAAAGCGGTTGTGGTAATATTTTTTTCTTTGTTTTCAATTGACCAAAAACTCGGTTTGAAAGTTTTTTTCCAGAACAAAAAACAACAAAAAACGTGACAAAATATCAATTAAAAATAAAAGTCAATATATTTCACTATTTTTATGTATACCTCAAAAACGTGTAAAAGTTTGCTACGAATTCAAAAAAGAAACCAATAATCATGATTTCTTTTACTCTCATCTTAAAAAATTTAAAATACAAAGCGTTTTGCTTATGAAGATAGATAAAGAAAAAGAAAGCACAACACATCATATTTCTGCTCGTTTAATTTAAAAAAAGAAAACACAAAACAAGCGAATAAAACAGGCCGACAACCTGTGGATGGAGAAAAGCATGGGACAATTTGCCTCTTTCTGTGGGACCTTCCTGTTCTTTTATTTTTTTACCAGAAATTTGGGTAAGATTTTATTCTCCCCTTGATTTTTAAAAACACAAAGGTTTTTTCTGCCCTTCAATTTCAAAGGCAAGAGCCCTTTTTTAGTTTTCATTTAACTTTCAAAAACAAGTTGTTCTTTGAAAAATCTTTGGTCGGCTTAATTTGAAGCAAAGTTTTTTTCTGCTAAAGCTTGCTGAAACTCTACTAAATAGCACTTTTCTCTAAGCGTCTTTTGTTTTAAAAAAGTTTTCCACCTATGTCATAGGTCTACAACAGGGGTGGAAAACTATGATTTGCAAGATAAGATCTGCCTCGTTTCAATGATTAATTCGGGCTGCTAAACAATGTTTTTCCATAGTGACGTTATTTGATAGCATTGTTTTCTACTAAATTTTTTTAAATAATTTAAGTCAAAAATACGAGTACCTCTACGTGCAATTCATTAGACAAAAGCATTGAAAACTTCACCGAAACATAAAACGTTTGCTGACCCCTGTCCTACATCATTTCAACGTAACGTTAGTCTTTTCCTATTCGATTTTACAAAAAAAACTTTGTTATTTACGCACAAAAAATTTTATATCAAAGCATCAACAGCTTTGAAACGTTGTGCGAGAATGCATTTACAAATACAACAGGATTGTTGTATTTGTAAATGTGAATATAACTATAAGACTTAATCACATGTGGTAGTTACTCACGGCTATTTTATTATAAGAAAAATCTAAACTCTTGACATGAGATAGTTGTTTCAAAGGTCGAGCTTCAATTTTTCTAATGTTGTTGTTGGACAAATTGATTGAAGTGGCATCTCCTGGAAGTGTGTCTGGAACGAACGACTTGCTAGCTCCAACACACTTGACCAATTTGCTTTCTATTAAAAACAAATTTTAGCAAAAATCCTGAAATGTGTTTATCATTTCATAAGCTAAAATATTTTTGATTAAAATTAATAGTTTTGACCGGTACATAGAGCTACTAATTTACAAAAATACTGCCGAATTAAAGTAACCACGAAAAGTTTGCACCTTGTTCAAGACCCTTATAATTTTTGATTTAAACAAAAGCATCTTCTATTTAATGTCATTGCATAATCTTAAATTGAAAGCAATATCACTGAACAGATAAAAAAGCAGCACGACTAAGGGGAATAACGACCCGCAAACTAAGGCCTAACTGTCGGTTGGTTCAGATCTTTTTCGACAGTCAAAAAAAATAAAATTAAAGTTACGCATTCATAAGAGTGAGTCACCCTAAAATATGACAATAGAAGTTAAATACGTTGAAAATTTTACGATAATTACAGCGCTTTCCAAATATAAGATTACAAAGATAATCCACCAACTTGTGACCCAAATCAAATAAGTTTAATAAAGATTGGTCAGTATTTCTCCAACACTTTGAAAACAATATTTAAATATCATTTTAGTTCGTTAAGTCATCATCATCATCATCATCATCATCATCATCAATACTATTAATCTTATACGAATAAACAAAAGCACTACTATTTCGTTTCGTTTTCGGAGATTTAAATTGATTACTTTCGCACTCTACAAACTTATTTTGCGTTTGTTTTTTAATGATTTTTATAAGAGTGGTTATACTGAAGTTAAATTTAAACTGCTTGTAAAGTGTGTCCAGCAATGAAAATCATTATGAAGTGTCCTTTTCAACGACGCATGAAGATTACAACAACAGGAGATGAATGAGAACAATGTTGATTCAAGTTTCCTTTTTTAACGCACTTTGTGCTTTTTGGCCATGATTCAATAATTTTTGGATTGTTCAAAAATGTATTACTGTTAGACCTAACTACTTTTGCTTATAATTTAGGCAGTTTTCGTCCGCTAACACTCCCAAATTTCTTGATTCGACACTGTTAAAAGATTGAATGGTTTCGTTTTTAACCGTTAGCGTTGCAGCTTTTGATGTTTGTTTTTTGTTGTTGATAGACAAGTTTTAAAAAAAGGATTGGCAGCACCAAAAAAGAAACAACTTAAACTAATTCAAGGAGAGTTTTTTTAGAAATTAACTAACTCACCGTTTCCCGCAATTTCACATTTACAAGCGTCTGGACAAATAGAATTCAACCGATCGCGCTTCTGACGAATCAATTCTTGATCATACTTGTTTAACCAGTGGAGAGAATTTTGTTCTTTTTTGATAATCTGAAGTTGGGAATATTGTCTCAAAGCATATGAATAAGTAAAAACTTGGATGCAAGTTAGTATATAAAAGTTTAACCTGGGACCTGTCATAGCCTAATAATTCTTCAAAGAAAAATCAGTATTATTACCGTAGTATTTAAAATGCATTTGTAGTAGTATTTTAAATGCATGTACAGTTGATGCATTTGTCCAAAATATTTCGTGTCTTAATAAGAATATGTCTGACTCTATTTTTAAAAGGTTTAGGTAAAAAAATCCGTTTTTTATATTTAGTGTTGCTCGAAACAATAAGAAAAAACAAAGTTGACGATGAAAAAGTTTTTAATTGAATCGTGTTGAAGAAATCAAAAATGATGAATTTTTTTGATTGTTTGACTCACTTCCAGAAGCAAAATTGTAGCTGATCATTTTTATTAAGCTTTTTAGTTCTTTCTGATTGAATGAACAACTTGCTATTTTTGACATAAAAACGAACGAGGCATTTTAAATAATAAAAAAACGGGTACTTTCCTGTTATCGCCGTACCATCTATTGCTTCCTGTTATTTTCAATACGTTTGTGTGCATTAATACATTATTTAATAACGCTTTGGGGGGGTGAGGCGAAAACAGTAAAATTTGGATCTTTTCAAGAAATCACCGCAACTGATTTTTGTTTGTAAAACTAACTCGGATCCCCTGGCAATACGTAGATGAAGCAATAGATGATGGGGCGACAACAGGAAAGTACCAAAAAACGTATTCTAAACTTTGTAGCTTTTTTTAATGCTTCCATTGCAATCTTCCACTGATTTTTAAAAATCTGCGGTTTTTTACCTACCGGAACCTAAAACTGCATTAATTTATTATTTTTCTCGCCTTAAAGATTTTTCATTTTCAAATAACAAAAAAGTAAACAGAGCGTTTTGTTTTTACTGAGTTAAAAGCAAAATACAAATTTGAAGCGATATTTTTTCTTACGACTTGAAGCGTACCAACGGTTGTACTTGCCGAGCAAGTTTATATCCAAACCTTGCCCGGAGCAAATTTCACTGTTTGCTGCCGATCATTAATGACGAAGAATAAAACAAGTTTTAATTTTATTATGACTTTAAATTGACTACCTATTAAAATTAATAGACTGACATAATTTCTTGTTTTTTTTTAGTGAATAGTTGACGCACGTAGCTGAATAAAATTTCAAGAAATCATCATTCAAGCACTATCCCAAAGATTATTTTTAAGTTTTAAGTACAATAAAAAAAGTTCATAAGTCTTCATCAACAAAAAATACGGCGCCGGTTTAATGTGGCCTACCTCCACATACTAAACGAATTTTGTAGGCCACGTACTAAACCGGCACCAAAAATACGCAGATCGTTCATTGCGTAATTGTCCAAGTTTCGAAACTTTGTGTCCAAACGAAAAGCAGGAACAATGGCACAATACAGTAGCCCTCTAACTATCAGTAATTACAAGCATCGATTTAAGCAAAACTGACGCATTTAGTTAGCTCTTGTATTGGAAAAATTATTTGACTTAAATTAAAAAATTCAGTAATTCAGAATAAAAAGAACTTATTTTTAATGCAATGGATATAACAATTTTTTTGACAGAACACTTTGATTTTCGGCTACTTTTAAAATTTGAACTTTTTATTGCAGACATAAGTTAAGCTTTTCTAAATAAATTCATTTCATTCATAATTATTTAAAGTTTGCCAGATTTTGAAAAATAAAGTAAAAAGAATGCTCTAATATTTTACTTTCAATTTGTTTTTTAAATCTGTTATGTTGACGCTTATGACTCATTTAGGGGTGCGAAACATCGAAGGGTAAGCAACAAGTCGGCAGCGTGGTCGAGTGGTTAAAGCACCGGACTGATGATCAACATAGTCTCGGTTCAAAACCCACTTGCGCCATTCTGTTGTGTTCTTGGGAAAGACACTTTACGGCACTTTCTCCTGCTTGGTGGTCTTGACAAGCAGTTTTAAGTTATAGTAATATCTCTACTAAATTACTAGCGGACAGCAATATCTTGGCATCTCCGGAAGCAGGTCGGGGTAATTGCTTACCCTATGTATAGCGCCTCCGTCGCTTTCCTGCGAGTCAGGAGGATAAATATAGAGATAAAAATAAAAAAAAAACAACAAGAGACAGAGTGAAACTAAAAGTTAATGCTGAGATCTCGGTATCGATAGGTAGCTCTATTGTTACACTTTTTGATCCCAAAGGTCTGGCTTCTTTTTACAGCACTCCAATTATAAACCTATTCTTTGATTTATCTCATCACTTAATCCAAACGGATGGCTTAAATATATTTTCCAGTACCTATTTTTATCCTCTGTCTCACTGATTCTACATCTTCGGTCTTTATACAGTCACTACCAAAAGATAAGACCACTTACGAAAATAATGAAATTTCCTGGTATTGCATCATATTGCATCGTCCGAAGTTTGAGATTGCATCATACTTATTGTTTTAGCTCTGTTACCTCATTAAATGATCTCTTTTCAACAGAGGTTAATAGAATAGACATTTTTAGTGGTTTTGTGCTGAATTTTTCGAATTTCAAAAATTGTGAAAATGGGTCGAAAAAAGTCACTAATTGAAGTTCAAAGAGGCTAAACTGTTGTTTTGCATAATGAAGGGCTATCAGAACGTGAAATTGCTGCTTAATTAAAGGTCAGGAAAACTGCTGTGCATCAATTAATCAAAAAATTCAAGCAGTATGGCTTCTACAAGGATTTGCATAGGAGCGGAAAACCAAGAAAAACCACGATCAGAGATGACCACCTCATGAAAAGGATAGTTACGAGGTCACCACTGAGTTCTATTAACAAAGTTCGAGCTGCTTTGCTGGAAAGAGAGGTTACTGTTGGCCGCATGACTGTTTCCCGACATCTTTCACAAAAATTTGGCCTAAAATCCTACAAGCCTGCAAAAAAACCTCGTCTTACACCTGCAATGAAGGCTAAACGGTTAGCCTTTCCCAAGAAACATTAGGACTGGACGCCAGCACAGTGGGATAAAGTCATGTTCTCTGATGAATCTACGCTGCAACAATTTGTAGTTAGGAAAAGACACGTTCGACGGCCACGTTTGACGGCCACGTGAAACGCGATTCAATGAGAAATACACGATTTCTACGATGAAGCATCCACCAAGTCAAATGATTTAGGGTGCGATTTCTGAACATGGTTTGGCTGGGATCTCCTTTTTGCCACCTAGAACAACCATGAATAGCCCTCGTCACGTTGAATTGCTGGCAGAAAAGCTAAAAATTCATATGGCAGTGCATAACTGTATTATCTTCATGCAAGATGGCGCTCCTTGCCATCGATTGAAAGTTGCCAAGACTTTTCTGGCTGAGAACCGAATCAAGGTTCTGGATTGGCCGGGCAAAAGCCCTGACCTCAACCCTATTGGAAATCTGTGGACTAATATGAAGAATAAAGTTGCCCAGAAACATCCATCAAGTGCTAAGGGCCTTGCGAAAATGATTAAAGAAGTGTGGGTGAAAGAAATCTCCCAAGAATTCTGCAGAAATCTTGTGCACAGTATGCCACGGCGCCTGCAAGAAGTGATAAAAACCGGCGAGGGATCCACAAAATACTAACTTTTCGATTAAAATACTGTAAATTTGATGGATACAGCATTAAAAGAACAATTATAATGTGAATTTTGTGTGAAAATAAAAAAGTTATTGAGAATAAATCAGCTTTTATGGAGTTTTGAATTAAGTTTGTCAATTTTGTTTTAAAATTAAGGGTGGTCTTAAACTTTTGGTAGTGACTGTACTTCTTCTCTTTGTTTCCTCCTGTCTGAAAGCCTTTGAAGCAATTGGTTCTTTGTTTTCATCCAATTATCCATTGTATTCTTTGTTACACTTTACTTTCAGGCAATAATACTGCTGATGGGCTTGACAAAAAAGATACACTAATTTCCTGTTTTTAGTTTCTGCCCATCTATTTCTTTCTGCTATTCCCGTTAAAGATTTCATGCTTCGCAGCTGAAGACGTTTTTCAAGTTTTTTAACAGCCAAGCTGCATGGCGGAGAAGGTAGGGGCGCTGATTTATGGCTGTCGTGATTGACGCAGTCTCGGTTTAACTCTTACTCTCGTCATTCTGTTGTGTTCGTGAGAAAAACACTTTATGGAACTTTTCTTTGCTAGATGGTCAGAGCAAGCAGCTCTAAATTCAGTCGTAACACTAAATAAATAAACAAAAACAAAAAGCGAAAGCGTTCAACCAAAGCAAAACATCTTGGCATTTTCGAAAGCAGTTCGAAATAATTGCTTGGCGAAATGTACCTTTTAAGCCAGGGGTGGGCAAATTACGGCGGGCGACAATTTTCTGTGCGGCCCGCGAAGACTTCAAACAAATAATTAAAAAATTTATTAATTATTTTTTGTGCTCTACCAAATTTTTGGTCATTGCTTTCAGCAATCACTGAAATTAAGAAATCCGAGATAGATTCAAAGAATGAAGACTTTTTTTAGAGATCACTATAGTGCGACTCGCAAACATATTCAACTTCTTCCGAATGCAGCCCGCGAGCTAAAAAGTTTGCCCAAACCTGTTTTAAGCTGTACGCATTTGCGCACGCACGAAGCTTTTAGCACAAACCTATCTCATTTTTCGTTTATTATGTTTATTCATTGCTATCTGCTGAAAAAATGCAGGCATCATACCGTGACGTACCAAAAATTTTTGAAAGGGGGTGGGCCTTACCACCACAACCAAATATGGCTAGTGGAGAAATTTATTCAAGTGGTAGAAAAATAAGTTTTCACTTTGAATCGGCCCCTGATTTCATGATTTTCTTGAGAGACAAAAAGGGGGGTCTGCACATGCACCTGTTTTTATTTTCTAGCATATTTTCTGCTCAAAAGATCTCCAAGGGGGGCCATGGCACTAAAATTATTGTCCAACGTATGGTAAGCCTACGTATTACAATTTCTAAGGGGGCCATGACACAATGGTCCCCCTAAATATCCTAATGCCTGTATAGCTTTTGGTGGGCAAGTTACTTTGTAAAAATAACTATTAACAAGTAACAGTAACTCGGCCTAAAAAGTAACTAGTTACAAGTTACTCGTCGGCAGCGTAAACGAGTGGTTTGAGCACCGTGATTGTGATCGACATGGTCTCGGTTCAAAACCTACTCGCGCTATTCTCTTGTATCCTTAGGAAAGAAACTTTATAGCACTTTTTCTTGCTTGGTGGTCTTGGCTAGCAGTTCTTAGTTAAAGTCACATTTCTATTAAATTTCAAGCGGACAGCAGTACCATGGCATCTTCGGAAACAGGTCGGGATAATTGCTTACTCTTTATTAGCACCTCCGTCGCTTTCTTGCGAGTCAGGAAGACAAATATAAAAATAAAATAAATAAATAAACAGTTACTGTTTTGAAAAGTCACTGGAAAAGCACCACAAAAAACTCTTTACAGGAGTGCTGCTCAAATATGTCTCAGTCTTAAGCAATTTACAACTCTTATTTTACTCTAGTAAGTCACAAAACACAATTGAGCACAAAAAGTTATTGAAAGACGAGAAAATAAAGAGCACGGTCTTTGGTATTAATTTTTTTCAAAAATAAAAGCACTTCAAATTGTTCGTCGCTTAGTTCAGTGCTCCGCAACCAGTGTGCCGCAGAAAGTTGTGTGTCACAAGACGATTTTAGTCGTGCCGTAAAATAACGGTTGTTGTTGGAGGCCATATTTTATAATTTTGAAGAAAGGAGGCCGCATGAGTTGAAACATCTAAAAAATTGCATAATCACATTGAATCCATCTCTATTTTAGTTGCCAAAAATAAGGGATCTCTAAAAAAAAGATATTCACTTTGGTTCTAACTCGAATTTCTTGATTTTGTCCATAAAAGTAATGTTCTCTAGTTGTCAGCCATTGACACACAATTCTATTGTCATGAAGGGCGCAGGTTTGACCTTTGGCCTAAACTAAAGGAT
The DNA here is from genome assembly GCA_963680785.1 of Diplosoma virens. Lineage (NCBI taxonomy): Eukaryota > Metazoa > Chordata > Ascidiacea > Aplousobranchia > Didemnidae > Diplosoma > Diplosoma virens. The sequence goes on from OY796891.1 coordinate 35,145,073, forward strand.
TTATAATTTACGTCATAAAACATACATTATTAAATAGCCAGATTTTTTTGTGGATCTACTTAGTAATTTAAAAGGATAAAATTTCTTTATGTATGGTGGCATCAATATCGGTCATTTCAAAAAATTTGTACCTACCAAAATGTCTGGGCATACAAACTGCCAAAAATTATATCAATTTTTTATTTTGTTTTATCTCTATATTTATCCTCCTGACTCGCAGGAAAGCGACCAGGCAGCCAGCAAGCAATTACCCAGATCTGGTATCGGAGATGCCAAGATATTTCTGTCCGGTTAAAAATTTTTATTATGGTTTTTTAGTTTTTATAGAGATATGACTAAAATTTAGAATTGCTTACCAAGACTGCCAAGCAGGGAAAAGTGTCGTTAAATGTATTTCCCAAGGAGACAAGAGAATCAAGAGAATAGCGCGAGTAGGTTTTAACCGAGACCATGTTGATCACAATCACGACGCTTTAACTACTCGATCACGCTGCCGACACAATTTCGTGGGAACATTGAACATTAAAACAATTAGAGGAAACATTGTCTTGGTGGTTGCCTTTAGTAGGATACAACGCTCTGAAACCGACTAGGGAGTCAGGAGAATAAATATACACGATGGTAAAATTTGACTGTGGTATTATAGTCACAGCTCATTTATTTTATCTTATCTTTTCAAAAAGGGGATAAGAAGAATAAGCAGCGGTTGTAGTTACCAAATAAAGAATCTTCTTTACACCCTGCTTAACTGTTCTAATCTTGATCATCTTTTATGGAGCTTGGGGAGTCGCCTGGTTATCGGGTTTCTGTAAAGTGCCAACACACCCCTGTCCGGAGAATGGGATTAGGACAACTATCACGCCCATCAAAAGTTTTAAAACCCTGGTTTAGTATTTTAAAATAATTTTATTAGAAGCAAAATTTTATGACAAAAACATGAAATCTTTCAAAAATTTAAGTTTTATAACATCGATTTTTTAATCAAACTAATTTTGAATTTTATGTTCAAAATTAAATTTCAGAATAACAGCAGAAAAATTCAAATAAATCTAAAGAAAACCGTCTCGATCACCAAAAGAAAAAATGAAGTGAAAGTTAACCGATGAAAACGACAACTTGGTAATTTAATGTTATCTATTCCTCTCTGAAATATTGTTCCGCAAGTTATTTCGAGATGGGAAGTAAACCTAAAAATCGGCGGGTGATTACCTAAAAGCGATATGCATCAGTAGACGGTGTTATCTTGATCAGCAAATCAACACTTGCTTGTTGTTCCTTTTTTTCTTTAATTGAAAGTTTTGACAAAATTTATTTTCATAAACACAGGCCCGTACTCATCAACCTCGCTCAAACTCAGATAAAATCTTTTTTCGTATTCACCGAGTCGGATCAACTGAAACGTCCGCTGAAATGTCGAGTTTTGAGCCGAAATTTTAAATCAGCTCAAGAGGTGGTTAAACCTAGCTCAAAGCATAAAGAACCTTTGCCTAACTGGAGAGATTTTCTAATAGGTTGTTTTTGATTACTTTTATGTAAAACCATATAATAAAGTTTTTAATTTTTAAAAACATAGAAAAAAGTAGGTTATTAATGTGAATTAATAAAAATATTGTCTTTTCAAATCGCGCTGCATCTTATAATCGATTATTTATTGTGTTCTTGTTATTAATTTTTTTGCTGGCCAGCTATATCTAAAACAAGTTTATTAATAGTAAGGACAATTTTAAAATAAAACTTTTGCTAATATTTGATCTTTTAAACAATTTTTTATATTGAATTTAATTATTAAATTTAATTGTTGCGAATAATCTATAGCTTAATACAGGGTGGTCCAACTTCTCCACTCTTGTGGGCCACTTTTCAAAATTATTCGAGTTTGCGGGCCTCAGTCGGCTAAAAATTCCTATTTTTGTTCCAAAATTAGGGTGTTCTCTAAAAAAAAAAAAAAAAGGTCTTCACTTGGAATCGGTCTGCAAAATTCCTATTTTCGTTCCAAAATCAGGGTGTTCTCTAAAAAAAAAAAAAAAAAAAAAAAAGGTCTTCACTTGGAATCGGTCTCCAAAATTCCTATTTTGGCGCAAAATCATAGCGTTCTCCAAAAAAAAATTACGGCTGCTGCTTCTGATCGACAAGACTTGTGCAAAATTGATATGTGGCATGCGGCCCGCGAGCCCGTAGTTGGACCACGCTGTTATAGAAGATTGCCGCTACTTATGATCGACAAGACTTGAATTGTGCAAAATTGTTCCGCGGGCCTGTAGTTGGACCACGCTGGCTTAATACAACAACGAATAAATTTTCCCCTCCCATTTTGCAATTTCCATTAAAATGCATATTTTTAAGTGACCGATGGTAATTGGATTGGTTTGTCCCAATCAACAGTTACATGATAGTCCATACGGTGTCTCGACCAGCAAAAATAAGACCTTTTATTACATTTTCTTTAGCGGAAGAAACATAGCAAGCTTAAACAAACTAATAGCGTATTGTATTTGCGGCGTTGAGATTTCAATTGACTGCAATCAACGATCAAACCCCGCTCAACTGACCGCAGATAGTGAATACCGATTACCGATTTCGATCAATTTGAGCGAGATTAATCAATACGGACTGCAGTCTCAAAAGGCTTCGGATATTTACGCAGATAGCAAGCATATGAAATTTTCCGAAACATCAAATAATAATTTGCGAGGCATATATACAGTGGCGAGCAAAAAAGTAAGACTTTTTTATTTTATTAGATTTTTTCAAAATAACTTGGTTAAAATTGAATTATATTTTTTCAAAAAAAAATCAATTAATATTAGATTTAATATAATTTTTGGTGCTCTTTTTAATGATATATTACTTGATAAATATAATTTAATTTTAACAAAGTTATTTGAAAAAAAATCTAAAAAAATACAAGTCTTAGTTTTTTGCTCGCCACTGTAGTTTAAAAAAACTTGGCTTTAATTGAAACCTTTTTATCAGATATTTTGAAAGTAATGACCAAAAAGATACATATGACTTAAAGAATAGAGACAACATAAAATTGAACTCAAAAGTTTTCGGAGAAAGCTTAATTCTTTTTCATGCTTTAGTAGATCGAATCAGTCGGTGGTGCAGTGGCAAGAGTCTTGATTGCGTCTTTCTTCAGGTAGAAAAAATCCACGACTCTTTATTGGTAATATTTGTATTTATTACACCAAGTAAAAGCGACAAAAAACAACCCGTTATCAGTAGATATATCGCAACAAATGTTTTGTACATTCTGCAACTTTACTTGATTGATCAAATCTGAATCATAACAACTTTTCACGGCAGTTGGTAAATTCCTTAGGTTAAATTTATGCAAAATCTCTCCTGCGTTTGCAAGGATCCTCTCATACACGACTCGCGTCGTTTGTCACAATCGAAAGCGATCAAACGATGTCTTTGCAATAAAAATTGCATAGGTTCATGAAGGATTGTCTGTAAGGCGCTTCCAAACAGTCAATAACGATCTATCGATAGTTTACAAAGCTGCTAAGTTTAGGGAAGCAAGTCAAAACACCATAAATCAATAATGCACAACTTCAAAACATAAAAACGCACAAATAAAACGACTCATTTTAATAGAAAATTGTATGCAATCGTATAAGTTGATTTTTTTACATGACATTTCTAGATTCAGAAGGCCTTTAAAAATTTCTTATATATTTTCTTGTTTTCAAATTTACTTACACTTTGGTTGTGACCAAAAAAGAATAAGTTTGTTGAAGTGGGTCGTGGATTGAAACAATCACGCTTTGCTAATGGAAAGAATTGTTAAAACTCATCTTAAAAATAAACTTAAGAAGCAAGAAAACAACACTAAGCACTGATTAGACACAGACAGGAGGTATCAATGGTTTTCAATCTTGGCATGCTGGTGTGCTGGTTAAGAGCTAAAGCAATGCTTCTCAACCTTTCTACTTTCGAGGCCCAATAAACTTACAGCGCAATTGTTGCGTCCCATTATTGCTACATGTAAAGCAGGGCTGCCCAAAGCTAGTGAAGACTAAAAAAGTCATCGTTCCAATTCTCTATCGAGTTTCGTCTATAAAAACTCGTGAAAACTAAAAAAAAGTTTTTTATATCTTAGGTTGAACTAAAGTATGACTAACCCTCTATCGCCCGTTTTATGTTTTAAATGAAAAAAAAATTATTTTGGCAGTTGAAATTGCGTTAAATGCGACTGAAACAAAACTTTCAAAAAAAATTTTAAACCTCTTTATTTTTTTAAACGTTAGAAAATTTGTACAGTGGTCAATTAATGTTGATAAAGTGAATATATATGAAATAACTAAATTGAGTAAAATGTTTGGTTTTATTAGAGTTTGGTACTTTCAAGCGTCATATTTTAATGTCTCTATTTATTGTATTTTAACAAAAGCTGTTAAATTTAAAATAGGCACAAGCTAATCAAAAGATACCCGTTACTAGGCTTTAATACAGAGCACACGGGTGGCCGCACCACTCCCACTAAAAAACCTCAAAAAATGCCCCCTTTAAAGTGATAACTTTTTTTTTAGAAAGATCACTTTATTTTGGGAAAATTAAAACACTAAAAAGTGGCTCCCCCCGAAGTGAAATATAGCTCTATTTCTTCATAGTAGACCATGACCACCCCTGAAGTGACGACCCATTCACTGGGGATATTTAAACAGGATGAAAATTGATGATGATGATTACTTTATTTTGGTACGAAAAAAAGTTAAAACACTAAAAATTGGCCTCCCCTATTTTTCTTCCACTGCTCCCTGCCCCTTTTGTAAGGCCATCACTGCCCGTCAAGAATTAAAGATCAAACATAATACTGTACATGCACAGTTTTATGACCGTGCATACAAGTTTTTCAAAAGTCTTATCAACACAAAGGTTTTTAACAAAACAAATGAGGGTTAGTTACTTTTGCAATCTGGCAGTTTGCAGCCACCTCTTTTTACCTTGTAGATGATTTACTATCTTTTCGCAGAGCAGATTAAAGTCAAGTTTTAATGTTAGACAAACCTAACTCTTAAATAATTTAGTTTTACTCTCTATTGCTTTATTTTGATATCGTTAGCAGATTAAAATTATAATAGTATAGAAAAACATACGTAGTGCCGAATGTCCAGTAGCTTAATTGACTAGATGTACAAATCGGGCACGTTTAGAAGCCTATGCCAAAATAAACAATGAAAAGTTCAGTCAAAAACCTAACATCGATAATAAATACATGGAGAATAAAAAATTATTAGCTTTCTTATAACTTTTTACTCTAGGTCTAATACGATACAAAATTTCTTTTCTGCGACGTAAAAAAATAAGAAAAAGTCAAAAGTTAGCATGGTTAAAAAATCATACTGCTGGAAGTTTTTCTGGGTTTCCAATTAAAATAATAAATTATAAGTTGTATCAAATCTGTTGATAAGGTCAATCAAGAAAAAAAATTTTTAAGCAAAAAAAATACGTAAATTTGTTGAGTTGGGCGATAGAGGAGGGTTAAGTAAAAAGAATTCCAAAATAAGATATTTGTGGCACAGAATTGCAATAAAGAACGAAGCAAAGACATTCAACAGAACACATTTGAATAAAGCATTACTAGCTTGTGTTTGATTGGTTGAATCTTCACACCAATTGAACTTTTTTGTCTCGAGGATTTAAATCACAATCAATACATTCAGTGTGTCAAAAGCAAAACTTCTACTTTGTGATCACTTCTAAACATTTGCATATCCTACATATCAATCATCTTGTTTAAACTATTTAACTCTGGTATGCTTTCAAAAATAGCCAGTATAAATAAATTACAACTAAAATGTTTAAAAAGCAGCAAAGAATTAATCGTTGGTCTGGCGGTTAAGAAAGATATAGCTGAACAAAAGACATCCATAGAAAAATTTCAAAAATATACAAACTTTACAGGGTTTGCTTTAGTCACACTTGACACAAATAGTTTTTCGCTTGTAAAAAAAAAAAGAGTAACGACACAAGTCGGGTTACGATGTGAAATCGTTAAGCAAAAAAATTTGGACAAACCCAATCATTCAGTTTGCACACTTCACAAAAACGATAATTTATAAAGGTTCAATGTAAACGAAAGCAGTAATACTTAAAATAATCAAGATTGTATAATTTAAGTTAAATTCTGCCACGACGCTGCCACAACCGCTTCCTAAATCGCAAAGAGTAATTGACCACAATTTAAAAGCAACAATGGCTGTTTTGATACTATTCAAACGTCGTTAATTTGTTACAGATTTACGATTCAATGGGAGCTGCGAAATGGGAGGTATTTAGTCAGTTGTTCCAAAAATCAAATTGCTAGTCTTAAACACGCAATTTCGTCAATGTGCATTTTCTTTGGCAACACCAAAAGCGTCAAGGTTGCAAAAAAGTTTTCGATTTTTATCGAAAACCTAAGGCGACAAAACGAGAACATTTACACGGTCAGCTCAATTTAACAGTGGGCGACGATTACGACTTCTTAAGCCACACACACACACGCTAAATCTTTTAAATACAAGCGGCTTCGGGACAGACTACGCAACAAAATAGCACATGCATTATTAATTATCAAATAACAATAAAAGAAGTTGAAGGAGCAGCTGAGTTGATTGTTTTTTATGGCGTCTCGTACAAAAGCGATATTTGGAGCCTTAATAGAAAGTAATAAAATGCTGAACGCCGCCAGTCTTTTTTCTTAATCCAAGCACGAAGAAAATGAAAAACAACAGCGCTAGCTAGACGTGTGATTCCACATCGATGTGATCGCCTTTGCGATTTCATTGTTGGATTCGATAATTTTCTTACAATTTCATTTTCGCTTTTCGAGATTACGTACGTGCGATTTCTCCACCATAGAAAGTAAATATAAAAAATTGCATTTCAATTTTGGTTGTAATTAGAAAAAAACTTATAACATTCAGCTTTGAAAACCAAATCTTAGTGCGAATAAGATGCGCGTTAAATCTGGTTTCTCTTCCAGGTATCATTTGGCGAATAAAATCGCACGTCTAACTAACCACAAAAAAACTATTGCTATGAAGAAAGAATCGAACCCCAAAAAGATAGCCTACGAAAAAAAAGTACGAAACGGATCAATAGTCAACAAACATAATTACGTCTTGTATACAACGTTACGCTTGCAAAAACAACAACTGAAATGGTAAATTTAAATCACGTTATGGCAGAAAAGTATATAGATTGTGTCTGAACTACACGAAAAAAACCAATACAGCTTCAATTCAAAATGAAAGACAGAAACTTTGAAACAAGTACAACCTTCAAAACTTTTGATGTAGCAATAAAATTATTATCACACGGTTAATTTTTTCTCCATCGGGCACCCTCACGGATTTCAAAATGAAAGTAGTTTGCTTCAACATGAGCATCAGCACTCAGACACACGAAAACATCCCTTCCACACAAAGACACAGTGACGTAATCATACACATTTTATAAACATAAAAGAATCGATCTTGTTCAGAGCAACGCTGCGCTTTCCGCAGATCAAAAGCACGCAACTACAAACGATCAAAATGCTATTGCAGCTATGACGATGTTTATTCGGTTTAAAAAATAACACCAATTGAACACTAGATGGTGGTAAAGCAACTGCTACTTAGAAAAAATACAAGGACTGAGATGGTCGAATCTAACGTCGCACGAAAAATCAAGATTATTGCAAAACAAAAAAATTACCGACAAGGCCATTCCGTGTCAATTCTCACAAAGGGTGAAAGTCACCCTCTCTGATTTTCCTAAAATTTTGTATAAACTTTCACTATGCTATGTGATGAACATTTGCAAAATTTTACCTAAATTAATTCAAAAACCGCAAAGTTATTAAGTATTTTACTTAGGGGGTCAACTTGCAAGGATGCAAATTGTTTATTTTTGACCATATTTTAAAGTCTTATTACTTTTAAGCTACATTAAATAACAACCCAATTTCTTTACAGGTGATAGTAACTCTGCCAAATTTTATAAAAAATGGCATGACCTGCAATTTTAATATAAAAGATCAAAGGTCATAGACATCCAAAGATGGTCGATTCTGGCTTTTGCAACAAATTTTCTTAAATTTTAAAAACTTGCTAAATTTTTTTTTCAATATTTTTGGCTTAAATTCAGAGTAAATGTTGTTAATAAGATTTTGTCTGATCTTAAAATATTTCAACCCAAAATAAGAAAAGCTTTCAGAGATATTTAAAGCTAAATATGGTAAAAAACCAAAAAAATTAAAAAGTGGGTTACTTTATATACTTTGGTAACCCATGACCCCAGTAAGAATTGACCATAAAATTTTGTTCACATATACCTTCCAAAATTCATTCATGGTTCTTAATGTTTTCTTATAAAAAAACATGCATCAAAGTTTAAGAAAATATGAAAAAAATTAGGGCAAAATTTACTAATTTCAGACATGGAATAATTTTGTTTAGCAAGGTTAAACTTCAGGTAGTGTCCTGCAGACACCATATTTTATTTAAGATCAACTTTTTGTCGTTTTTAAGTTATAACATCTGTTAAATTTTGTTTAACAAGTCTGATATACATGAAAAAATGCTTTATGTAATGCTCTATAAATCCTAAAAATAGACTAAAAAAAGGGGCATTTAAGAAGATAAATTGGTAGCTTATAATAAACTTTGTTAATAACGAGCAGCAGTATCAATTACGTTCAATTTGTGTTTGATATTTGACAACAATTTGACAAATTTTGTAATTTTCATTGCTAAGTTTTTAATGTCGTCCAGAAGAACCATGCACATTTGGCATAGAAATCAAACATATGGTATCATGAAAAGAAAGCCAACATGTTTGTTGATGTGCAGGCCAGCTTAAACATTTGGTGGTTTATTTAACATCATAAATTGAATTTTCAAATCTTTTCCTTCATAGTTTTTCTCACAATTGATACCAATATACTAATCAAAATCATATTTACAAGCCGCATATTGACCAACATTTACACTAGCTTCGTTTTTTGATTGTTACACTGCTACATGAACAAGATTGAATGAATTGAATTATCATCTGATAGTCGACGTATTTCCATAGAATGACCTATTCTAAAAATAAAGCTATAATGTGAACGAGTGCCTGGTATTGTTATGCAGAATGCATATCGCTTTTTTTTAATTCAAATTTTGTGCTATGGTCTTGAATTTTAAATGAAGATAAAAGTATTGCATTCCAACTGTATAATTCTGAGTCCATTGGAAAAGATGTTGTGATGTCAGAATTCGATTATTGGTTGTAGACTGAAGACTTGCACGCGCAACCAATCTTTTAGCGGTGCCACTTATTTTATCACATGGGTTTTTGCCAAGTGAAGTAGCGAAAAAATGTCTTCTGTTTAATACCTTATTAATAGCTAGGTAGCTATAATCAGTTGAATGATGACAGAGATTAGTAAATTTTTTTTTTTTGTAAAGTGAGGCAGCACCATCGTCAAAATCAATAATTTTATTTTAGAGTCAAGTGACTTGACTGTCGGGATTATCCTAGCAATAAATGCGTGAACAATGTAGTACCAGAATGCTCAAAGTAATCTTGTTATTATTAGATATAACAACCAAATTTTTGAATGTTAAAATACTATCTTTTTGTAAGATAGTACAAAAGGGTGAATGGTTGCTTGAGTGGTATCTCAATAAAAGCTCTCACATTATCTTGGACTACAAATGAATAGTTCTCAGCACGCAGGATTATAACTTGGTTATCCGCAAATTTTCTTTAATTTATTTTAAGTAGCTTGATTGCGATTTGCTAATGAAATGATGTTTTTTCAAACTGAATCAATAAATTTATCCACTTATTTTGGTTGAAATTTTTTAAGATCAGACAAAATCCCATTAACAACATTTTCTCAGAATTTAAGCCGAAAATATTGAATGCAAGCTTTTAAAATTTATGAAAATTTGTTGCAAAAACCAGAATCGAGCATCTTTGGATGTTCAGGACCTTTGATCTTTTATAGTAAAATTGCAGGTGATGCCATTCATAAAAAAATTCGGCTGAGTTACGATCACTTATAAAGGAATTTTTTTGTTGTTTAATGTAGTTTAAAAGTAATAAGACTTTAAAACATGGTCAAAAATAAAACAATTTGCACACCTGCAATTTAACCTCCTAAATAAAATACTGAATAACTTTGCGGTTTTAGAATTAATTTAGGTAAAATTTTGCAAATGATTTTCATATAGGATAGCGAAAGTTCGTACGAAATTTTAGGAAAACAGAGAGGGTGGCTTTCACCTTTTGTGAGAATTGATACAGAATGGCCCTACAATAAAATCTAATACGCAATCGATTTCATCAATAGAACTATAAATCAACAGAAAATTACAACACTCTTTGCTATCTCAATGGCAGAACTTGATACTGGTTAATTTTGATATTGCAAAATAGAATTTCAACAGATTGAGAAAAGCATAGAAAAGTACAAAAACAAAAGCGCAACCAATCGGAACGAAGTTACAGGCCGAAAAAAAACAAAACTGGTGGACGGTTCAACAAAAATCGAAAATCTGTTACGTCGACAAATAGAAGAGTTTTTTAAGCAAAAACTAAGTGCTTGGGCGTTCTTTTGGTTGAACGTTGAGGCGAGAACCGGGCTTTTACGATAGACTCGATAGAGGGGAACGATACCTGACCACATGACGTCGCTGCCACAGCTGAAGCATGACGGAGTAGAAGGCATCGTTCTGCTTTGGAGGATTGTTCCAGACAAAGTAAGAGTAGACAAGCGCGAGTTTGCTTTGCATGGCAAAGTATTTCGACGATGGGATGTCTTTGAGGATAGTTTTTAGCTGAAAAATCTGTGCAAGAAACGAAAAAAAACTGAGGTATTTGCCAGCTTTTAACATTAAGCTACGAGCTCGTATATTCGCACATTCTCACTACAATCTTTTAAAAATTACCGATAAAAAAAATTCAAGGAATATTTGCTGCAACATCAAAATTACCTCTGCTTCAGGCACAATAACGGAAAACTCTTCCCAATTTAAAATTCCTTGCAGTGGCAAGTGATAATAGTTTGATATAATGAGAGGAACACAACCAGCAAAAATAGCATCAACCAGTTTCGGACTCCAAGCCTAAAAATGTTGTAGAAAATTAATAGCAGGGTGATAATAATAGTAATCAATAATAAAAGGGCTATGTAGACAATTTTTTTCAAGACCAAATAATCGAGTGAAAATTACTAAAACAAGCAACCAATATGTGGTGGTATATGTTTACGGGAGTGATTATAATTTACTCAATTTAGTCAAAACTCAAAACACAACTTGTAGAAATTTTCATTCTTTAAGTACAAAAAGGGCAACCAATACTTAATTGACAAACGAGAAATCAGAGATTGGAAAATTTTTTCTTAAAAAAACTTTACATTTGTGAAGTCGAGCAATCTAACCATTAGACAATTTTTCATTTTATTTCTACATTTATCCTCCTGACTCGCAGAAAAGCGACGGAGTTGTTATGCATAGCGCAAGCAATTATCCCGACCTGCTTCCGGGGATGCCAAGATATTGCTGTCCTGGTTTTTTAGTTTTACTAAAATATGACTGAAATTTAGAACTGCTTGTTAAGACCGCCAAGCAGGAAAAGTCCCGTAAAATATCTTTTAGGACACAAGAGAATAGAGGAAGTAGATTTTAAACCCAGACCATGTCGATCACAATCACGGCACTTTTAACCACTCGACCACACTGCCACCAAATAAGATAAGTGTGAAGAAACTGATTTAATGATTTTGGATTTAAAATCCAATTAGCAAAGGTCCAAGTTTGACAGAAGAGTGAAAAGGTTTTGGTAAAAGCTCACCTCTTTGCCCCGTACAACAAGACAGTATTTTGATCGTTTTAAGTAGTCGGCGTAGGTGGAGAAAGGCAGCACACGATTAACCAATAAAATCTCTTTGTCATTTGACCAGCGATTGTACAACACAGGGCGAATTCGACCACTAAATGAAAATGCTTTTATTGAAAATTAAAAATTTTTATTTTTTTTCTTGACTTTTCCTTTTCTACAAAAGCATAGCAGCATTTTCATTGAATACAAGTCAAAAGAAATCGCAACAGTCAAAGTCAAAAGAAATCATGCATTATATTTCACTAAAAATGTGTATAAAACGTCGAAGAATTTTAAAAAATCCGCCAAGCTCAACTGTTAACGGCGACACATTAAATAAAACAAATGCTGGTAGGAAAAGCTGTTAATCTATTACAGATCATGTTTAACTGCTTAATGATCGACCATTAAAAGTAACTGTACGAATGAAATTAAAGTATAGCAAATTTAATTTCTCAAAGTCACTTATTAGCATTGTATTGATGTACAAAAAAGTAGTCGAAATAAAAGTCTTTCAAGGGTTTCAATATTAATATTTATTGTTGATTGCACAACATTTTTAAAATCAGCACTATATACGTTCCTAAAAATAAAATAAATTAACAGAACACTGGAGCATCGTGACCTTTGTAAGTCTCCAGCGTAAAACGCTAAGATAGGTCGTGCGATGGATGAAATGGCTTCTCCTCCTTTCAAGGACACCAGACCACTACTTCCAATGGAAGGAGTGGGCGGAACGGTGATGTCCTGGAGAAAAGTGTGATTTTATGAAGATGTTGCGAGAAACACAAACAAGACAGGAACAAAATGCTAAACACACAAGTTAAAAAGACATGCGGAAATTATCGGCGGTTTCTAATTTCCGAGCCATTCGGGAAGCGGAAAGTAAATGTTTGGAATATTTCACAGCATCTCACTTGCAACGTACCTTGTGCGGTATAAAGTAAGGATCGCTGTAGTCAGCAGTGTTGAGCAAAGCGATCGCGTTCTTCAGCACTCCATCTCCGATCCCTGCACCGATCTCGTGAGCGCAAATATAGAAGTGATCGGCGCCATTTGACCGCGACCAGAACGGGTAACTGTGACAATCGACATGCACAGTTGAGGTTGTTGTTAAAAGAAGAGGTTGATATCTTAACTATTTTTCGATAGCACAAGAAATAAAATCGCGATTTTTCAAAGTCAAAACTTGCCAGTATTTCCAAAATCGATTGCAAACGTGAACGCGGAAGCTTCGTACACTTAAATTTCAAAACTTTTCGTTCATTAGAGACTATTCTTAAGATATTAAATAAATTTAAAGAAAGAGTATACTTTCTCCAACCATAACACAATTGTATTCAGCAGCACTAATTCATTCATACCAAAATAAAAAATAAAATAAAAAATAATAAACTACCATAAACGTTTTTGACTTACATCAGCCCTTATCAGACGAATAAAGTGGAAAGAAAAAAAGCAATCAAATTTTAAAAGAGGTCAATGACTTTATTACGTAGATTGTTTATTAAAACGGTTTATACGAGGTTTTAGAAACAAGCGACTAAGAAATAAAAGCGCAAAATAGCGACAGCAAAACCGATACAGCGAGCAGAATCCACATAACAAAAGCAACAATCTTAAAATATATTAAAAAAAAAACGACAATTCATTCGCAAATAATTGTCGGTTGAGTCCTGGTCCTGGGTTATGTTTTTTAAATAACGTTTGGTTTTGACATAGCAATGTAAGTCAATCGTGCATCGTACAAAGAGACTGATATGCAACATTTGAACAGAATGCAGGCGGAACCAATGCGATACCTCAAAACTTTTATAGACTGGATTTACTTTTAGAGATAGTTTAAGGTTTCAAGTTAATAATCTTTTGTAATTTATTAATAAACGGTTTCGAGTCTTGGCCAAAATATGGAATATTGATATTATAAACATGATGAAGACATGCAGAATGGGAATATGAAAATTTAGCATACTTCAAGATGTTTTACACAACAGAACAAGTAGTGCACACTCCTAAATAAAATCACTAACTATAGCATGAGATGACATGCACAAATACTGTATTAACTTGTTAAATTCTTTGCCAGACAACATAATCAACAAAAAATGTTTGAACTTTAGTATTTAGCAACCTTAAAGTATCAAGTAGTAGACGAGCTGTTAAAAGATTGAAATATTTTAAAACGACGGTTTTTCTTTCAAAACTTTCGCAAAGTACAATAGAACCTCGCAGTACGAGTGTCTCGTTGTACGAAAAATTCACTTTGCGAGCGGCTATTGTAAGAATTTTGTTCCATACGACTAATAAAAATTCGTAGTACGAGCTATCGTAGGCCCTCAACGTCCAGGGGCCTCGAAATTCGATTTCGAAGTTTGTAATTCTATTAAAAACTTGACAAACTTAGGACTTACCTAAAGTATACACAGTACATATCAAGCTTTTCAGACTAGAAAAGTCTATACACAACTGGTTTCAACTACGTCATAAGCAGCTATTGTTACGTCGTTTGCATCATAATAAAGGAAATTATTGTGCGTATTCTACTGGAAGCTTAAAGGTTACTAAGTAGTCTACTCCGCAAAAAACAGTATTGGTAGTTGACATGTTGCTGAAATAACTTATAGACAATGTGTTATAATATTAAATATTAAAACACCAGAAATTGTTCTACCTGACGTTTCAATGGACAGAGATTCTCATGACACAATAACCTATTCTCAGCTTCACTGTCTTCCACACGCTTAGATGGTTTCCATTTTAAGTTTAATGGGTTAATAAAACATGATTATTTATTGCATCCACTTTATCATTCATATTACATGTACAGTATTGTTTGTTTTTTCTGATTGCGCCTTTTCTGTTTAAAAAATAAACTTAAAACAGACATTTTGGGGATGGAACGGATTATTTATTTTCAAATTAATTTGAATGCAAAGAATTGCTTCGTAATATGAGTAAATCGCAATACGAGCTCAACCTGGTAACGATTTAAACTCGTACTGCGAGGTTCCACTGTAATCTCAAAGCAAATTACAAGCAGACATAAAGAAATACCAATATACTAAGTGGCGTTGCTTAGCTTAAAAGAAATCTGTGAAGAAATTATTTTATAATGATTGGACTATCTTCTCAAGTCGATAAAGTATGATTATAAAATATTATTTGAACAAAACATATAAAGTTTAAGTTTAAATTAAGCAATAAAATTAAATCTCACGTCATTGCGGCGTCGCAAGAAAAAAAGCAGTTAGCGAATAATCACGAATTACGATCACCGTGCGAATCAACAAACTTTATCAACGTCAGACGAGCGAGTAATCTGAAACTGGTTGGACAAGATTAAATACTTACTTCGTCTTAATCTCTTCAAGCATTTCGCCGACAAGACGTTTTGCTTGAATAATACCTTGGTGTTCGGTCGAGGCATCGATGATATAGGATGAACATCGGATTGGAATGAAATAGAACGTGGCTGCTTTAGGGTTCTACCAACCATGAAAACATCGACATTATGATTGGTAGAACGATAAGTGCACATGGTCAGCATTAATAAAAACGCAAAAACTGTTTTGACAAAGCAGTTTGTTTTCTTTCAAGTTCAAATTGATTGATGATGTAGCAACGTTTATTTTTGCAAAAAATACCATAGTTTTAATGCAAGCAAGCGTTTTATTGGTTCACCAAAACAAATTTAAAAGGGTGACAAACAGCTTTGAAATCAAGTTTCAAACAGGCCAGATCCATTACAACAATATATCATACCACCCCATCAGCCAACTCGCAAGTTTAAGATCCAATATAGTCAAATTGTAAAATGATTTAAGCAGAAAGTCTAAACCATGCTTCCTTTTTCAGCCGGTTTGCAAAAATTAAAAACTTTTTTTACTGAAGCAATGCAGTGCATGACCACAATCAGTTTCCGCAGTTTTCCAAATTAAGAAAAAAATAATTAAAGCTAAAACGGCGCATGAAAAGACACGACAAATACAAAAAATCGACTGACCGTGGTGAGAAAGGAAGATCGGCTTAAAATCTCAACAAACTTTCTCTCGACAGCGTACCCTCCGGTACGACGGGGGCGATGATTTCTTCCAACAGTTGTAGGATAAATAAAAATCTAAAGTTAAATTGAATAAAACGCATGGATATGCTTGTGTTTTCAATTTAAATTTCGATTCTAAAAATTTTGAATAACAGTAGTATCTGTGCAAAATAATATGAATAAATGAACTTTACTTTATTGTATTTTAAATCAATTAAAATATTAATTTTAAAAATCTAATAAATTTAAATTTGACTTTTAATTATTTTAACCTACTTAATTACTAGAATTGAGTTGTTTTAAAAATACTTGATTATATCAATCAAAATTTTATACTTTTATACCCATTAATTTAATTTTGAGAAATTATTTTGAATTGCAAACATTTCTTTTTTTATGGCCGTTTACCCTTACCAACCCCAGTTGTAAGTAGTGAACCAATCACTTGTGTAAAAAGATATACATTGCAAAACAGCAGGCTACTAACACAGACAGTAAGACAGAACATCCAATGAGGAAGTAAAAAAAAAAACGTGGGGGTAAGGATGTAATAAAGTTAATAATAAACACACGAGATATACAAGACGAAAAACGTATTTGGGAAAAGTTCTTACATTCGAATTGGAGGGAAAGAAACACAGAGAAAGACCAAAAAGAATAGGAAGCAATTTATCGCATAGCATATGATATTAGCAGGCATTGAAGAAAAAGAAGTATATATGTAGTAGGAAGTTATGGAGAGCCGACAAAGGAAAAAAAAGAATAAAAATGATAATGTTGATGATTCAATTAACTTCCAATAATGACAATTTTATTTTATCAAGATCGCTACAGACAATTAACCTTATGACAAAACAGGTTTTATTTCAAAGCAGTACCTTCATATTTTCGATCTTTCCTGAATTTTCAAACCTTGGTGGTGGTTTGTTTGGTAATTGGCAATGCGATTGCTTGAAAAAAAAAATGCAATATGTAGCTGATCAATTTAAAAAATAATAATAATGCATCTACTGTTCAATATAATGTAAATATTTTAACCAAAGCAATAATAAAAATTATCTTGCTTGGCTATTTAGCCTGAGCAACTGAAAAATAGTTATTACTGGACAGATAATTAATAAAATTACATACTTGTTATTAAAAAAATCTTAGATATAGAAAGTCTTACCACTGGTTTTTGTTTGACATAAAGGTTTGCCTGTTTCGATTTTTGAGCATTATCTGATTTCTTGAGCCAACCATTGCTGTTAAAAGCTATTTTAAAAAAATATTTTAAATATGTTTTTTTAGCAATGCACTTCAAGCACAAACGTTAAGAAACCCTAACCTTATCATTAAAGTAGATTATTACAAGCATTTTGATTTACTCTTTTGCATTATACAGTTGGCTCCTCTTAACTGGCTCACGGATAACTGGATCATTCGCTTATCTGGATCATTTTTCTAAGTCCCAAATTACATAAGCATTTTCAACGTAAAAGTACGCCGCTTTTCTGGATCACTGGATCAATTTTTCGTGTAACTGGATCACTTTTGCATGAAAACTCACAGTAAAATTCCACATTTAGCACGGCACGTGAAACAGACGATTATATTATTACGTTTTTTTCAGAAGAACTAATAAAGTACTGTACTTTGTTTTGATTAATAAATACAGTTGTATTATTGATTATTGATTCTCATTTCATTATTTTTTTTTAACTTGAGTTTCTTTGTTAACTAAAAAAAACTTGACCTTTTTTAAATACAGTTCTGTATCTTTTCGGCTAACTGGATCAAAAGCCCTCGGCCCAAAGTGATCCAGTTTAGCGGAGCCAACTGTATTTACAAATGGCATCAAAATGGATTTTTGTGATTTATATGCTTATCAATAAGGATAAAAAAAAGTATTACAATAATTAGAGACTTTAATCTTCAAATCCACAAAAAGCGTCTTTATCTTAATTTTTACTAAGCAACAAAAACAATCACTGAAGACATTGGCATAGCTTACCAGCACATTCTTCAAAGAGATCGCACACTCGCTGAATAGCAGCCTTATCAGAAGTTTGTACATGCATTAAATCCTGCATACAAACATTTTTAAAGCTTCATTAAATTTAAGGCCTATAATGTTTAGAAATTTAAATGATAGTTTTGCTAAAACAAAAATAATGACTTACAAAAAGTTTTATTTGTCTATTCCATTGAAAATTTTAAAACTCACTTTGCCTATTACATCTTGGTGTTTGAGATAACGATAATGATGTGTAGAAACCTTTTCTTCAAGACAAGAAGTATCATATTTAAAGAAACGATAGTACTGCAAAAGTTTAAATATTAAGTACAGTATATGCAAAAGTAAACCAATGATTTCAAAACTTAAAACCAAACATTAAAGGTTGAATTTAGAACAAAAAGATCAAACTAAATGAAAAATAGCAAAATAAATATTGCATTGCTTTAAAGCAGCATTTCCCAAACTGTATTCCACAGAACACTTGTTCTTTGCAAACTTACTTAAAGTGTTCCAGTAAACAACGAACATAACGGTTTGCAAGCACATTTTAATGAGCTAAAATGTTAAGACTAGGTGTTCCTTGATAATAAACGCGTTTAAAAAAACCCTGCTGTAAAGAATAAAAATGGATATTTTTGAATAATTTCAGTGTTAGCAAAGCTTTAAAACAAATGGTTACTTTTTATGGATTTCAACTTTTGATAAGTGATAAAATAGTAAAATGGTATCTGATCCATAGATTGAAAAATGAAAACAGTATTTTTCATGTACCATAACTAATATAAATTGTTATATATCAATAGTATTTAACAGATTATTTTGGTTTTAAAGATCTTTTATTGTTCAAGAGAGGGTGGAAACCAAGCCACAGAAGAATTTTAAGTATTATATGTCAGAGATGGCAAACCTTATATGGTATGGCAAATTAAAGATTGAAAATGAAAGCAGTATTTTTCATAAACCATAACTAATATAAATTGTTATATATCAATAGTATTTAACAGATTATTTTAATTTCAAAGATCTTTTATAGTTCAAGAGAGGGTCGAAACCCAAGCTACAGAAGAATTTTAAGTATTATATGTCAGAGATGGCAAACCACATCTCTCAAAATCAAATGATCCATCTGAAGTATATTAATTGCGACTATAGTCTTTGGTCTTCACCAACCTTGTGTTGCCAGTCTTGAGCAATATGTGAGGAAAAATATGTCACTTCAAAGCAAAGACCAATAAAAAGTCTTTAATCCAGAATAAATAAGAGCATTCTTTTCCAGCATACAAAGATTTTTTTTTGGTCTTTACTTTAAAGTGATGTGTTTTCTAAAACAAATTGCCAAACACTGGCAACTAAGATTTCTGAAAACTTCACAATCATTTTTTTTATTCTTAGATAGTTTCCAACCAACTACAGCCTGCAAAAATTTGAAAAGTGAGTGGCATTAGTGATAAGCTTGAACAATCCTGGTTCAAAATACAGATTATATTAATCGAAATTTCCATAATCAAGACTTCCCACTTATCTAATAAAAACTGCTAGAATGGATTTGTTTCATTAAATTTATCCCTTCAATTGAGAAACTTGATAAGCTATTCAATTATTTATTCAAGTGATAAGGTTGAATAATCTTGGTTTAAAATACAGATTATATTAATTGAAATTTCCATAATCAAGACTTCCCACTTATCTAATAAAAAACTGCTAGATTGGATTTGCTTCATTAAATTTATCCCTTCAATTGCGAAACTTTGCAGTCCTACTCTGACAACCAAAATTTGAAACAAGTTCAACACAAAAGGTCAAAATTCTTAATTGTAAATTGAGCTAGCAACTGCAAGCCTATGGTAAATTTTAGCATCAAGTTAGGGTTTCTTAATTTGTTGGAACAGGCAGACCTCTAGGCTATATTTGTATAACTTTGTAAACCACTAAATATTTTTAAAAGTCAAGTAGGGATGCACCAATATTATTGGTAAGGTACAGCCCATATCAGCACTTTGCTAATAGAGCTGATACTCTTTTTGTCAATATCAATGTAGGGATCACTACTTTTTTGGGATGCAAACTGAAAAATTAGAGACGGAATCAAGATGAAGATCTTTTTTTTTAAATCACCACTATTTTAGGACAAAAATCAAGAAAATAGAGACAGATCAAAAGCGCTGATACATCAATACTGATCAATATATTGGTTATCAGCTAATTTTCATATTGTTGCATCCCTAGTTTAAGAAAAATCTTTACTTCCAACATCAATTATTGAGCTATTTTTGTTCTTCACTTAACTTCCAGAAAGAATTTTATGCTTTATCATCAAGTTAAGATTTTTTTGAAGGGGTACTGTGCTTATCATTAACAAGTTCTTACAATTTTCAAGATCTTTTTGGTCAAATGGAATCCAGATACCAATTTAGTAAAAGTCCTGTAGATTTTCTTGATAGATTGCTATAAACCCCAGTTTAGAAATTTTGCATTAAGCGCTGTCTACACAAATTTAGCAACAATAACATATATGTTTTTCATATTTGATTTAACTTCGTTGTCTGATACAAAACCACACAGTCAATCTTGCATAAATTAGTCAACCTTAGATAGGCATTACTAAGGGTGTTATGATGTGTTGCTGCAATTATGCAAAAAAATCAACCAATCAACCACTTATGAAATTTAACATAATCGGCTAAATGCAGTGGTTTAACGTGACCATTTATCACAAACTTGTCCAAAGTCAAAAGATTTCTCTATATACTTCTAGAGAAGAACCGGAGATAGTCCATTTTTTCTTTTTAAAAATAGACTTGTGGCTTGAGTATGTGTTGGGTGGTAAACTTTTGCATGCCAAAATCTGTATGTTGCCAAACTCAGTGCATACCAAATTCTTGTTTTTTTAAATTTTAACAGTAGTATCTAAATAGTGTTTCATGTAAGACTTAAAGATAGTATGAATAAGGATAATATTTATATTTATACTAACCTTACTTTCATATTTTACCAATAAATAACATGTCTAATGAAATCACTCTGATTTGTTGAAAAATCTTGAACTGCAAAAAATCTTTTCTAATAAAACATAGGCTATCTAATTTAGTTAATATCAAAACTTCTATTTTATTAACAATTGTAATAACTATTCTTAAACAAGTGCAACAATAAAAAATTACTTAATATTTCAGTAGCATAAACACAAAATCATCATTCTACTACTTATTCCTGACTTACAAAGCAATAGAGATAGTGTGAAATTTAATGTAACCATTAAGTGATTACCCAAATCAGTTTTTGCTCATGCCAAAATATTCTGTCAGATTAAAATTAAAAATTTAAAGCTGCTTGTAAAGAAAGCAAAACTTAGTGCCATAAAGCTTTTTATCTAAAAATATAGCAAACTGGTAAGAGTAAAAGTTGAACTGAAACCATGTTGATCACAGTTGCCATTAAAACAATGCTCACTTGCTCAGCTACACTGTCAACTGTTTAATATGTTTGCAACAAGGCACACTCTTAATGCTTTTAATTGAAACAGAAATGGAAATATACACATATTTCATAATCAATCACAATAGATATTGCATTCATCTTGATGGATACCAAACAGAACCAGCAAATACCAAATAGCCACTTGGGGAAATTTTCTTTGTTAATTAGCCATTCAGTGTCAGCAGTCTAGCCAAGCACACAAGAGTTCCATACTAACCCCTTCAGTAGCGTGTCTGAAAAACTTTTATGCCTATTAAAGCTCTGTTAAAATGATTGGGCTGAGCTTCTGACTTTCACAATCAATTCTGCAGTTGCAGACCTTTTTTGACGTTCCAGTAGACAGGAAAACATCTTGCCTGATTGCAGAGCTTTTGAAATGGAGGTTTTTAAAAAGAAATATGCTTTCTGGTTTATCGTTCTTTTTTTTTTTTTAGCTTGGTTATCTTTTTCTTCTAAGTGTTTTGCTGAAAAGATTTTTGAAAATTAAATATTGCAATTATTATTTTTTATGAAGATGGCTACTAGGCAACGTTCCCTCTAAGCTGTGCATGTGCACGCGCACATATATACTAAAACTAATGCACATAAAAAAAGATGTGCGCACACAAGATTTCAGAAGTGAAAGCCTTTTTTTTAGAGATTATTATGTTTTTGAGACAAAAACCAAGAAATCAGAGTCAATAATATAAGCTTTCTGCACTGCACAGAGAGTGCAATAATTTGCAAAAAAGAGTAAAGTTTGCACACGAACAAATTTCTGTGCACACATACAGCTAAAGATTAGAGGGAACATTGCTACTAGGTGTTCTTTGTCAGGCAGGAAAAGTTGGATCCTTTCAAGAAGTCACTGTACGTGATTTTCTTCAGTGAAACTAACCCGGAAACCTTGCACAACACAAGAATGGAATAAAAAAGAAACTAAGAGGAAACAAATCTTTTTAACACTTTCAGTGCTGAAGGTTAAGCAATTTAATTTGGCTCTTGTTTACTTTTTGCCAAGTTTAGTTAATTGTTTTTTAAATTAAGGAAAATCCCCAAAGCTTGGGAAATTAGTAACGATTAATGATAAACAAGACCCTGTTCTTAAACATAAATCTATGTCCTTTGGCATCGAAAGTGTTAAGCGATAATAACCACAGGGGGTTTCTCACAAAAATCACTTATAGTGACTTCTTGAAAAGACTTGAAATGTTGCACAATGCACAAGGAACTGATAGTTATTAATTAATGACATTTTGCATGCTATATTTATTAATTGCTTGGATTACAGAATGGTTTTTAAAAACTTTCTAACATCTTCAATAGTTTCGAAAAAAAACTGTTGTTTCTTGGAAAAAAAGCCACTGTTGAATAGGTTAATGGTGAATGAGATTGATGCAATAATAATTCAAAAACTGCACTAGTCAGTTTGTTTTGCACTCACAAAAGACAAATAAAGGAACTTTACTTGGCTTGGTTTTCTTAATAAACAGTTTTAAATTTCAGTCATTGCTATTAAATAAAAAAACAAATGAAAAAAATTTTAACTGGGTAGCAGTATCTTGAGATCTTTAAAAATAGGTTGGATTAAAAAAAAGATCAACAACATGATCAAGTGGTTAAAACACCATGATTGTGATAGACATGGTTTCTTTTTAAAACTTACTTATGCCATTCTGTTATGTCCTTGGGTACAATACTTTACAGCACTTTTCTCTGCTAGGTCTGCTTGGCATGCAGTTCTAAATTTCAGTTATATTTTTATAAAACTAAAAAAATAAAAAATTTTAACTGGATTACAATATCTTTACATTTCTGGAAGCAGTTTAGAGTGATAACTTGCCATATGTATAGCGCCTTCATCACTTTCCTGATAAATATAAAGATAAAAAATAATGAAATAAAATATGAAACTGATTGATAATTGCCTCAAGCTCAACTCTTGCAACATAAGTCCAAAGGATAAGTCAAGAAAAATAGTGGGTCTTTTCAGGAAGAGACCGTAACTGTTGTATTTTGGTGAATCTAATGTGGTATCCCCCTACAGCACTAGGAGAAATAAAAAAGAGACCAAGAGAAAAAGAATCTTTCAAGAAATGATACCGGTAGTAACTGTAAGGGGAACCTAGATAGTTTCACTAACAAAAATCGTTTACGATTGCTTCTTGAAAAGATCCTAAATAATAATAGTAATACAGTTATAACAATGTTCAGTGTTTATAAATTTAAAAGGTTTTTTTTTTTCAATATGTTTGGTTTCATAATATCAACAAACTTTTTTGTAATAACTTTAATTAAAAATACTTAAAAATTTAGAATGCAAAAAAATTACAAAATACACTTAATATATTGTAAAATACTATAATGTTCGTGCAAAACAGTTTAAATCTGCACACACAAACTTATTTTTATTAAACACTTACCAAAAGTAGAATGCAGAAAGTTGCCAAAAAACTGAACACTATTAAAGTAGATTTTCTTTGATTCGACTGTTGCTGGTATATCTTTTTGATACGAAATAATGTTGAATAATATTTGTTGATCATGTTCTCATTTTATGGCCAATCGCACCCATCTGTACTCATTCTACCAAGTAATAAAACACGATTTCTATCTGAGAACTGGTTAAACACGATTGACTGACTTTGCAGTGTGGACGCTGATGTGAATAAAGACTGAATGGATTTACATTTTTCATGTCCAAATCCAATTCTGATCCTAAAGTATAAATTCTAATCCAAACCCAAATCCTTTAACTATAATCCCAACCTGTAATATGCGTAACACTAAGGGTACGCAAAGGTCTTCCAGGCGGTACGTCAATAATTTTTAAAATCTCATTAAATTTAGTTGTGGTGTTTTATCGTTATTTTAATGAGAGAAACAGAAAATTGTGCACTAAAGTTGACTATTTTTTATTTGGGCACAAACTTTCGTGGGCTACTGCTCACTTCATCAGGTGCAATGAAATAAAAATGCAATCAAAACAAGTTTTACACAACGGCATTAAACGCAACAAACAGACATATGTGACCTAATGAGATACAAAAATATCGGATAAAAAAGACTAAATTTGAGAAAATATGGCAGTGCGGTAAATTACAGTAATTTAAACCAAAAACATATGCGAGAGAATGGCATGTAAGTATAGAACGATGCGAAATGGATAAAAAAGTGAAAAACATAAATGACGCTCACGTTTACAAAAATAAATATTACACGTAGTTAGACATAAACGAATAATCTTTATTTAAACCTTGGTTAACGCAATCGAGTTTAAAAATAATTTTTCGCTCTTCCACTTTCCGTTGTTGCTTTGTTTTACCTTTAACTTCCTTGATTACTGTTAATTTGAGATTGTCTGTACAAATGCTTTGGCTTAGTTCGTACTATTGCGTCACAATATCGTTTGTCTGTATAGTTTTTCTGCCTTACATCGTTTGTCTGTACAGTTGTGTTCTGACTTAGTCGGCAGCGTGGTCGAGTGGTTAAAGCACCGGATTGATGATCAACATGGTCTGGGTTCAAAACCCACCTGCGCCATTCTGTTGTGTTCTTGGGAAAAACACTTTACGGCACTTTCCCCTGCTTGGTGGTCTTGGCAAGCAGTTCTAAATTACAGTAATATCTCTACTAAATTACTAGCGGACAGCAATATCTTGCATCTCCGGAAGCAGGTCGGGGTAATTGCTTACCCTATGTATAGCACCTCCGTCGCTTTTCTGCAAGTCAGGAGGATAAATATAGAGATAAAAATAAAATAAAAAAAAGCGCTAGTTCAGTAAGCTTAAGCTCTAGTTTAGTAGCGTGTTTAGTTTTGAGTCGTGTTGTTATTTATTCTTTTATTTTGCAGACAAACGATTTTGTCATTTTCGTTTTGTATATTAAATTGTATCATTCCGAAAATCAGTCACGTTCTTTTATTGTCCAAAGTGTGGTCAGGTTTATTGAAATGCTCGGCTACGGGTTTGTTTCTGTTGTGCTTGATGTTGCTCCTGTGTCCGTTCATCCGTTGTCTGATAGAGTTGCTTGTTCTCCAATGTAGATTGCTTTAGGGCAGAGATTGCATAAAATTGCGTATATAATATTAGATGAATTACAGCTAAAGTTTCCGGAAATTTTTATTGGGACTCCGTTACGACCAGTTATTGTAGGGTTAGTATTTATGTTGGGGCAGAGATGGCATTTAGAAGATTTGCAGGGAAAGGTGCCCGTGATGAAATGTTCATTTGGTAAGGAGGCAGATGTGAGTAAAAGTTTGAGATTAGGAGGTTGACGATATGATATAAGTGGTGGTGTAGAGAAGATTTGGTTAAGATGTGGGTCTTTGTTTAGTAAAGGTTGCAAATTTTTGATGATTTTGTTGATAGGTCTAAGATGAAAGTGCTTGAAGTAAAAGATTTTTCTTCCCAAAGCTTTTCATCTGACACTCTTCAGGGGAAATCGTCAGAATGAAGCAGAATTGAAACCGAACTAATTTATAAAGGAAGAAGTTCGGTTTCAATTAGTTCGGTTTCAATTCTGCTTCATTCTGACGATTTCCCCTGAAGAGTGTCAGATGAAAAGCTTTGGGAAGAAAAATCTTTTACTTCAAGCAATCTTCAAATTCTGTACCACCAAATGTTTATTCAAAAATGAAAGTGGTAAGTGAAGACAGGGGTGTGAAATCAAATTTTGATTTGGTTTGATATTTGAGAAGGGCTACTCGGGGAATGGACACGGTCTCAATTGTTTGGTTTTTGACAGTTTTGGATTTGTATCCAAGTGCGGTGGATGCATTTTTTAACCTTGTCAATTGCAAATTTAATTTTTTTTCATCAGAGCAGATACGCTTGTAGGGTAGAGCTTAGCTGAAAATTAAGGAGGCGAAGGTTTGTGGGGGATGGCAGCTGGCGGGATGGGATGGGAGCACCCCTAATCTTCACTTACCACTTTCATCTTAGACCGGAGGTTTTCAACCTATGGGCCATGGCCCAGTAGTGGGCCACAGTGGTTTTTTTAGTGGGCCATGGAGCATAAATCAAAATGAAAGCAATATGTATAATATATATGTATAATTAGGCTTGCCATCCGTCCCATTTTTTAGGCATTTTTCTGGCGTCCTGTGCAGTCAACCACATGAAGACCTTTTTTTTTTAGAGAACACTATGATTTTGGGACAAAAATAGGGAAAATTGACAGCAATTCCAAGTGAAGACCTTTTTTTTTTTTTTTTAGAGAACACTATGATTTTGGGATGAGAATTTAATTTTGTTGACCAAAGTGGGTTGTGAAGTTAACTTGGGTTGAAAAATAGGCCACGGTACAGAAAAGGTTGAAAACCAC